>CM046861.1:4941792-5381482 GCA_025617745.1 Heliocidaris erythrogramma
ATCAATCACCAGGGGCAGATCCAGGATTTTTGTAAAAGGGGGGCACACAATCTCCGCTAAATTTCAGACAAGCCCCCCCCCCCAAAAAAAATTATCAGTTCTAAAAGGGGGGGGGCACAATTCAAAAAAGAGGGGGCACAATGTACGCTTTTATTTCATAAAGGGGGGGGGAGCATGGCCACAGGCCAGAATTGCCCCCCCCCCCCCCTATCCGCCACTGTTGATTAAAACCCAAATTGTAGTTTATTATCAATTGTAAATCTATACACAAGATACAAACAATCGACTGGAGGCCTTGATTGGGACCAATTGCAACGATTTCTAAGACTAAAGACAATTGATCGGTTAGCTCACCTCATACATCTCATACATGAGAAACAATGGAAGCGTAATGGATAGGATATCAAACTGGACAGCGTACTTCAAGATGTTTCGCAGTGCCAGGATACAGCGATGTCTTGAGTTGATGTCGCTGGATCGTAAGCTGTCGTCAGACACCAGATGAAAGATGATATGACATTCGGCCAGATTGGAATGTCTTGTAACATAGAAGTCACCTTTATAATGAGAGGAAGCAAGATTCTCTTTATTCCCATACAAATGAAGCACATTATTGAAATAACAATTGATTGTTTAGAAGGTATTTTCCTTTCAAACTTGTTGGTGGAAATAACAACTTGGGGCATTGTACTCTTGAAACTGTACCATTTAATCTCTTCTTTTCATCCTGCATATTTTTTAACAGACTGGACCAGCAATGTTTACACTACATGCACATCCCACCTCTCTTAACCCCTACCATGCCGTTGGCGGCAAATCCCGCCCAAAAATTTGACTGTTGAACATTTTGTTTGGGCTTATAATGGCTTGAAAATTTTTCCTCATACAGAAATCTGTGCCTTCAACATAATGTTTATTCTTATGCAATATATCTTTGCCTAGTTTGCTCAAGAAAAACCTCATTGAAAGTAAATATTTAACTCTTGAAAGTTCATTTTTGATAATTGCTCAAAAATCTGGTGGCATGGAAGGGGTTAATACACATATAATACACATTCATTTATGATTTAATCTACTCAAACACCAGGGGCCAGTTTCTCAAAGCTGTCACATGTCTCAGTTTGTGAACATCCCAGCAAACACGTATTAATTTCATACACTGAATAAGAGTATTGCATCATGAGCAAAACATGGTTTTTCTCTTTTGTAAGACAAAGTCATCTGTCAGTTCACTCATACATTAATTCCTTCGTTCATCATATAATTTCTCATCCTCACCTGTTCTAAGGTTTGTAGTGAGTTCGCTATCTTCATGAAGTGATGTTGGTCTACTACCTTCGGAGCCACTGCTAGAGCTGCTATCTGCGTACATATTGAAATAAACCAACATCGTATCCCAATATTTGTTTGATCGATGGACAAAGATGCACTACATGTAAGTTCCCACAGATATGTTTTATGTGATACGACTTTGCGAGACGGGAAACCCACAAAAATGGTTTAGAGAAAAGATCACAACTAGGTCTGTAAACGACTGAGATTCTTGAGGTATCAACGTCAGTAATATTTGTACTCAAAATTAATTTATAATGTAGCCTGCTACATGTATGTGTACATACATGCATCTTTGCTTGTTTCAACATTGTGGCACAATTTACACCAAATCCAAAGAGGTAGGGGGAAAAACAAAAAATGATTTAAAGGCTGTAGGGCCCTGAAATTTTGGCAACAAGCAAATTAACTCTTATTGTCAATAACAACTAACATTAACAATGAATAAATTGAAACTTTGAAGATAGAAAAGAGTCAACTTACCTCCTCCACTTAGCCTCTTCTGTTCCTTGCGCCTTGCGTTGACCTTGAGAGCACCCTGATGGATCACTCTGAGCTGGGTTTCTAGGTCAGGGAAATGGAAGTCTGTTGACTGCTGACACACCGTCGCAAAATCTACAACCAAAACAAGAATGCATCATAATGAGGGACAAAATGAGCTCTTTATCAATTTTGCCATCTACAGTTAACCATGAGCTGAGTTATGAAATTGGAGTCTCATACAGCACTCACATCCAAAACCAGTGGTTCTTAAAACTATTTCAGTATTACCCAATTTCGGCTTAGGCTAACAGTGAAGCACATACAGTTATTCAGTAAAGCTCTTCACACTAAGTATCCATTTACTACTCCTATTTTGAAAGACATATTCAGGAAATAATTTAATGTCTAAAGACACCAGCACAAGGCAGGCATTCAGTAGGCTGCAGGGATTTTAAGCTACCCGTTTGTCTTGTACAAACTATTCAGAAATATTTACTTAGTCAATTTATTCATCTATCTTTCTCTTTCTTCATTTATCTATCTATCTCATCTCTGTTGATACCACATGAAAAGGAGATTACTGCTACATTGTGTATCATGCAAGATAGACAAGTCTATATTCTTTTTACAAATCTATCAACCTGTGTTATCAATATCTGTCTATCGTCTATCCATCAATATATCTATCTATATATCAGCCTGTCGGTCTGTCTATGGGTAGCAAACGATGAGCGGAACTAGCAGGAGGATCATGAATATGTATTAACCGACGTCATAAATTGATATGGGCGGGCGCACGCGTGCGATTTATAATGCATTGTGTACTGGAATGAGGGAACAGGGAATTTAATATGAAGTATACAGGCTAGGAGCGAAACTAGAGGGTGTAGTGAGCAGTAGAAGTCGGAATAAAGATAGAGTCATACAATAAAAAATGGAGCCAAACTAGAGGGTTTGCTACCCTCTGTCTATATGAACATCCATTTATCTATATACACGTATCTCACCTCTTTTAATACCAGTATAAGAGCTGACTCTATCATCTACCATCAGCACCACACCAGACAGATTGGTTGAGTAGAGGGACAGAGCAGTCTGCAGCCGTTGCGGCTGAGGTCTTAAGATTCCCCTGTTGAATATAAAAATACATTCTCTGAGAACTGTTCAAACAAGGGCATGTTTGTTTTTTCTCAATATAGTGTATTTACTGAGAAAAACTTGCAGAGAATGAGAACTATACAATCATGTATCTTGTACAAATTTTAAAAAATATGTGGCTTACCCGTCTCTGTTAGGTTTATGCCTACACAGGTCTAAGACATCTATACTCATTAGCCTCAGATTATGCATGGTCTTCATTTGAGCACCTGGAACAAATCAAAATGGATAAACATTAAGGCTTACCTGCAGGAAATATACCTATCAAAGATGTAAACCTAATGTAGGTATTCAAAGAAAATCACATATATGGCAATTAATGTATCACTAGAAACTGGGAAGCTTACAGATGGCAATCGTATAAGTTTTATGTCAACTGCGTATCTGATGATTATAAAAACAACACAAATAAAAGCCCTTCTCAGCATCTGGAATATCCGAGGATTCACCAGAAATATAGCGATGTTTTGATGTCGTCACACTCGGGATCGATCCTGCTTAAGCAGACGACGTCCTATAATGAATGAACGTAATTGCAATTATTATTATTATTATTATTATTAATTATAGTAATAATAATGGGGTATTTAAATATGACATTATTTCAGGCCATTATAAAGGGAAAGTGAAACTGATTCTGATAGCTAAAACCGTTTGATTGTAAATACACAGGAGAAGGGTCAATGATCAATGAAATAAACCCCACTTTCAAATTGAAAAGCCCTCCGAATAATAGCAGGATGGTATTCGTTCCCTCTTGAAACGCCGAACATGCCCCGGTGCAAGCAGCTGAAAATACAATGGCGTCTTATTTTGTTTACAAGTGACTGATTCCTTTATTTTTTTAACGCTGCATTTTTCATCAAAATAATACCATACACGAAGTTAAGAGTGAGGCAACAGACTAACATTAAGACTGACGCTAGTGAAGGAAGAGAAATAAGTGAAGAGGAGATGACAAAATAGGCTCTGAAAAATGTGTAAGATGTTATGGGACATCGTCTGCTTAGACAGGACTGGTCCATGGTGTGTCGTCACATATCTCAGCAGCGTTCGAGGAGCTCTTCAGCTGCTATATCGGGGGTTGTATTTTACCGTTTTATAATTGATAATAATCATTACTTCAAATGTTTCCAAGCGTTGAATTTGGATAACCTTGTTTAATTTATGCCATCTTTGCAATAATAAGTATTAAGCCAATATTTAAAATCATTAAAGTTCTACTTTAATGAAATACAGATGAGAAAGTACTGATCATAATATATTAAAAAATTACACAATATAGTTCATAATTTGAGCTCTACATTACTTACATCTACATCAACATGTACATATAGTTCAACATTGCTTGAAAGTATTGCAAAAACATTCTGGTTTAATACAATCTTACAGGTGAAAGTTTGTGGCTACCAATAGGTCCTTAGAAGTTTCATCATTTTGAAAGGGTCAATGAGAAAGCAACATCAACAAACCTGATTTTCAAATACATGTGTATGTGGAGGCATGTATTTTGGGGTCTTGCATTTATCTTGAGGTAAGATCTTACCTAGATGGATGGTAAAGCTTTCCTCCATCTTGGGTTGGTCTGGAATGACCTCTTCCGATTCAACTGGCATGGAATCTGATAAAGCTCTGATCCTACGACTATAAAAATAAATCAAATACTGTATATACCCTACAATTAGCAAGAATTTTAAAGTGCAAATTACAATTTTATTGATAAGACTCTCCATCAACCTTATAGAGAACACTGAGTTCTTGGAAAGGTGAAAAATAATTTGTGAGCTTTTTCATCCCTTTTATGTAAGTTTGGAAGAGCATCATTGTAGAAATGTCCCCTGAAAAGGATTGATTTTCAAATACTCCCATATTCAAAATATGAAGAGAAATAGCCAAAGTGTTTGGGCCAAACATTCATGCCACATGTGTGTACAGTCCCATTTACTCATTTCTGTGTGAAGTGCAAGGACTCTTCAGTGATAATGGGTAATCATTTTGATGATTCCAAAAACCTCACAGTATACACCAATTCTTATGTAGACATATGATATCAACCTTTCCAACTGCTTTAAGACAATTTTGTTCAAAATGTAATCCCCTGACCACAACTCAACATTCAAACTAACAATTGGAATAACCCGACATATATTAACCCTTTCAGGACAGGAATTATTTTAAGGGCTAAATTGATTACATTTTGTTCTTCAAATTGGCAACAGTAATATTTTTCTCTTTCAGTGCTACATGGTTCTAATAAGGTGTAATGTCTTTGAAAGCAATATACATGATTAGGATTTTGTCGAAAGGTTAAAAAAATTGCCAATTTTGATAAAAAACAATGATTTTGAACCTCTCAACATGTTGCCGATTTAAGGATTTTAAAACTTATTCTCCTTTTTAAAATTCCTGGCGTCAAACGCAATATGGTCATGCAACAAAAAAGGACACTGAGTGTGCAGAAATTTTTGCTCTTTCTACTCATGCATCTGGTATAAATTTTTTAGAGCTCTGAATTACAATGTGGTCAGTTGTCTCGAAAGGGTTAAGGGGTTTACATCTACACTTGGCTGTCTTATTCCAGGAATAGGTGCATTGAAAGATTTGCTCTTACCTCACAGGTCCTTCTATACCATTGCCCATGTCTTCATGTAAGTTCTTGATCCATTCATGAAACTCTTCACGCTGAGAATCCTGAAGATTGCGTAACTCATTGTCCCATTTTGCCTCCTCTCTCTAAAGGATTAAAACACACCACACAAAGAAATAACAAAAACAAATAATCTAAACTGAGGCCTAGATAATTACTTTAAAACACTTTAAATTCACAAAACCCCTCTCTGGACCTGTGCTTCTCTGATCTGTTGTCTCCTTTCAAATTCAGCATAAGACATACCTATTCATAACCAGCCAGTAGTCCAGTCTTTCCAAAATGAATCATGGACTGCATAAGCAGTATTTGTCATTCGCACCAGTGCCTTTGATTAGGCACTGGATATTGTTGCTCTACAAAGTCCAAAAGCAGATTGGCAGAAAAGTACAATGTATGTATAAAAGACATCATTATTGCTAAGATCATAAAACTTATAAACATACAGAAAAATTATTATATTTCACCTAATCCATGACCTACAGTAAACAAATATTAAAATTTGAGAAACATCGCAAATATCATTTTATGTTGAATACTTACCTGAGTGTTTTCAAAGTGGATGGCAGCCAGACGGTTGACATGTAAATCATCATGGGTGATATCTAGATTCATGACAGCTCTCTCCATCTCATTGGCTTGCCTATAAACAAAACCAAAAGACTACCGTGCACAAACAATTGTGTATTTGATCTGTTGAAGACTAAACCAACTAGAAACATGTTTGGATAATATTGGAGTGCCTTGAGCACCATTCATTGTGGATATAAGCGCTATATAAATATCCAATATTATTATTATTATTACCTAAATTAGACATGCATGTTTAATGAAATGAAACCATTGCCATGAGGTTTCAGACTCATTTGACTCCTCACTGATATTATTGGAGTTATGGTAGCTTGATGGCAGCAATGTAATAAGCACTTCCCATACCATGGCAGCAAACAGCATGAGAATTCAGATCTTGTACGTACCATAGGGTTGCTTGAATAATAGCTGGTTATATCAAATATATGAGCTTTTTGTAGGACATTACTCCATTGTCAATTTCAAACACCAACTGAAAATCCTTACCTCAACCTTGGACCTGGAGCCACACCTAACCTTGCTAACCTTAACCCTAAACGTAGCCTGAAACCCAATTGCAAACCCAGCCGTAACCATATACAGTGACAAAACGTATCCTGAACCAAATGTCGGATCACCTACTTGTCTTGTACTTTGCGTAGAGCAGCATCTCTCTGCTTCACAATGTCTTCTACAGCCATCGAATAGGTGTGTTCTAACTTGAAGATTGTTTCTAGGGCAGGGGAGTGTATGAGGGTATGGAACATCTCTCCAAACACTGCTTCATCTTTGGGTTTGGTGTTTGGTGCATGGCTCACACATTCCTGACATTAAAAAAAAGACACATTCATTGGTGTTATAGTTCTAATTACACTACAGCTGTGGAATGGGTGGGTTCTAATTTGAAGATTGTTTCTAGGGCAGGGGAGTGTGTATGAGGGTGTGGAGCATCTCTCCAAACACTGCTTCATTTTTAGGTTTGGTGCTTGGTGCATGGCTCACACATTGCTGATATAAAACAAACACATATTGGTGTTATACAACAGCAAGCAAAACTGGTTTCTGTACAAATCAGTAGGAATGTTCCAGCCCATCTATTACAAATGGTCTATCTGGAGCAATATTTTTTCCTGGTTTACATACAGTAGTTGTAAGAATGTTTCAGTGTATCAGCAGTACAATTACTCTTGGCAATTGGTATCCACTGTGCAAATGCTCTAAGACCCTGGAAAATATGTTGCGGGTTCCCAGACGATTTTGGTGCAGCATGCAAAAGAAATATCGAGTAAAAAAGAAACAAAAATCAGTACTTCTAATTTAATGACATAAATCAATACAAAAAAGCACTACTATTGATCATCTGACATGAATAAAATTCTCAATATTACTCTTTCCTAATTAAAAAACAAACCTGGGTGAATGCTCGAGCCCATCGATCAGCAATGTTCCCTATCTCCTCATCACCACTGGACTGTAACACTCTGATAGCCTCCTCACCGTTTGCATTGTGAAAGTTTTCTGTTTCCTTGGTCACAAATATTTCCAACTCTCTGGTTAGTTCTGAAAATGGAGGACAGAGTTGATAAAGAGCAGTCAGCAGGGAATTCTATTTCATACCCATGTTGTCATCTTTAACTTAGCCCAATGTCCAATCAGTATTATAATTATTACTCTCTTCAAACAATCATGATCAGCCATTTCTTATTAAAGTTTCACAAAGGGAAGAAATGGAATTAAAAAAATGAAAAACCATTGAAAAGCTATTAATGTCTGACCCTCATTCCTCTCTTTATCGTCCTCTCTCTCTCTCTCTCTCCATCTCTTGCTTTCTTTCTTCCTATATTTCTTTCTCACTCTTTCTTTCTCCTTATTTCCTACCATTCTCATTAGATTTTTCTCCTTTTCCATATCTGTTAGTGCTTGTGCTGATAAAATTTCCACTGATCGATCTTTGGCAAGTCAAATGAAGTGGAAATTATGCATGAGTCTCGACCCTTGTCTGAAAACTTGATAGGACGGATCCTTGTCTACCACACACCAGCAACACTAGAGGATCATTGCAAATGCGTATTGAACACACGCATTATGCCTGTATTACCCAAATTACATGTCACATGGATACACACACAATTTCACACACCCTTCTGTCTACAAACTTCCTTTCAAATTCACCTCTTAAGAATCTCACTCTTACCATAAATGGCCGTTAGGAAGAACTTCTAATATTTCTAGCAAAATCCCGAGTAAAAATCATGTCCAAAACAAAAGAAATCCCTGCCAATTTTTTTGCCATCTTATGTGATTTTCATTCCGCTGATGTTTTACTTTTAGACTAAACTCGGCCAATAAATTTTTGTCCACAAAGAAACTTGGTATTGTGCACGCACATCGATGTCGCACACCAAAAATCTGGACTTTTATGTGTGTGCGTTAGGGACCAAATTTTTGACAACTGGATTTATTTTCCAAGATTCAGAGCTTGCAGCAACCAAGAAATGTACAAAATTATTCCGATGCACCGTTTTCGCCAGAACTGACACTAAATTACGGGTTTTATTTTTGGAATTACCTTTTCCAACATCAGTGAGTTGAATTTATTGTATTTCATAGACACGTTGGTTTCGGTATTTGTAAATCAAAATGCCGATATTGAGTGAATGTTGGTGACTTTTGTGCAGTTGGTGGTGTCTGATACTGAAAGTGTTATGAATATGATGATAAGTATAGAATGGACCACACCACGAATAGTGGTCATATTGACCACTACGAATACAAAATGCAAAAATAGTTGATATTTTCTGTCGCGTGTAGTAAAGGTATGGGGGGAAAATAAGATAAATATTTTAAATACTTGCTTTCAAATTTAGCCCTTAAAAATCTCACTCCTACCTCAAATGGCCGTTAGAAAGAACTTTTGATATTTTCAGCAAAATCCAAAGTCAAAATCTTGTCCAAAACCGGAGAAATCCCCGCCGATTTGTTTCGCGATCGCGTGTTGTTTACATACTGCCGATGTCTTAGACTAAATCGGCCAATAAAATTTTTGTCCACGAAGAAACTCGGGATCGCAAGCGCACATCGATCTTTACGATCGCGCACACAGAAAATCGGGACTTTCCGTGTATGCCACATAGGGACCAAATTTTTAAGGACAAAACTCTTTTGGGGAGATGTCAGCACCCGCGGCGACCAGGAAATGTATGATGGGGAGCCCTATGTCTGCGTACCTAAGGTTTTGACGTGAAATTCACACAAATATTTTTTAATATTCCTCTAAAGCTTAATTTTATATTATTCTTGATATTCTAAAGAGTAAGTTTGCAAAAATTGTCCTCAAAATTAGAGCAAGAACAATGCCATTTACGGCAAGAAACGGCGACTGTGTCATTTCAACATTGAAAAAACAATGGTGCCGATGTCTGCGCACTCATTCATTTTACACGCAGTTCGGGAGTTTTGACGTGAACAACAACATTTTGAGGCTTGTGAATGAAATGCATGAAATAAGACCTTTTTTCAATATTTTGACTCGTTTTTTGCATGAATACCTATCGCTATGATAAATACGAAATGTTTGTGTTCGTTGCGTGTTTTGTTTTATTAGAATCGGGCAGTTACGCGTGTGCGCAGACTTGGGCACTCTAGCCATACACAATGACTCCGGTAGCTCGTTTCGCGCAAATCAACAGTAAATTAAGGATTTGATTTTTGGAAATATCATTTCCAACATCGGTGAGTTGAATTTATTGTATTTCTTGGATATTTAGTGGTCGGTTTAAGTAAATTAAATGCCGATTTTGAGTGAATGTTTGTGACTTTTGTGCAGTGGTGTTTTAAAAAGTTGCGGTGTATGACTGCCTACATTATACACACGAAGTATAGGAATGTAGCTATGAGTGGAATGGACCACTCACGGGTACATTACTGTAAAATAGTTGGTATTTTCTGTCGCATGTACTAAAGGTATGGGGGGGAAAATAAGATAAATATTTTAAATACTTGCTTTCAAATTCAGCCCTTAAAAATCTCACTCCTACCTCAAATGGCCGTTAGGAAGAAATTTTGATATTTTCAGCAAAATCCAAAGTCAAAATCTTGTCCAAAACCGGAGAAATCCCCGCCGATTTGTTTCGCGATCGCGTGTTGTTTACAAACTGCCGATGTCTTAGACTAAAATCGGCCAATATAATTTTTGTCCACGAAGAAACTCGGGATCGCAAGCGCACATCGATCTTTACGATCGCGCACACAGAAAATCGGAATTTTTCCGTGTACGTCATAGGGACCGAATTTTTGAGGACAAAACTCTTTTGGGGAGATGTCAGCGCCCGCGGCGACCAGGAAATGTACACAATGACTCCGATAGCTCGTTTCGCGAGAATCAACAGTAAATTACGGATTTGATTTTTGGAAACATCTTTTCCAACATCGGTGAGTTGAATTTATTGTATTTCTTGGATATTTTGTTGTCGGTTTTTGTAAACTAAATGCCGATTTTGAGTGAATGTTTGTGACTTTTGTGCAGTGCGATCGCGAAACAAATCGGTGGGGATTTCTCCGGTTTTGGACAAGATTTTGACTTTGGATTTTGCTGAAAATATCAAAAGTTCTTCCTAACGGCCATTTGAGGTAGGAGTGAGATTTTTAAGGGCGGAATTTGAAAGCAAGGTATTTAAAATATTTATCTTATTTTCCCCCCATACCTTTACTACACGCGACAGAAAATACAAACTATTTTTGCATTTTGTATTCGTAGTGGTCAATATGACCACTATTCGTGGTGTGACACACTCACGGGTACATTACTGCAAAATAGTTGGTATTTTCTGTCGCATGTACTAAAGGTATGGGGGAAAAATAAGATAAATATTTTAAATACTTGCTTTCAAATTCAGCCCTTAAAAATCTCACTCCTACCTCAAATGGCCGTTAAGAAGAACTTTTCATATTTTCAGCAAAATCCAAAGTCAAAATCTTGTCCAAAACCGGAAAAATCCCCACCGATTTGTTTCGCGATCGCGTGTTGTTTACATACTGCCGATGTCTTAGACTAAAATCGGCCAATATAATTTTTGTCCACGAAAAACTCGGGATCGCAAGCGCACATCGATCTTTACGATCGCGCACACAGAAAATCGGGACTTTTCCGCGTACGCCATATAGGGACCGAATTTTAAAGGACAAAACTCTTTTGGGGAGATGACTCCGATAGCTCGTTTCGCAAGAATCGACAGTAAATTACGAATTTCATTTTTGGAAATATCTTTTCCAACATCGGTGAGTTGAATTTATTGTATTTCTTGAATATTTTGGGGTCGGTTTTTGCAAATTAAATGCCGATTTTGAGTGAATGTTGGTGACTTTTGTGCAGTGGTGTTTTAAAAAGTTGAGGTGTATGACTGCCTACATTATACACACGAAGTATAGGAATGTAGCTATGAGTGGTGTGACACGAAGTATAGGAATGTAGAGCTCTATGAGTGGAATGGACCACTCATAGCTACATTCCTATACAGTGTGTACTAAAGGTATGGGGGGGAAAATAAGATAAATATTTTAAATACTTGCTTTCAAATTCAGCCCTTAAAAATCTCACTCCTACCTACCTCAAACGGCCGTTAGGAAGAACTTTTGATATTTACAGCAAAATCCAAAGTCAAAATCTTGTCCAAAACCGGAGAAATCCCCGCCGATTTGTTTCGCGATCGCGTGTTGTTTACAAACTGCCGATGTCTTAGACTAAAATCGGCCAATATAATTTTTGTCCATGAAGAAACTCGGGATCGCAAGGGCACATCGATCTTTACGATCGCGCACACAGAAAATCGGAACTTTTCCGTGTACGCCATAGGGACCGAATTTTTGAGGACAAAACTCTTTTGGGGAGATGTCAGCGCCCGCGGCGACCAGGAAATGTACACAATGACTCCGATAGCTCGTTTCGCGAGAATCAACAGTAAATTGCGGATTTCATTTTTGTAAATATCTTTTCCAACATTGGTGAGTTGAATTTATTGTATTTCTTGGATATTTTGGGGTCGGTTTTTGAAAATTAAATGCCGATTTTGAGTGAATATTGGTGACTTTTGTGCAGTGGTGTTTTAAAAAGATGAGGTGTATGACTGCCTACATTATACACACGAAGTATAGGAATGTACCTATGAGTGAATATGACCATTGCTTGCTGATGACATGGACCACTTCCCGCTAATAATACACACACAACGTATAATTCAAGCCTATACCCCCGTTAAAAGCTATTGTGGAGTACAAGGTTATCTTCAGATAAGCTTGTAAATGTAGGATCGTATACTGTAAGTGACTAGGTCTAGTGACGTCTGCAAAAAGTCAACTTATCTCTGACTTAACTTAGTTAAGTGCAAGAAAATCACCAGCGTTGACTTTAACAAACGCAGACACGAGCGAGTGGGACTGCAGAGAAGATTGTGGTGTAAATTAACTCACCCTCTTCAACGAAACAGGGAAGATTGTGAGCACTCATCAACCGTCCAACAAATTCTTGTGCTGATATGTTTAGAGGTATAGTAATCGGAACTGCCAGTTTTGTTAAATACTCCTTTGTTTTAAAGGAATATGTAAATTCTTTCTGTACTGAATCCATGTTTTTCTCGGCAATCGTTCTATTGTACCGATAGCCACTACGATAGCACATGGTGGGTGTGTCCTTTTTCTTGTCGACATTGATTTTGAGCCACTGAATGACGAAAAAGGTGTCTCATTTCGTGAAGAAAAAACTTTTTGATGATGAGGGTTTTGTGCTACTGCATATGAGAAAAGGGCAGGACAAAAAACAACAACAAACAAAAAACGCTTTTTAAAACTTACCCATGAATAAATATTAATGACTAATCTTTAGACCATAACAAAACAACACAGACCATAACAAAACTTTCAGAAGGACATGTACTGGTTTCGGAGTTATAAGCCAACATATCAACTTTTTCGTTCTTTGGGAATTTGTTACTTTATCATCTTCATTTCCGTCCGTAATTTCACTGACGATTTTTTTAGAGCTTTAATAGAAAATTGAATTTCATGTGAGAACCCCAAAAACTAGAAAATTCGAATTTGAAACTTTGATTCTGTTTAATATATGGAGAAATAAATTTGTATTCCCTGAAATGTATGTGCTCAAGATATGAAATCAGATATACATTTACAATGCTTGGTCATTTAATGTGCTATATAAAAAGGGACATCCTATTCTAAGTAGCTATCCCTTTCAGTAGTAACAATTACATTCTCCGCTACTATACAATCTCATTCTCCGCTACTACAATCTCATTATTCGTTACTTCTCATTTGGTCATTTCTACTTACAACTTTTAATTATACGTTTCTCCTATAAAAATTATCTTGCTTTCATTCTTCAGAAAACTTATATAGGCCTATTGAGCTTACCTGAATGGTAATGCATAACTGTTATCACCCCCCCCCCCTCTCTCTCTCTCTCTATCTCTCTCCCACCATGTTTGAGCAAGGAGTTATCACTGGGGAGCGTTTCATCAAGCGTTTTGTCAGTGATTTTTACTGACAAATTTGCTCTCAGCCAATCAGATGCAAGGATTTCAGTAGCTTATAACAGTTGTCGGTAAAAATCACTGACAAAACGCTTGATGAAACGCTCCCCTGTTCTGTGATAACTCCTTGGTTTGAGGGGAAATACTTATACATCTATCTCTTTAATTAGGAGTTCGAATTCAAATACGGTAGATCAGTTGGGACACGCGAAAGTGAAAGCAGTCGAACACAATTGCTTAAGTTGCGTTTTTGAAAGTCAATTGAAATTTGTATCACAGAACAAAGTGTCGAAACCTGAGACAGTTTATTACTTTTCAGAAGTCGCAACGATTTGATTCATAACAACCGAATACTATATACATAATCTTATAATGGTCGATATTGATAAGCTAAAGGGAAAATAAACGACAGTCTGTTTAAACAAACGTTGTGCTGTCATTAGTGGTGTATCATACGGGGGGCAGAGGGGGCACTTGTTCCGGGGCGCACAACGACGTAAAAGAGAGAAAGAAAAGGGAAAGAAAATTAAGACAAAATTATGGTCTTTGAGGGTTATTTGCGCCCCCAGTCCAGGTCTGGACAAAATGCGTAAGAAATTGTGTTTTATAGGGTTTGAAATTCGAAAATTTTCTAAAGATCGGTTGCTTTGCTCCCTCGCATGCGTTCATGATCTAGCTATTTATAGCTTTTTAAAAATGTTAACAAATTAAAGAAATTGACTCAAGTTGCTTTGTCCCCTGGCATAAGGCAGGAGCTTGTTAAATTTTGCGCCCCGATATAGGCCCAAGTGCATAAAAAGCACTTTCAAAGTACAACATTTGAAATAAATCAGAATTATCAATTGCCTTGCTAATTTCCTCGCATTTCTTCAGGGTTTTCATCATTTTGCGCCGCGAAATAGGAATGTTCAAAATTTAAGAGAAACTCTATTGCCAGGTCACTGTAAAATACATAAGAAATGTCATTTATGAGGGGTGTGTGAAAAAGAAAAAAAATAATAATCTGCCGCTCGGTCTCCCTCGCTATATAGTAATTTATACCAAATTTTGGGGCTAACACTCCCGGGTTATGTGCATCAAAACTCATTATCACGCAGTGGCATCATTTCTAGATTAAAACGATCATAATTCTCTTTTTTTATCTTATAAGTTTGGGCATGGAGGAAGGGGGGGGCGCGCAATTTTGATATTTTGCCCCGGGTGCCAGAATACCTAGACACGCCACTCGCTTGTCATTATTAATAGTTACAATTGCTATCTTAAGTATGCAGGGAACATATATATCAAGTTTATCAGTAAAAGCTACTTGAATCTAGTTTACAATCGCTTCCCAACCTTTTATCACTTTTGTCTGATATATACATGCTGTGGACTTATTCTTTCAGTACAACAAAAGAAGTAAACTCCAACTTCCATAATTGGAGACTTTGGAGTCTGGAAATTATGCATGACAAAGCTGTTTTTAGATGCTGATGGGTCACTGAAACCTGAGATGAATCTAAATCACTAGCGGGTACTCTTGCAACCGATATCGACTGCTTTCAAAACATTCTCAATACATGCAATAAGCAATTAAGTACATGAACTTTAGTGTCAAGTACATCTGACCGCAATTAACTGATAGATTCACTTATTAGCTAATCAAGGAATAACATCGTTTGTCACTAGTACGGGTGAATTTTCAAACTTGAAATCATGGACGATGGTTTATTCAGCTCACCGAGCAGCAGTAGTGGGGACTTTGTGTTCGATAGCTACCCTCAGCGGGTCTTCATCGCCTCTGTTCTCTGTCTCGTCACCGTCGTCGGCGTCACAGGGAACAGCCAAGTCGTACTCGCAGTGTTGCTTTGCCGAAAACTAAGGACTCCCACCAATTGGCTGGTGGTCAACCTAGCTATGGCCGACTTCATCACGTGTGTCTTCCTCCCATTCAACGTCGTAGCGATGCTGAGCAAGGACGGATGGCCCATTGCCGAGTGGATCTGCACCATGACCGGGGCCGTTACCCTGACCTGTCTAGGCGCTAGCATGATCAACCTCGCTCTCATCGCTCATAACAGATGGATGATTCTCACCAGGGCTAGGTACACCTTCTACAGGATCTACTCCAATCGCAACATTATTTTCATGGTCATGTTATCCTGGATCTACCCGTTCCTTCTTGTCATCGTCCCACCTATTGCTGGACTTGGGGAGTTGGGTTATTCGGAAAACTATAAGACGTGTCAACAAGATACCACCTTGCCCAACTCAGATTACTACAGCCTCATGGCAGCGCTAGGTGTCATCGTACCAGTATTTATCATCATCGTCATTATCTACGTGCTCATCTACAGATTTGTTTCGCGCCACAACGAAGACATGAAGAGAAAATTAGCCAAATCTAGGCAGACCGGAACTACTAGTTGTACAATTCCAAAAAGCTTCATCCAGGAGGATGCATCCAACCTGACATGCACTGCCAACCTTGCAGCAGCAGCAGGAGAGGTCGATGAAAGTCGACGTAACATATCGCATATTCCAGAAACAGTTACTGAAATATGTGAAAGTGGGGATTGTGCCGTTGGTAAAATAGAATTTTCCAGGGTGCAATCTGAGACTGAAAAAAGAGTATCGATAGCTGATAGTCGCCTTAGCCGGGGGGCTCTGGAACTGAACTCGATACCACCTACTTCTAGAAGGGTCGTCCATGCATCCAATGTCGCCGAGGCTTCGAAAAGCGCGCCGAAGATTTCGCACCACCACATCAACGTCACCAAACGTCTGTCTTTGGTAGTACTCTCTTTCTTTATATGTTTCCTCCCATTCGGTATATGTGTGATGGTGCCCATCATCGACTCAGCTCTTCCTTGGGCAAACCTTCTCATCATGATCAACAGTTGTGTCAACCCCATCCTCTATGCAGGAACTATGCCAATGTTTAGGGAGGTTATGGGATGCATCGCACGGTGCAAGTTTCAGAACATCCCAGAGCCGGTTGAGTTTGTGCGGTTCTGCCGTGGATCGTTGTAGCGAGACTCGATTGTAACATGTTCAACATGATTTGGAAAGTGTCTAATTTTCCCATCATGCCCCATTCTAGTTTGTAGAAGCTTAGAATGTATCTGTAGGCAATTTTCCACATGCGCAACGTCAAAAATAATAGTTGGAAATATAAAATGTGCTTATTTTCCAAACAGCGATTAGTCAAAATCCAAAATAAAATGCAATTAATTTTCAAATTATAATCTCCATTTAGCAGTAACTGTAAGGTGGCGCTGTTCAAATTTTGCCAGTTTAATGCCATTTTAAAAGTCAGGTTGGAATTCTTTATGTCTAACTAATTCATAGAGAACCAATCTGAAAGAAGTTCAATGACTATTTAATTTCTTTTAAAATAATTTGAAATATTTGATCAAATTAATATTGAACGAAGTAGATACAAAAATCAAACATGAAGCGTACCCATTATGTATGTGCTCTTTACTTTCCTTGATCGTGTAAAAGCTTTATATTCCATTGTCTGATTGTAGTGAGTTCCTATGGCGAACACAGAAACGGACAAAATATACAGCTCCTCATTGTACCTTCCACAATAATTGCTCTGGTAGACAAAAGAACAACTCTTGATTTCTATTATGTAAAAGTATGTAGAACAGGTGTCACGTGCATATTCACCTGTTCTACATATTTTACATAATATCAATGAAGGGATGTTCTTTTGTCTACCAGAGCAATTGTGGAGGGTACAATGAGGAGCTGTATATTTTGTCCGCTCTCTTTGTCAGCGTGTTCATAGCGTTAATTTTAACCATTCTGATCCGTATTGTGGTTTAATTTCTCTGTGACATCAAAATTAAGAAAAGATAATTGATTAGACTATAGTTTTCCCAGTATGTTCAGGCTTTCCTATCACTGTAGTCAGAGTAGCTGACTTCAATTTATTTTTACTATAATTATGTTCCTGTAAACTGAGTTTACAAAATGAATTTGTTTCTGTTTAGTCTATTATCTCTCTTTCTTTCCCTTCCTCTCCACTCCCCCAAACTATCCCCCCTCCATGCATTCTCTTTAGGACTTTTAATACCGCGATCTCTCTTGCTCACTCTCCCCTTCTCTCCCCCCCCCCCCCTCTCTCGCTCCTTCATCCTATCTCTTCTATATACCTCTCTCTACTCGCTCACTCTCCTCCGTCTCTTTCTCTTTCTTTCGATCGCTCTCTCTCTCTCCTTTTCTCTATCTCCAATTCCATCTGTCCCCCGTCTCTCACTCCATATTTTTTTCTCTCTCCTTCTTTCTACCCCTCCCTCTCTCTCTTTCTCTCTCTTTCTGTTCATAAAATAATTATTTTTCATTTTTATTTCACGGAACAAGAATTGAAATTATTTGATACAGCCATGCATTTTGAAAATGTAGCAAGAAATACGGCACAATTTACAATTATAGACGGAATAAAGGACATAATTATTGCTTCGATTTGAAAATTTAAACATGAAATTTTAAAAGGTAGCGCGATAGTGCTTTATTATTTACAAGATGAATGCGACTGCGTCTCCTATATGCCTCCGCCTAAATTCAGCTGATGGCTCAAACTATTTGATAACGAGGCTAAAAACCAGTAATTTCATGTAATTTCATGTAAATTGACCTCTGTGACCTCTGATCTTTGGCCTCCTTACCCCCAAATCTATTCAGTTCCTCTTTCTATGGGGATACATACTGGTACCAAGTTTGAAGTTCCATAGGCTTAGGAAGATTTTCAGGAATGGGGGGGGGGGGGGGGGGGGGGGGGGCTCGATCATTTGTTTTTTGACCCGCCGTTTGAAGATTTTTTTTCCCCCGACTGCCCCCCCCCCCCCAGTTGTCACCATTTTAGACAGTCCAAAACGTCATTTTTTGGCTGTTTTGGCGCCTTTTTAGAGTCTCTTTTTGCGTAAATTGTTAAGCCTTCCTTTTTCTTCTCTCTTTGCTCTACCCCCATTTTTAGACCACCACTAGGGAGAGGGGGGGGGGGGGGGCAGTTACCTGGAAACACAGTATTTTTTGCCTTTTGGGTCTAAATTATATACCCAATAGGCAATAAAATCATGCGAGCGCATAGCGCGAGCTGATTTTTTTTTTTTCTCTCTCGATAAAGTGACCTGAAATCACTGCATTCTAAACCCTTATTTTAAAATCCCCTGAAATAATCATTTTAACATGGGTTAAATAGATTAAACAAATATGGCGTCGGAGGTTCTAGGACGCTGATCACGTTCGGAATTCCATACATGCAGTTAAACCATGCGAGCGCAAAGCGCGAGCCGAAATTTTTCGATATAATGACTTGATAAAAAAGCATTTGTAGACTTTCTTTTGAGCAGTTGAAGAAATTAATAAAAGTAGGCCTACTTGAAGAAATCGTTGAATTGTAAGATATTCAGTTTATTTTTTATTAAGTTAGACAAAATGTGTTTTAGACAAAACACATTTAACACCTTTGGAAAAAATAATACGCCAGGAACGTGAAAAAAAAACTTTTATTGTCACACATGCCTATAATCGGACATTAAAAACTGAAATGTGGCACCACCCAAAAAATATAGTTCAGAGATCGTCTTTTGCCCGGTGACGTAGGCGATTGGGGAAGAATTGCTTTAATGACACGTTAATTATAGAGGAGTGCATCGAAATTCCTCCATCTTGTCTATAAAGTAAAAAAAAATGATTCACTTGCAGTTTGATTGTCTTTAATTTGCACCTGGAAATAAATTCTTTGTTCCTCGTTTATGTCATCGCGGCGAACAATTTCAGACTTTTCTTCTTTTGAGGAGCTACTTTCACATGCAGCCTCAGACAAATGTGCCAAAGAAGTTTTGTCTTCTTGTGTTCCTGGAAACAAAGTTTTGGGCAATAGTTTTCAAGTCCAGTTCATCTGTACGAGATTTATATATGTGTAATATTAAGCTTTGGTTGAGCTTCCTTTGGGTCATTGTACTTCTCAGATAAGTTTTGATCCGTTTCAAGACAGAGAATGTTCTCTCTGCAGTTGCCGTTGTGACCGGGATGGTAAGGTAAATGAGAAGAAGGATGTGCACCTCTGAGAATGATCTCTTATAGATTGGACTGTTGTTGAAAATCTCACAGATTGCTTTAATGTATTTGATAGGCTTCCTCTCACCGTCACACACGTCTTGGAGGCTTGTTAGCTGCCGAGTTAATGCTACAAAGTCAATATCTCCGGCATACACTTCCCTCAACTCATCAGGGATGGTAACATTATTGCCATTGGCAGCATCTAAAAAGAGCTTCTCAATCTTTGACACCAAGGTGAAGTTATCTTGTTGAAAGAGCCTCTTAATGTCATTGATTACTATGTCCAGCGCCTCATAGTACTGCTTGCGGAAGTAGTCTTGAACATCATTGAATGCATGGTTTTGTGAACCATCATCAATCCTTACGTTAATTCGTCTGGCTCTGGGGAGAGTTGGCTCGTCTGTAATAATGCTATGTCTTTTTTCCAGTACAGATGAAAAGAAAGTCTTAAATTCTGCGTCATTTCTTTTCCTGGTCAAGGTGGTTGTTGCCGTTTCTGCAGCAGTGAATGCATCCTGGGCAGAAGTTTGCTTTCCTTGGATGCCTGTGGATAGTGTTTCTGCGATATTGAATACTAAAACTGACAGCTGCAATCCATAGAAGGTGTGGAATTTCTCCATTTGGGCTTTAAGTCCACCAGCTCTATCCCCATACACCGTATGGTCTGTGTCCTGTACTTCGCAAAATGTAGCGTATAAAGCTTCCCAATTGTTGAGAATCGTGTTTATTGCTCCTGTCCGCACCGTCCATCGTGTTGGACAAAGGGGCTTAATCCCAACTTTGGGACCATGTGACTGCTCCTTTTGAATTCGTTCAAAAATCATTTGCCTCTTTGGTGAGAGTTTGATGAGCTGGATTAACTCAGAAGCAAATCCCAAAGCATTCCTAATTGCGGTACACTGTTTGGCAACATACTGTAAGGCAAGATTGGTGCAGTGTGCAAGGCAGTGAACTGGCAGAGCAGCTGGATGTTCCTCTTGGATTGTTTTTGCAACACCACTGATCCGCCCTTGAAAATTGGCGACCCCATCATAGCCTTGTCCACGGCACTTACTCAGGGGAAGGTTGAAGCGGATGAAAATATCCTTTATAACTTTTAGCAGAGTGTCCGCCTTAGTATTCGGTACCTCCATTAGTCCTACTGGGTCTTCAAAAAAAAAAAGGGGGGGGGGGGCTCAATGATATCCGAGATCCAACACAAATAGTGAGGGCTCAATAATATCCGAGCCCCACAAAAATATCGGGGGGCTCCGTGATGTTATCCGAGCCCCACCAAAAACAATTGGGGGGCTGATGATAACTGAGCCTCACCAAAATATTGGGGGAGGGGGCTCCAAGATATCTGAACCCCACCAAAATATGGGGAGGGGGGGGGGTGCTCAATGATATCCGAGATCCACCAAATATTTTTTTTTTTTTTTTGGGGGGGGGGGGAGGGGTCAATGATATGCGAGATCCGATGTCTGAGCCCCCCCCCCTCCCCAAATAAATATTTATAAAATGTTTATATTTGAATGGTAAGTCTGTAGATGATAGGTATACATGAGTTTCATGCCTAGAATATAATGATTGGGGAGGAGGGGGGTTAATGATATCCGAGCCCCGCAATAAGTATTGGGGGCGGCTCAATGATATCTGAGCCCCACTTAAAATATTGGGGGCTCAATGGTATCTGAGCCCCTAAGGGCTCAATGATATCTAAGCCCCACCAAAAAAAAAATTGTTTGGGGGGGGGGGGGCTCAATGATATCCGAGATCCAACACAAATAGTGGGGGCTCAATGATATCCGAGCCCCACAAAAATATCGGGGGGCTCCGTGATGTTATCCGAGCCCCACCAAAAACAATTGGGGGACTCATGATAACCAAGCCCGGCCAAAATATTGGGGGGGGGGGGGAGGGCTCAATGATATCCGAGATCCAACACAAATAGTGGGGGCTCAATGATATCCGAGCCCCACA
Source organism: Heliocidaris erythrogramma (assembly GCA_025617745.1). Lineage (NCBI taxonomy): Eukaryota > Metazoa > Echinodermata > Echinoidea > Camarodonta > Echinometridae > Heliocidaris > Heliocidaris erythrogramma. The sequence continues at coordinate 4,963,540 of CM046861.1, forward strand.
AAAATATCGGGGGGCTCCGTGATGTTATCCGAGCCCCACCAAAAACAATTGGGGGTCTGATGATATCTGAGCCCCACCAAAATATTGGGGAGTGGGGGGGGGGGGGGGGGGGGGGGGTGCTCAATGATATCAGAGTCCCGCCAAAATATTTGGGGGTCTCAATGATATCCGAGATCCACCAAATATATTTTTTTGGGGTCAATGATATGCGAGATCCGATGTCTGAGCCCCCCCCCCCCCCCTCCCCAAATAAATATTTATAAAATGTTTATATTTGAATGGTAAGTCTGTAGATGATGGGTATACATGAGTTTCATGCCTAGAATATAATGATTGGGGAGGAGGGGGGTTAATGATATCTGAGCCCCACTTAAAATATTGGGGGCTCAATGGTATCTAAGCCCCTAAGGGCTCAATGATATCTAAGCCCCACCAATTTTTTTTTTTTTTTTTTTTTTTTTTTTGGGGGGGGGGGGGACTCAATGATATCTATAAGCCCCGCCAAAATATTGGGGGGGGCTCAATGATATCTGACCCCCCAAGATTTTTTTTTGGGGGGGGGCTGCGCCCCCCCCCCCGGTTCCTAAGCCTATGAGTTCTCAACTCAAACAGTTCTTGAGATATCGCGGTAACGGTGCTAAAAACCAAGAATTTCATGTAATTTCATGTAAATAGACCTCTGCGACCTCTGACCTTTGACCTCCTTACCCCAAAATCTAATCAGTTCATCTTCGTATAGGGACTATAGTACCAAGTTTGAAGTTCTTACCTCAAACAGTTCTTGAGATATCACGCCAACGGTGCTAAAAACCAAGAATTTCATGTAATTTCATGTAAATTGAGCTCTGTGACCTCTGACCTTTGACCTACTTACCCCAAAATCTAATCAGTTCATCTTCGTATGGGGATACATACTAGTACCAAGTTTGAGGTTCCTACCTCAAATGATTCTTCAGATATCGCGGTAACGAGAAGTGGGACAGACGGACGGACGCACGCACGGACGGACGGACGGACAACCCGAAAACATAATGCCTCCGGCACCCACCTTCGGTGAGCGGAGGCATAATTATTATAATTATAGTTATTTCTTTATTACTGTTGTTGAAAAAATAGGGCCCGATTGCAAAAAGCCTATAAGTTAATATAAGGACCAAGTCAACTTATTTCATACAAGAAAAGCACCATGCGCTTTTCCATAAGCAGACTGAAATTGACATTTCAAAACATGTTTACTATGCACTAAGATCAGGTGAATTATACGCAAAATTTCTGGAAGATTATTGTGTTAAGTTGCGTGTGACTTTTGAGAGCCAAAAGGGCTTTAAATCTTTGTAAACGTATATGACCTAATGACGTTCCGGCTCTCAGCAGAACGAAAATAAACGACACGATTACATCTACATGCATCTTAATATGAAATTATATTCAACCTCTTCAAAACGTCATCCTTCATTAAATATCGAACATCTCTGGTATAAAAATAATTTTGAATCGCTTCACAAAAAAATGTTATTCATTATAACTGACCCTGGTTTGGGACCTTTTTAATATTGTACAACATAAAACAAGAAGACAAATAAATTCGTTAATTTAATAGAGTCTCTTTAATTTGGTGAACAACTTATTCGCCTTTAACGACCATGATTCATAGATTGGCATGACGTAATAATGAGCCTTGTTTTAGGCCCTTCCCCAAACAAGTCAATAATCACAGTTGTATGCTTATCTGCTTTAGTTTCCATATTCTTATTCCGTCTTTTTGCATTGATATTTGCTTAATTTCTTTGAACCATTACTCTGATATCTTTCAATATTTTCTTTCATCCTCAATTCTATTTTGCCATCCGTCTTTAAGCCTCTTATTTTTCCTCTTTCATTTTCGTTTCCCCTTTTCTCTTCCTCTTTTATTATTTTCTCTACTATCAATAGATTCTTCCTGCTCCTGATTTCTTGTTATTGCATAAGTTTATCAAAATGTGTACCTAATAAAGTACTTGAAATCATACGCTATCTAATTTCAGAAAGACGCAAACAATCTTCTTTTCCACGACTCATCACCCCTCCATCCTTCGACCCATTCAGGCCGCCATTATTTCAAGCTCATGCTTACGATGCATTTTATTGACTTACCTTGTTTCTGAGCTACCCTATTTTCTATTCTATTTTATCATAATTAATAATTCAATTAAGTATTTACAGTAACACTTATGCCGTGTAGTATCAAAAGCTGACTCAACATTTTCATTTTGTTTACAAACTAATTAATTATCTCACATTGATATTTCATTGTATTTTATTATAGTAGACCAACTTTGGACGGCATTTTTGGGTAATGCTCGGCATCCCTGCTAAAACTCTTGCAAAAATACTGAGGAATTAGTTACGGGCGGATGCCACGCGCATTCTGGCCTAAAAATGCCATTTTTGGCTCAAAATTTGAAAGAATGTAAAAAATCACGATTTTTATTTTTTTTTACCTAAAACGTAATACCTGATTAAGGTTTTTCAAGTGATATCAAATTTATTTTTAGTTTGAAGTTATAAAACCTGATTAATATAAAATTGAAAGTTGCATATTACACACACAATGATGGCGTAATGAAACATAAAACTGTGATTTACTCAAAATAATAGGTTGTGAAAACTACCAATATTTCAACGTTTTTTACCCAACGTAAATTCGTCCATTTACGCTTTTTCTTGACTAAACATATCATGTATATTATCATGTCACACACAGAAACAAAATTATCAGATAAGGTGATATATACCCTGATAGCAGAAAGTGTTAACAAATGACGTGATATTTACGTCGTGGTTTTCGTCTTTTTACGTCTTGTAATTACGTCAATAAGACGACAACTTGCACCAACGCAATACGTCAAGAGAACGTCTTATTTTGACGTCATCTCTACGTCTTCATTCCTCTTCCCTGATAGCAGAAAGTGTTAAAAATGACGTGATATTTACGTCGCGGTTTCCGTCTTTTTTACGTCCTGTAATTACGTCAATAAGACGACAACTTACACCAACGCAAGACGTCAAGAGGACGTCTTATTTTGACGTCATCTTTACGTCTTGTACACCGTAAAAACTATAGTGACTGCACCTGAAATCCTGTTTTTAGCACTTGTAGTGTGCTAATTTACCAGCAAAAAAAAATGTGACCGTGGCGAGCCTCGAACCAGGTTCCGCTGATTGAGAGGCGCTGACGTTACCGATGGACTAACAAATGCTTCTTGCAATTCAGTTTAGTCATGGGAGTCAAGTAGATAACATGAACTATGTGGTGTCGTAAATTCACTATGTAACAATATGATCTGCTCTAAATCGTACAATGTGAGTTAGTCTAGCGGTAATGCCAGCAATTCTCGATCAGCGGACCCTGGTTCGAAGCTCGCCCAAATCATTTTTTTAATGAATGTTTAGCAGTTTAAGGAGCCGGTCCAGCTCCCGTGAAAGTGCTGAAATAGCACGCTGTGTGCATTCAATAGCACTCTGAGTGCAATCCCTATGCATGCCCTCAAAAAGTGCTCAGCACTTCAGTTTTTGCAGTGTACAGATGACGTCAAAATAAGACGTCCTCTTGACGTCTTGCGTTGGTGCAAGTTGTCGTCTTATTGACGTAATTACAGGACGTAAAAAAGACGAAAACCACGACGTAAATATCACGTAATTTTTACCACTTTCTGCTATCAGGGTAACTCATTTTATGTTATCCCAAATGGAATGATTTATTTTCACTAGATGACCACAAGGGCTATTACCATGGCAACGGATCAAGAACAGCAGAATTTCAGAAAATGAGGAACACATCCACAAGTAGCTTTAAAGTCCAAGTTCACCCCAAAAATTGTGTTGAATCAATAAAGTAAAATTAAACAAAAAAGGTTTAAAATTTCATCAAATTCAGATAAAAAACGAGACATTTTGGCATTTTAATGTTTTATTGCATTGTTTCATGAAACAGTAATGTGCATAATAACATGGGCTGTATGCAAATTATTGAGCCGATGATGTCATAAGCTCACTTTACTTTTTGTATTTTATTATATGAAAATTCAAATATTTGAATTTTCTTCTCCAAGGATGTAAAACAAAGTTTGACTCCTCATAGAATATGTACGATCATAATTATTATAACTCATTGTGATACAATGAAAAGAATATTTATACACATCTATGAAAAAATGAAATATTTGAACTTTCATACAATAAAACTATACGACAGGAAAAGTGAGCTTATGGCATCATCGGATCACTAATTTGCATACATATTCTGTTTGTTTAACATTTATTTTGTATCTGTAGGTCACATTTCTTTGTTTGGTTGAAATATTTCATCTTCATTAACATTCTGTTTCCATGGCAACAGCTTTATTATAAATGAAATTTAGCTCTTCTCCAATTAACTAAAATTTTGAATATAATCAAACAGACAGACGATTGGTACTACAAAACTTAAAGATAACATTTAACAAATTCATAGTGACGAAGCTTTTCGACCTGCACTCATCGGGTCACAACGCAGGAATGAGAGAATACAAGAAAATGCAAAAGTCAAGGAAGGGTGTGTATAGCGACCCGGATATGATCCGGGCACACTAATCAAACAGGCGGCAAAAATTATTAGATGTTTACCATTATTTCATGTTGAGAACAACCATAGTATTTTGTTAGAAATACAACACAATAAATATATTTGTTACCATGATAACGGCCAACACATGTAGTGGTCACATCCACCACCCCTTTACTAAAACAAGTTATGGTAAGTGAGTGTCCTGTAAAAGAGAAAATAATCATATTATATACAATACAAATATATTTATTACTTTTTTCCGGTATAGCATCATGGGTTTTGGGGGCTCAATTATAAGTTTTTCTTAATGTTTCCATAGCAACAGCCATTTTCAAACATGATGGACACTTTTTAAAACTCTTATTTGGGTTTTAATCAAGTGAGAAACTTTTGATAAATTATTCTACAATGTTACAATGTGTTTTTGTACTTTTTTAATCACGAATACATGACATTTTCTGAAATTCTGCTGTTCTTGATCCGTTGCCATGGTAATAGCCCTTGTGGTCACGCCCACCTCTTAATGTAGGGCAAAAAAGCATATTTTGATGGTTAATGGTCCCATCTCACAGAAAAAAAAATCATTTATTATTTTGAATGGGGTGGGGACATTTCAGTTTTTGGCCCATAGACTATTCTGATAATACATGGGATAATTGCCTTATGTACATGTACACTCTAGATGTGAGCAATTCCACATGAGAAGGGCAAATTCAGCTAATTTTAGATAATATACTAATAAAGATATCTTTATTTGTTCCTAATAGCCAATCCTTAAATTAAAAGAAACTGAAAAACTTGTTCCCCATCTCATTCGGAATTTGCACAATGCATGTTTGAAGTTACATGACATTTGTTTGCTGCTTACTAAATATATTGGGGAATGTAATGATTATGATAAAATAAATACATTGTTCAATTTGTGTCTCATGCATTAACTTTCATTATAATCGCGTATGTGTACGCAACTTGTGTTCCAAGGTATGATACATATATTAAACCAGTATTTTCAGGAAGCATGTTTAAAATCTACTACAATATGGTTGTAATTCCGTGACCATAAATGGGTGAGAGTTTTCCTCCTAACTTTAAGAGTGAATATTTTTTGGGGAAACTGAAAATTCTCTGATTTCAACTTATACCTTAAGACTTCTGAAAACACATATTTGAATATCTTTTTCTGTTTGGCCAAATTTGTGCTAACGGAATCAAGAGGTTAAAATGTGATTGAGAAGTTGGAACATGTGGTTTATGCATATATCGTATATGTGAAGTAGCTCTGAAGCGTCATTGATTGCAAAAAAGACGCAAACAATCCAGTATGAATGATAAATGTGTATGTTTACATCACTTAGCATATGGTTATAGAAAGAAGGAATATTCAGTTTTAGACAACATCGATTTAATGAAAAAGAGCCCAATTTATTATGACACACTGTTTGTATTTGTTTGTTGGTTGTTTTTTTTTTTTGGTCTTGGTATGTGTCGGTGTGAATATTCACCTACCATTCATTTACTGATCTTTCTGTCATTAGAGTTCCTGTCAAAAAAATGCAAACTATTTTGAATTATATTCTGGCATTCATTAATATAAAATAAACATTAAAACAAAAGCTGGTTTTAGCTTTACAGATAAATGTTTTCCATGTGATTTTCACATACATGTAAGATATAAAATGCAATTTACCATACTTTCACTCAATCACACCCGTTTGCTGTTTTGCTTTTGCATGCCAATCCTTCACAGTGTATTTTAAAGTTCTCCTTTTGATGGTTTAGAGAGATCTGGTGACTAAACTGCAAGTCTAACTTTTTAAGGATTTCAATTAGTAGAGGAAAACCTTCATAAATAATTATATGCGAAGAATAGCCAATTGAGATTGAATAAGACGTAATTCTGTTACCATAGCTATTATGCAAATTTGTAATATGGAATATTGTTTAAATAATTATGATTGTTTATTTATGTTGATGATTAAATGCCTGCAACTCAACTGACAAAATTAAACACAAATATACCAAGCAGTTGCTGCTTACCTCAACTATAACTTTGTAATCTTAACCATTTCCAGTGCATTCACAGATACCTTTTCATAATGGCCTTATGGTACTTATTAAAAAAAAGATAATTTTCACTTGACACTGCGTATAAAAATTTATCAATATTAGAGTTTACAGGAGATTGAAGAACCTTTAGTTTTCTTAGTAAATTTCAAAGATGTAATTCCGTTACCGATGATTTATCTCAGAAAAATGTTATTTTAATTTATATGTTATTTCTCAATCTCTTCCTATCACAATTAAGTTGAATAAACAGCTGAATAATACATGAATCTGGAATAAATGGCTTGTACATTTCAAAGGATATTGAATGGAAATGAGAGATTTAAAAATACCACCATTTTCTGGTAATTCCGTTACCATGGTATATATACCAGAAAATAATTAATTTAAGTGAAACAAATTTGGGTATGAAATAGTTCAGGTGGAAAAATGAGTACACCTGCAGATTATTAATTGGTAGGAAGGGGACCAAAGTACAAAATTAGTGCACAAACTCCAAAAGTGTGAGCAAAAAATCCCTAATTTGTAATTCCGTTATGGTGGAATTGCCCATGGATATTCAAATAGTGTTATTCATACAAAATGCGCATCCAGTAAAAATACCATTCCATTTGGGGTAACATAAAATGAGTTAGCTATCACCTTATCGGATAATTTCTTTACTGTGTGTGACATGACAATATACATGATATGCTTAATCAAGAAAAAGCTTTTATATGTGAGCGTCACTGTAATGCCCATTGCCGGAATACTCCCCAGGGAGCGGATAATGTGCATACATTGTGTGTGGGCATGCCAGAATCCGATGACCGGGGTAATAATATATCTGTAAAGCGCTTAGACAGATCACCCATGTATTAGGCGCTATATAAAAGCGGAATATTATTATTATTATATGGACAAATTTATGTTGGGTAAAAAACGTTGAAATATTGGTAGTTTTCACAACCTTTTATTTTGAGTAAATCACAGTTTTATGTTCATTACGTCATACATGTGTGTGTAATATCCAACTTTTAATCTTATATAAATCAGGTTCATAACGTCAAACTCAAAATAAATCTGATAGCAATTGCAAAGGCTTCATCAGGTTTTACATATTAGGTCAAAAAATTAAAAATCGTGATTTTTGACATTCTTTAAAATTTTGAGCCAAAAATGACATTTTTAGGCCAGAATGCGCGTGGCATCCGCCCGTACCTTATTCCGCAGTATTTTTGCAAGAGTTTTAGCATGGATGCCGAGCATTACCCCCAAAATGCCGTCGAATCTTTTACTTGAGCCTTTTTTGAGGTTTGACTGGCCTGCTTTTACGTTTTCCTGTTTTAATTTTTTGTATTATTGACACAAAAATAAATATTGTATGATTTAATGTAATGTTTGATTTGTATGTTTGAAAATGCAGAAATAAAACCGAAACTGAAAACCGAAGTTTTGCCAATGTAAAAGAAGTTAGAAATTATGAAAGTAACAAACCGAATTCTAAAAAGAAGATAGTAATTATTTGAATGAACATAATGTAGACATTTCAGGTCTAATAACAACAACAACAAACAAACATGCGCTATTAGGCTTGTCATCTATATGCGCTCGGAAATCACCTTTAAACATTGGCGCGGTTGGAGTTAGATCATTTGGCACGAATAACAAATATTATGCCTTCAAAACAAATGAATTCAAGGGATCATAGTTCATAATAATGGTTAATAGCAAACAATAAAAAATCAGAGTTTGTCTTTTTCTATTGCATTCGTGTGTATTTCACTTGTTTTTAGGCAGCAACGCCGTCTGTAGTTGGGTTTTTGAGTCTTTTCGTTTCCATGTAGTGTTTCTCGTGATTATTCCCGTAGACATAGATGTATAGAGGATATATCAGAGCGATCACGTTGGCAACCAAAAACCCGAAAAGCACCTGGCAAAAGAAATATTGTTTGAAATATATTTCCGTTAAATAAGACAAATGGACAAAATGGATGCAAGTTAAAACAAATAATAGTAGATATGGCAGAGGAGGACGGGAATATTAATGATGTTGGAGGGAGGTTTAGGAACAGGTGTCAGAGAGACTGGATGGTATGTCTATATCAGATGCAAGAATTAGAAGGAGGGTGGGTAGTAAGTTTATTTTTCGCCAACCCTCAAAATAAAATCGTCATCCCTTCAAAAGTCGCTCAGTGGAGGGGGCGGTTACCAGATTTTATGGGGTCCAGTTTTCTTCCATACAAGCAAAAAAAAAAAAAAGGTTATCAAAGTCTGCCCCTTTGCCCCCCCCCCCACCCCAATTGGGTACGCTAGTGGTTCACAGTGTGTTCACATAGTCGACTCTGTGAAGATGTGATTCACAATGTTAACCCATTGACTACGGATACCGGGTGGCTCCTGTATTAATCCTGTGAGAGTTAAAGAATTCAGTAGTCAAGGGGTTAAAATGCTCGAATATAACAGAGTGAAGATGATTTCACACTGTGGACACAGTGTGGTTTACCATAGAGTGTTCACATAGTGATGTTCGATTTCATAGTGTGAATTTACTTGCTCAGAATGTGAATAAGTTATAACAGTGTGAAGATGATTTCAGACTTTGTTTCACACTATGAATACACTGTATTCAGAGTATAAATTATGTGCAGATGGCACAAAAGGATAGATTCATATCAAATCAAATCAAACATTTACAATCATATTTTGAAACAGATTGCATTGTTTGGACCCTATCATCATGATCATCGGGGTAACCTCGCTAGTCATAAGGACCGCTAGTCATAATGATCGCTATTCATATAAGGACCGCTATTCATAACGTGTCAGTTTCTATACCTGAAGGTATTCATAAAACGGAAAGGGGATCACTGTTCATACAGTCATAGGGACCATTATTCATAAAGACCGCTATTCATTCATTTTTAGCTGTCATTATGAATAGCGGTCCTTATGACTAGCGAGCGGGCCCCTGATCAATATATCTTACCCATCTGGGATCGCCATCTAGTACATTTTGGATGACAATGAAGAGAGGATACTGCGTAAGAGAGCATAAACCAGCTATGAAGTTGGCAGTACCAAATATGGTCGGATAGAATCGCATCGGAAAACTATCAATACGAAAACACAAATAATTTGCTCTATTTAGTCACTTCGATGCAATGCCATTTTTACATGTCATTAATTTTTTTTTCTAGGAAAAAAAACTTAAAGGGGAAGTCCACCCTGATTACAAGTTGGTTTTAAAAGAAGCAGAAAAGTCAAATAAACAGAGCAGTGAAGATTTGAGCAAAATACGAAAAGAAATAAGAAAGTTATGCATTTTTGAAGTTCAATCAAACACTAATTGGCAACTCCGTGACGTAGCTTGCGAGCTCCTCTCCCATTTGCACTGGACCCCAAAAATCATTAATTTCCATTTTCTCTAAAGAAAGTATTCAATCTTACATGCACTTTAAATATTATCATTGCTCATACGTTTTTACACACAGTCTGTATGAAACAAATCTATTCCTTCATCAAAAGCTAGGAAAATTAAAATTTATGAGATTTTCTGTACCGAGCAAATGAGCACAAGATACGTTTTGGAATTACTAATTTTGTGTTTGATTGATAACAACTTCAAAAATTCATAATTTTCTAATTTCATATCGGATTCTGCTGAAACTTTCATTAATCGGTTCTCGCATTTTTCTTCTTTTATTCAAATCAACTTAATACCAGGGTGGACCTTCCCTTTTAAAGAGCACGCAAACCCCAGATTCTAAATATGATTGGTGTCGAGTGGGTTCATTCATGTTATGAGGGGGACACGGGTGTCATGGGGGCAACCAAAAGTACTACAGGGATAAAATGCGAGAGGACAAGGCGATCGAATGCATCCGATTCATAGATGGGACACAGTAAACAAACTGCGACAAATTATGAAAAGAACACAGTTTTTATAACTGTATACAGATTATGTAATCCCTACGATCTGTAATCGAGACACGTTGATGTTTAAATATCGCCCAAGGCGATCATGCAAAAGTGTTTAACTAAGGTCGGGAAGGGTGTTAAATAGCTTGTGTGTATATCCACCAGGACCCGTTTCATAAAACTTGTTATTAATAACAACTGTCCCATTTCTATGATAAATTTGCTCTAAGATTCAAGGATTTCAGTAGCTTATAACAATTATTGTAACTTGTTATTGATAACAAGTTTTATGAAACAGGGCCCAGGGAGCGATGAAGCAGGGATACACGATCACCTATCTAACTGAATAGAGAAAAACTACAGTATATCGGTTACAATGTCGTTTTCCGAATTTTTCAGAATACGAAGATTGGTTAATCCGCAGGAAAGGTGCGTAATTCCGATGGTTCGTAAGTGGAAAATGATATAGGATTCATAATCCCGAAAATGAAATAGAGATCGTAAATCGGAGCCATTGGAGTTATGCCTATTCGGAATTATGATTCACTTGGCAAATGCTTCGTATAAAAAAAAATTATGAAACTTCGGTATAATTATTTTCAAATAACGAGTACCCCCCCCCCCCCCCCTCAAAAAAAAAAATAAATCAAAATAAATTCATAAATAAATAAATAAAAATAAATAAATAAATTTTAAAAATGAAATGAATGAGATAAATAAATAAATAAATTAAATAATACAAATGATCCATTCAAACTCATACAGACTTACGTGATAGGTACAATAGCGGCAGATGCAGAATAAAACATGGATCTGACAGCCGTCAGCAGGATGAATGTAGCGAACTGTACGGGTAGGATAGGGATCATCATGAGACCAGACATTAGGATGGCTGTACAAGTAGACATGGCCACGGGTAGCCAGCTATCTCGCAAATCTGCATATGGTCCCTTCGCGTTGTCTATACAACAGTACAAAGAGAATGACGAGATAACTATGCTTGAAAAGTAAAATTGAAGTAGAGACAAATTTTGCTTACATCATTAAAATCTCGCAAATAAAAAAAAAGGGACAAAATTTCAAAACATTATAGATTGTAAAAATGTTTATGTACTACTTTGACTTGATTTACATGAAACCAATTCCATTCAGTTTTATTCAAATCAAAGAAATTTAATTTAAATCAAAGCAAATTCAATTCAATTTCTTTTTAATTTCTTTTATAATAATTTCAATAAAATTTATTTATAGAATTAATACAGATTTTCCCCCTTATCATGATTTGACTGAGGGAGTTGTAATCAGGGTCAAAAAATATCAATTTTGTCGAATCTCTCTACCTTTCTGCGATGACTTTTCATGACGTTGCTTTCGTCTGTCAAAGACATATCCCATTACCGGCGACCCGAACAGACTTCCAACAGTTGTTACAGCGAAGATATTGGTATAAAAGCTCACTGGGTTGAAACGTGACAAAACAATAGACACATTTTTACTCTTTACGTTGACAAGAATTGATGATCTTTATATATTGGGGGAAAAAAAAAAAAAAAAAAAAAAAACATGAATTTTTTGAGTGTGCGATCCATACTAACTGCATAGGCGGATCCAGGACCGGCAGGGGATGGGGAGGGCACAAGTATTTAAATATCCCTGACATAGGGGTCTAGAGGGTCAGATGCGGGTAAAACACCTTGTAAAATAATGAAAGCAGGGGCGGATCCAGGATTTTGTAAGGGAGGGGGGGCACACAAATGCAGGGCTGTCAACTTTGGGGATCTGCTTGGAGGGAGATCTGTCTTTTTCTTCTCGCCAGCCCTCAAAAAGTCGCTCAGTGGTGGTGGTGGTGGTGGGGGGGGGGGTATCAGATTTTATGGGGTCCATTTTCCCTCCATATTTTTCCTTCTCTGACAAGCAAAAATAAAATAAAAATGGGGTTATCAGTTCTAAATAAAAAAGGGGCAAAATATATACTTTTCTTTCAAAGGGGGGGGGGGCACGGGCCGGGATTGCCCCTCCCCCTCCCCCTCCTAAGTCCGCCACTGAATGTAAGTATAGTGCATGGATCGAACCGTAGAACCTTTAGTTTGAGAGTCAATAGCCTTCACCAATATAGTTATCATGGTGCTCCCACTTCGTTCTTGTCTCTTCTTTCGGATGTAACCATGCATTCTTTATTTTGAAATGCATAGATTATAAATATAATTTTGTCTTCCCCTCATAGATCTTTAAACGAATTGTTCAAAATAAAATGCAGTTTCAGCGGAAATGAGTTTAATGATAATAACTCAAAGTATAGATTGGATAATGATAATGATATTGGTAAACAGTAGGCCTATTTCTTGTAGCGAATATCACCACAATGCAGCCCCTGTATGCGCTTCAAGGAATAGACCAGAAGAAATAAGTAATAGAAAAAACAACAAAGGGGAATAGTATGCTTGTAAATTCAAGTTTGAAACCGCTTCTTAAAAAATAGATTATTACATGTAGATTCAACGCTACATTTCACAAATCATGATTCCCTTTCTATTTTAGACTCTTTCAGGTTTTATTCAGGGCTAAATCTGGAAACCCACCTGCTGCTGTATCTCCGTCTGCTAGCCACGTCAACCATGAGTTCATTATCCCGATGACGAAGAAGATCTCGCCCTGAACCGCGATCGTCCAGAATGTCATGAGGAGGAACATGGGCGACTTCAAGATCGACCACGTGGTCGGGAAATCTTCAAGACGTTGGTCTTCGGTCAGCTTTTCCATGGTTGCACGTCGATCCTTCTTGGAAAGCCGGATGTCGGCTCCGGTTTCGACATCCTGACAGGCGATTTGGTCCTTGGGGATATCACTTAGGTTTCCATCTTGGGCTTAATGCAGATTAAGAAGTGATATACATGAAATTGAATACCCTAAATCGGACCATGTATGGGGGTCAGTTTCAAGATAGTGATTTTTCCCTTTTCACACTGATTTTAATCTGTGTGTGTGTGTATTCGTTAAAATTTGATTTCATAAATATGTGATTTCTATATGATAAATCCATTCGTATATTCTAAATATCTATTATGTAATGATTATTATGATGATGATAATAATGATAATAATCCTCCTCCTCATCACCATAATGCTACTACTACTACTACTACTACTACTACTACTACTACTACTACTACTACTACTCAATACTTTAATTATTATCATTACTATTATTATCATTATCATCATCATCATTATCATTATTATTGTAGTTGTTGTTGTTATTGTTATCATTATTTTTCAGATAAGCTTATTAATTTGATACAGAACCGATTCGTTAAGTGTTCAATGAAGGACATTATTTTCAAATTTACACATTATTTTAGAATAATCAACAGAAAGCTTCACGTTTACCTTGGTCATGCTCATGCTCGTAGCCTGCATTATCATGAAATACAACCCGGCCATCTTTCTTTTGACAATATTTAGTACCATTCGCTAAAATCGATCCATTCGTTTTCTCAGCTTCACGACTAGCAACCGATGAAATCTCTTCTTTTTCAAAGGCCACATTGTTGTCTGGGCCAGATTGATTATTGATAATACCGTTCCCATCTAAATTTGTATAATATCCTGATGACATCAGATCGTCAAAGTGCATGGTATTTTTATTTATCTCATACGCTTCCACTGTCGACAAATCTGTGGAATTATCTGAATTTTGGTGAGGAAGCGAGTCCGAGTTTTGATCCTGATTCTTTGTGCAGCAGCCCTTGTCGAGCCGGTAGTCATCGGGGAGGGGCCATGGTATATGGTTGCGAGGCAGTAGGACGGTGTTAATTGAGAAGAAGAGGGTCGATATGGCAAGAGCGTAGAAGGAGGCGTGCATTGATATACCAGCGTCGTATAAGACCTGCAAAAGAGGAATGGTCCTTTAATATTTTTTTTTTATGGGGGATTTCAACTTTAACTTGGGTAACTGTAACAATACTTTGCACGAGTTTCTTGAAATATTTTTATTCTTTCTTACCACTTATCACTAAACCAACGAGAGTGACAGATAACTCTGCCACTATTATTGATAACATTTTCAGCAATATAACCTCTCCTACCCCAAAAGCTGGTGTTATCCTTAGTGACCTTTCTGATCACTTTCCAATTTTTGTTAAGTTGTGTACAAACAAATTTGTTAGTAAAGAAACGTTTAATACTCCATATCGTAAAATAAATGACGACAAAATTACCCATCTAATCAATGATTTGGAGAGTACAGATTGGTCGACTGTTTTCGACTCCTCAGATGTTGATGTAGCTTATGACTCTTTTATCGCCAAATTGACTTTTTCTTTAGATACACATATTCCCCTTATCACCAACCGGAAATCAAATTATAAAAAGATTCCAATTCACCCTTGGATTACAAAATCGCTTTTGAGATCTATCAACAGAAAGAACAATCTTTATTATAGATATATCTCCAAACCAAGTGCTGTCTCTCGTTCTAAATACACCTCTTATAAAAACACTCTCACCTCTTTGTTGCGTATTGCAAAAAAGGAATACTACACTTCTCAACTTAATATGTACAAAAATGATACGAAGAACACATGGAAAATTATTAATGGTGCATTGAATAAAAAGAAAAAGAGTTCTTCAATCACAAAAATAAAAACAAGCAATACCTCAACCGATGACAATAATATTATCGCAGGAAAGTTTAATTCAATCTGGCGAAAGAAGTGCCGCAAGCTAATAAATCTTTCAATGATTTCCTTGACAACCCTAACCCTAATTCCATGTTTTTCAATCCTACAAATACGAGTGAAATCATCAATATTGTTAGCAATCTGCAGAATAAGAAAAGTCCTGGGTTTGACGGCATACCTAATTTCCTTTTAAAGAAAATTGTCATAGCTATCGTTGATCCCTTAGTGCACATCTTTAATATTTCTCTTAACACAGGACGGGTCCCTAATAAAATGAAAATTGCAAAAGTTATTCCTCTTTTCAAAAAAGGTGACAGTCAACTTGTTTCTAACTATCGTCCAATATCCCTACTAACCTCGCATTATCTAAGATTCTAGAAAAAATTGTCCATACAAGAACAACACATTTTTTTCAAGCAACACAACATTTTCTCAAACTTCCAATTTGGGTTTCGGGAAAACCATAGTACCTCTCATGCAATTTTGTCATTTATTGATAAAGTCACCACTTCTATCGATAAAGGTTGTCACACTGTTGGTATCTTCCTGGACTTCTCCAAGGCCTTTGATACCATAAACCATGATATTCTTCTACATAAACTTTGTCATTATGGAGTTAGAGGGAAGGCCTTGGAGTGGTTCAGGAGTTACCTCACTAATAGGACTCAATTTGTAACGGTTAACAATTGCAATTCTTCTACTCTTCCAATTACTTGTGGCGTGCCGCAGGGTAGCCTACTTGGCCCTCTACTTTTCATTACGTACATTAATGATATACAAAAATCTTCTAATTTATTGTCATTCATACTCTTCGCTGATGACTCAAATATTTTCTTTTCTCATGTTGATGTTAATCAACTCATTACAATTGTGAATTCTGAACTGACATATGTGACCGATTGGATCAAGTCAAACAAACTTTCACTTAATCTCCAGAAAACAAATTACATGTTATTTAGCAATAAAATCAATAGTTTACCAGGCAGTATCCATTTTGATAACCATGTTCTTGATAATGTTTCTATAACAAGATTTTTAGGAGTTCTTATTGACAACAAATTATCATGGAAACCTCATATCGATAGCACATGCCAAACAATTTCTAGAAATATCGGAATCATTAATAAACTCAAGCATTTTCTTCCTTCTCGAACATTGCTGACACTTTATTACACATTGATCTTTCCATATATTAATTATGGAATTATAGCTTGGGGATGTGCAATAAAAACACAATTAAACCGGATATTACTTTTGCAGAAAAAGGCTCTAAGAATAATATTTCAAACGCAATTTAGATCACATACCGATATTTTATTCTTTGAAAACAATATTCTCAAAGTAAATGACATATATCTTTTCCAACTCGGCCAATTCATGTACAAATTAAGTAAAGACAATCTCCCCGCAATTTTTTCCAATATGTTCCGCAAGAATACTTCTATACATTATTACCCAAGAATACTTCCATACATTATTACCCAACTAGACAACGAAACTGCTATCATCTACCATTAACAAGAACTTTATTTGCAAAGAACTCATTTGTTTACTCTGGATCTGCATACTGGAATTCTCTGCCTCATGATTTTAAAGAATCCCCTAGTATTAATGCTTTTAAACGTATGCTTAAAAAAATGTTAATCTGTCAATACTCACACCAACAGGTCAAGTCAATACATAATTAACTATAACTTATCCATACCTATATTATACGTTCGTATAACATTTTATTTTAACTGAAATCATATAAGCATGCCTAACGACCTGTTCCATACACGTACCCCTGCAGTCTGTCTTTTCACAATTACCTGCACCTTCTCTTTCTGCCCCCCTGTTATTATATTTGTTATCAGTTATACTTTTATAACTTCTTACATTTTGTATATATTACGTTTTCTTTATACCTTTCTTCACATTCTTTTCCCTGGATTAAAACGTATTGAAACAAAGTTCAGGGGCTTGCCTCTCATATATAAGCCTTGCTTCTTTCTGGCAAGTCCCTCCGTTTTACACTTATTATAAGCTAAAGTGTTTTTAATTTTGTATTGTTATGTTGCGGATCCTTTTTGAAGAATTATGATACTTTCATGTATTCTATATGACACATGTTCTAACAACTTTGCTGTATTATATTTATCATGTCATGTTTCTTTATATTTTGTTTATGTGAAACGGAAAAAAGAATAAATAAATAAAATAAATAAATAAATAAATATATATACATGCATAAACTGAAAAAAACTCTTGGTAAAATTTTTGGCACAAAAAGTGTTAAACTTTACCAGAGTTCCGGCTTGACCGGTAGCCAACACAAATAAAGGCAACATTGTCTTGTTATTTCAAGCCCAGCTTCTCTAATCAATAATTCCTGGTGAACTAATGTGATTATACACAGAAAATAATTTACACGGAAAATTCATAAGGAGACGTTTGAAGCAGCAACGAATCAAGGGGCACAGGGGACACGTGCCTCTTTTACATCCTATGTGGCATATTACACAGTAAACATGTTCCCCCAATTGTGTTCCAAGGCCCTTGTAGAACTTGGGAGGGGGGGGGGGCGAAAGGGCACCTGTGAGAACCCCTTTTGGGGGGCTTGTTACGGGATATTTTCGGATTTTTCACCCCAACCCCATTAAAAAAAACAGAATCCTGGATTCCCCTGATGAGAATAACAAAATAATAATATTCACGCCGACCCAGAAATCTTGTAGATTTTGATTTGCTATTATATCATTTTCTTAAAGATGAATAAATTATGTAGTTAGTCACATTTACCTTGATCAGCAGTAGTACGCATGCGCTAGAGTCGCAGCTTCCGACGAGTAGACCAATCACCGTCGACTTATACTTCGCAAACAAATTTGATACCTTAAAAATGAAAAAGAAAAGTAAAAAAGGATTAGAAACGTGATATTGAGAGTAAACACGTCATATTTGAATCGTGTAGTACATTTGCATTTTTAATCGTGAGTACTTTTTATAGCCATATGACTTTAATTCGAATACCAAATCATTTAGTTTTGGGGGCTTCATTTATGGGGATGAGAATGACACGCCTTCCAATGAGAGATGGCAAGAGAGAGATAGGCAGATAGATAAAGATATATATAGTGAAAGAGGGAAAGAGAGAGAGAGACTGAGAGAGAGAGAGGTAAATAGAGACAGAGTGATCGGAGAAATTATATTTAAAAAACTTTTGATTAAGTGGAAAATGAATATATTTAGAAAATTCGAAAGGGGAAAAAATATATTGTTTGAAATATCCATGATCATAAAAGTTTGTATTTTATATCCTCATTTTTCCCATTATCTAGAATTAAACCTGTGTTTTTCATCAACCTTATCACAGAGATAGAAAAAGCGAAGGTGAAAGAGCGAGGATGGGGGTTGGCAGGGAACAGGTCCAGGTTAAAATACATAAGCCCTATATAAATAAAAAGAAACGAGTAATGTTGGAGCGGGAGATGAATCCTATGCTAAAATGTTCAGTGTTGTTCATGCGGTAAAGTTCATGTTGCTAGCAAAGATACAATACTTATCATTGACATTCTAAGATATAATAAAGGTTCAAATACGCACCCGCATCGTACAATAGTCACAGATCTCTATAAAATAGGATGCAAATGTGTACCCTCTATAGATGGATTTTTGTACCCTGAACGAAGCCTTGATTGACTAAGAAATATGTAACATTAAGCTCCTGTGTTGCTGCATGTACACTTGCGTACGGGTGATGGTTGTGAGTGAGGACTGCATGGCTTGCAGCCCCGACAGTTCCACACTAAAGATGGCTTTCTTTTCCATCATTTCTTTCGACATTGTCAATTTTCAAACAAAACAAAATAATCATTCATCATTGAGCCCCTATACTCCCCCAAGTCCATGAGTTATTGCCTTTTTATTTAACCGTGTTACTGGCCCAGTCTCCTCTTTTGCTCGTATATTTCGCGATTCATTCACTGAGTAAGACCCCCCCCCCCCCCCCCGCGATGACAGTGCCCCCTTGATGGTAACATCCGCGCTACGCCACTGACACAAATTTGAACGTGAGAATCCATTGATACACCTAGATGAAGAGAAGCAATGGAAGTCAACCTACCTCAAAGGCAGAAATGATGATGAAGATACCCGCTACCCCCATAAGGATGGTCCCCGGGAAAAGAAGATCGGGAACCGCCGGGGAACTTGTCGCTATACACAGGTAAGCGATGAACAAGGATATGCTACCAGGGGGAAAAATAACAAACAAAAATACCGAAAATCAAAGGTGACGCAAAATAATTTATAATGATGATAATGATAACATTTTGGGATGTCACAATCATAATAAAAAGGAACAAAAGGGATCCTCTCCTCACTTCCTTGATACTTAAAGGGGGAAACCACCCTGATTACAATTCGGTTTTAAAAGAAGCAGAAAATTGAAGAAACAGATCAGTGAAGGTTTTAACAAAATACGATAAGAAATAAGAAAGCTATGGATTTTTGAGATTGTAATCAATCAAACGCATGGGTGTCGATCCGGGGGGGGGGGGTATATATCCCCCCAAAAAACAAACAATGAGGTGGGGGGAGGCATGTATTATCATCCCCCACCTCCAATATTTTTGGATGAATAAGTAATAATTATGATAAAAGTAGGCCTATATATTTCTTAAATAGCTTCCTTGAAGGGTTCAAAATTTGAAAAAATAAAGATGTAATTGCTTTGTTCGCTATATCATGTAAGTTCAATATGATTCCTGCTAAATATTGTGTCCCCAATATAGGATGAAGTGTTGGAGCGCCTTGAGCACCTTATTACAAGGTGGATATGAGCGCTATATAAATCCCCAATATTATTATTATTATAACACAGCATTTGCAAAGGTTCAACTTTTGAAAGAAATCTCAACTTTAGGTAGCCTTGCTGAATTTCTCGACTCTTTCTCAAGCCTTTCAGGGTCTTCGTTAGTTTTGCTCCCGATTGTAAAAGTGAGTTCACTGAATAGAAAACAAAATCGAGCTTCTCTACCGCTCAATTGCGGTGGTCAATAGCAAAATTTCCTGGGTAAAATGTACAAGAAATTTCGAAAAAAACTGAAAAAATTTTGAAAATCTTGCGACCTCCTCTCCCGTTTGCCCTGTACCCCCCAAATCATTAATTTTCATTTCCTCTAAAGAAAATATTTAATCATACATGCACTTTAGACATTATGATTGCTCACGTGTTTTTACACAACGCCTGTATGAAACAAATCTATCCCTTCATCAAAAACTAAGAATATAATCATATGCATATTGATAGAGGGGAATCATTAATTCCTTTCTCTTCTCTCATCAACCCATCCCACTCGCTCTTTCACCTTCGCTCTTTCTATCTCTGTGATAAGCTTGATGAAAGACACAGATTTAATTCTAGATAACAGGAAAAATTAGGATAAGAAATACAAACTTTTATAATCAAGAACATTTAATACAATATATTTTTCCTTTCGAAATAAAGTGTGTATCGCAGCAGGAAAAGTGTGGTAAATAGATCATTAAGAAAATATATCTATCATTAAGAAAATATATCTACAAACCTGAACGTGATGCGAGTGACGAGCGTTCCTCCTCTCTCAAAGAGAATCCCTGATAATAACATACTACATGGAAGGAGACTTGATGAGATCGTATAGATGAGCAACAGCCTAGCATCCTGAGCGTCACATTCAACAACGTCTTCATCCACCACATCACTACGTTCGGTCGTGATCGACATCGACGGCGATATCGGGAATATTGTCGAGGGTGATGTCGACACAGTAGTCGTATCATTGTCGTCGGAAGGTGGGCATAGATTGCTGTAATAACCCAGGTCCTTGAGCACGTAGACGAGTGACGGCCATCCAAAGAGGATTGAGGAGTGGAAGAAGTTTTCGATGGCGGCGAAAACGAGCACCACCACCCGTTCGACCTTCATTTTATTACACTTCATGTTTCTTTCGTCGACCACGGAAGAACTGCGGTTGAAACTTACAAGCCGTGCATTCGAGGAGGCCTGGTAAATAAAGCACGATATCAGCTCTATATGCTGGAGACTGAGGACAAAACAAAATTTCTTTCACTCAAGCATGTCTGTCGATGTTGTGCAATACCTATTAAGAATTGCTCTCCTTTGTAAGTGTCATGCACCACAAATATGCACTCAATATTTATCCCAATCGCTATTTAATTTATTTGGTATATTTACCTTTGCACATGCAACACTTCTCAGTTCCTCTGTCTTTGCTTGCATTCGCAAATCGTTGTTAAAGCTCACATGAATTGCCTGCACTCTACCAGGAGATGAAAATGATATATATTCTATTCTCCCGTCTTCCATTTTTTGAAATTAGGAAAATAAAATCTGCCGCTCCAGCTTTCTTCGTGCATGTTAGTTAACAGTAAGCCGTTATTACTTTGGTCATATTTACCGCAGCTTACGCACCATGCACGGTAATATATTGATAAACGTGAGAGGTCGATCTCTTCCAAAAAGCAAACACGTTGTGAACAAAGTTCCCCCAAATCCAGTGCATATACATGTGACTAGTTAACTACCTACCTTTATTGCAGTCACACCGCCCAGACCGACAGTGCAACAGATTGCTGAAATAATCATTGTTCACTTTTTCCAAGAAGCATGAAATTTGGCATGTAGGTAGAGTTTTTGATGCTGAATAATTCTGGATATAGGCCCACCTAAAATTTGGGCTTGGAGCCCGTTGTGCCCATTAAAAAAAATAATAATGGCCCTATCATGGTATTTTTCCTTCATAATTGATTTAACTTCAATTTTCAGCACCAATCCGCTGGACTACAGACCAACCAAAAATGACAACACTTCCCTCTGCCGGGAACCGATGCAGGCCCGACAACAAACCGATGATCCAGAATTGATCTGGTACACAGCCCGATCGCATCCTGCCAGTTCCCCGCACCCTTCCTGGCAGCCGACATCGGTATAAAAAGCTAGTCTCTTCGTCTTTACATTGATGGATCTCAAGGTGTGAAGATCACCATTGCATAGTCAAGTGAACAAGTGAACAAGTTAATGATGTAAATGGTGAAGGATGGGTCTTATTAGTCTAGTCGGAGATGGGGGTCCCCGTGCACTATCGAGATACATATTTTAAACCAAGTTTTTTTTTTTGCTTTTTTTTTTAAAGATAACGTACAGTAGAATTAAGCATTCAAGATCAAATTGAACATAGATACATAATTGAAGTAAAATATGGTAAAGATTTTTTTTGCTTGTTTCTCGTACCATGCCCTTCTCATACATGAAGACATGAAGGTCATGACATCTGGACTTGGAAAACGAGTCCTCACCCCCTTTTTTTTTTGCTTTTGCTTTCTGCAGTTATAGTTTTAGAATAGTGGGCCCTATTTTTTTAAGATTAAGATTTAAGCTTAAGATTAGTCAACACTGTAGTTTCCGACATTTTGTGATTATTTTACTCGAAATAATTGGATCAAATCAATTAATAGAATACCACTTTTAGCTTTCGAGTATTGGAGATTATTATCTCAATTTATAATGAACTAAGGTCGTAAAAAAAAAGAAATGAGAGAGAGAGAGAGAGAGACTAATATAAGCTTTCGCATGATACTCTCTTAATACAGTTTCATCATCACAGCTCACAAGGAAAATAATAGAAAAGAAACATATCTGCAGTTAATCAATATAATTATTAGCAGCAACAAGGATGTAGATAAAGCTTTACATGTAAACATTTAGAAAATTAGAAAATGACATGGAATAATTATTCGTAGACGTACAAGTCGGGGCGGGGGATGGGGGGGGGGGGGGTGGGGATTAATGGGCTGCATCACCCCCATAATTTTGAAAGTACTAGTACATGAGTCGATGACACCTCATATTCGGACAACCATCACATCATATTACAACAGGGAGGTGGTGTTATCTGAAATGAAAATCTGGATCAAGGCACTGGCTTTACTTTCTGCAACTTGTTAACATTTTAACCATCTGAAAATGTATTGAATCTGGCCATTCGGATATATTTTCATAAATATCTTTACAAATTGACCTAACTTATAAATGCAGGAGTCATGAAATAATCCACTCAACACATTTCATGAAAACTGACATTAGATATAGATTTAATGATCGCTGGTAAAAAAAATTCTCCAATGGATATTCCAGGACCCCAAACAACTATTCATCTCTAATCAGTAATATCAAACTGTGTGAGTATCGATAGAACACATACATATCGACGAGGATAGGGTAGCAAAAAATTGCTTCATAGACACATTTCTATCTAAATATATTTAAACCAATGACATTTTATTAGTTCAAACTAGTTCGTCACGTAAAGCTTTAATCAGACACATCAAATAAAACTTCAAGCATTAACACTGATTAATGTATGTTTGAACAGCGTCCGAACCGTGCCGCCTTTAAGTAACATGCAATCGTTACCGTAATCTACGGCAATATGTATCTATGTTGGCTATGGTCTCAAAGTACAAAGTAAAACAAATCTATGAAAAGCCGTGCATTTACGTATGTAGACACAATGTATAAATCGATCATACTGGTAGAGTGTCTCAACCATGCCGCTTCTAACACGCAGAAGTCTACGGGTTTCGCACACAACAGCCAATGGACCTCGGTTGTGCATGAAAACGGTGTATTCGGGGAGGGGGGGGGGGGGGGGGGGGGGGGCACTCGACCCAAAAATTGGTGGGTATGTGCCGCCGGCAAGACAAAAAAAAGGGGCTTCGGAACGACCCTATCATGAAATATTAACATTTTTGAAAACGGGGCTCTTTGGAATCGTTTCACCAAACCGTCACATGTACAAGTTCGCCGACATCCCATTGACACGCATCTTAATTTTCAGTTCAGTTCAGTTCAGTTTGGTTTATTCAATCATTTAAAATCAAATCAAATATACAAATCATATATGTTACAAACATTGCAAATGCAGTTTAAATGATTAGGATGCCCCTAAAAGCACATGCTTGATAAGTGGGGCACCCAGTACATAAAAGATAAAGTACATAAATGCATAGCATATAACTATAAAATAATTCTTAAAGAAAAGAAAACAACCTAAACGGCAAAGAAAAAACCGATAATTCTACAGGGAATGGGGAAGGGGGGGAGGGGGGGGGGGGGAGGTCGAGCTTATAATGATTATTTGGCATAAGTAGATATTATTTGAGCTTGGTTTTGAATGAAGTGACATTAGTACTTGAAATTACATTAGAAGGTAATGAATTCCATATTCGAGGACCAGCAGATACACGCGTTTCAATGGGATGTCGGCGAACTTATGACCGTTTGATGAAACGCTACCCTGGTTCCCACACACACGCTCCCATTCGCTATAAATACGCTGTGTGTCTCCGAAACGGGCTGGGGGGGGGGGGGGGGGGGGGCAGAACGGCCGGAACAACAGAATGAAAAAAAAGCGGTGCTTTGGAACGGTTTTCTCTCTTCTTTTTCTCAACAAGAAAAAATGGTATGCTTTGGAACGGAAAAAAGTGTAAAAATGGGGGTCTTCTGGGCGTCACATACCCACCGCACACTATATACTGAGTGCCCCCTCCCACCCCCCCCCCCCAGGGATGTATTTCCTAATCTGAGAGGTGTCTTCAAGCTGACCATAGTGGTACACTTTTACAGCATACGTGCACATTTTTGTCTGAAGATCATCCTTATATCCCTCTCAACATATTTAAGCAAGACTTAGCAGTTTATCATTTTTCTACTAGTTGGAAAACAAGATGGCGTTAAGACTGCAATTTTACCACTTTTTCACACCTTGATATTTAGTGGAATCAAGGTTAGCCAAATCACGAAAAATAAGTCTCTAAATCGATTCCTCATACTGATATTTTTCAGGAAAGCTATATTCTTTATACTTGCATGATGTCTAATTCAAAATATAAAGTTAATTATCAAATTTCATCAAAAATCCTAGATGACCGCCAAAATGGCTGATTTTGACACATTTTGGGACACATTTTGGCAAAGCATTAGTAAACTGAACTCTATCAATCCGGAAGAAGTAATAAAGATTGGCTAGTTTCTGTATCTGTGTATAGCCAGCGAAAATCAGATCATGTAATGATCAGAAATGCATGTTTTAACTTTATGACAACCTAATGCACTGAGTCATATCGAATAAAAACTAAGTAGAAAGTATATGACACAGGTTATGTCTTGGACCTTGGATATGTTGGATGATTCCAGCAGATATTACTGTTCTTCATTTGAAGCACATCATTTTTAATCATATCTTCCCAATAGACAGTAAAATTTCCTAGTAACACCAATTTTTCCTGGGTAAAATGATAATTTACAGGTTCAATATGTAAATATATTGCTGAAGACGGTTGTGGTCTATACACGATGAAAAACTTGATAGAACATGACAGATCAGTAATGTGTGCATATTCCAAAGTGGACAAAATAAAAACAGTTTTTCTTCAACAACTTCACACCCCACGTGTACTTGCATTTCTTGGTGAATTTATAAAAGCATATCCTATAGCAGTGCACTCCCAAATTAGCACATCATCCTATTTCTGGGCATTTAACCAGGTTTTAGTGATAAACATATCTATGTCACGTTCATGAACATACTCAGTAATATTTCATATAGTTTTGTTTCTGACAGAATTAGCATTCCATAAACAAATATTACAATTAGACTCTCCAAGAGAACTTAAGTTTGGCATTGATTGTTCATCAGTTCATGTTCCTCCATCTCGGTTTTCAGGATGCTCAGTTTCCTGTTTGAAGAGATGATCACTGGTATAGGCGAAGGGAATCTTACAGATATTTTGCTCGCTCCAGTCCGTGTCTTAACTCTTTCAGTGCCGATGTCCCCCTTTCTTCCCTCGAAGATGTGTCCGGATACCTAGTTCCTTGATCAATCTCAATACATTCTCACAAAGCATGCCTTTGTTCTGGCCTGTTCTGTGAAGAATATTTGGTAAACCATTTGTCACTGTCTCCAGACTCATTGTCTCCATGCAGGGTGGGTGCACGAAGCGCCAAAGCTTTGATTTTTTAGCAAATTCGGAGAGAAAGATAACGGCTCGTACCTTTTTTGGACGGAAAGTTAGTCGCCATAACTGCTTTTCAATTCTTTGGACGCAATACTGCACTTTACATGTAACAGGGGTGGACGCAGGAAGGGGGATTTTCCCCCTCCCGCGTAAAACCCCAAAGCTTTGACGTTTTAGCTATTGAGAGAAAGACAACCGCTCGTAGCATTCTTTTTAGGCGGAAAGTTAGTTCGACGCCCTGAGTGCTTTGCAATTATTTCGACCCAATACTGCATTGACGTTTTAGCGAAGTTTGAGAGAAAGGCGGATCGTAGCACCTTTTAACGCTTTTTCTCTCACCCCCCCCCCCACGTCTTTCTCTCTCGCCTTTTTACAATCACTTTTAGTTGGCGTTAGGGGGCGATCGCCCCCACCTCCCCCTGGCTACGCGTCTGGTACTTCCAGTGGATCAGTGACTGAGAGAATAATATAAACTATTATTGGACATTGCAACCACATTTATGAAACGTCTTGATCAATAATTTATTACTTGCGATTGATATCCTATTTTTCTATTACACCACTGTATAAACTGTATTTGTCGAGTCGATTTGTGAATAATTCTCTTGAAAGTAAGAAGACATGTGTTGAAATGAATGAACATTGAACCTTTGGGTAAGTTCCGGTTCTTTTTATAGTCGCTGCATGTGACTGCTATAAAGGCATCTCCTAAATCAAACCCGTCTGTGGCCATGGGCGTCAATCCCGGGGGGGGGGGGGGCGCCCCACCAATTTGAAGGTGGGGGACACAATATCAAATGTCCCCCACACTTTTGAGACTTTTATTATGAAAAAAAATAAATCATTCAGAACCGAAATTACCTATCGTCAAATTTCCAAGTATATATATATTTCTTACGTTAAGAACTAGTGTAAAAAAAAAGAAGAAAAAAGTTGGCTTTTGGAGATGGCGATTGTATCATCATGGATACATTACGTAGGCCTGCGTAGGCGTACGACTCGATGCCGACAAATAACATCGCTACTTTATTTGCGGTTCCGCGTGTATTGCGTGTCTAGCTATACAATACGCTAACCTTAGACCTTAGACCTTAGACCTTAGACAGACATGCATCACTGTGTCGGCATGGCCAGGCGGCGTCTTTTTTTTTTGTAACCAAGCCTAGGCAGATTTCGCATTTTTTCATACTAATACGGTTTATTCCGTCAAGACTAGTCGCATAAATATTCATGAAAACGAATTATAGCGATATAATAAAACGAGCAAGGGCATCGAGCAGCTGTTCTGTGTGGCGCAATCGGATAATCCAGTCCTCTCTTGGTGAAAGAACCACGAGTTCGAACCTCGGCAGAAGTTTATATTACGAAATTTTCTTTTGCTTATTTAAAAATAAGGTGACTGAGTAAGAAAATACAAGTCCGATACTTGTAGTCTCTTTCAAAGTCTTCAAAAAGGGGTTTCTGCCTAGGCTTGGTTACAAAAAAAAAAGACGCGGCCAGGCGCTAGGTCGCGGACGCGTGGACGGCCGATCACTACCTTTCAGTAAGGTACTTATCATGGCGCGGATTGGTGGATTTTAAAACTTATTAAGTGAATCGTGTGCGTTGGTTGATGTTTCAGATGACTCACGAATTTTTTCTTTGCATTTTTTTTTGTTCAGTAGTGCAATGATAAATGCTAGCCAACCTGGCATGAAATAAACCAACCAAACAATGGAACGAAAATCAAAAGCAATAAGCCCATGCTTTCTTCTGCCCAAATGTTTCATCGAATAGTAAAGATGACAAACTAATTGTTGTATTTTATTGTTGTGCAGGTATTTTTTCAAGGAGCAATTGGATTTTAGTTCATAAGGACTATTAGGCCCTATATTTGTCTCCAAATGTCTCTGTGTAGTAAAAGTGTACCTCCCCTTAATCTTTTATGTGTCTCTCATTTCAAAATAATTCCACATATTTATTTGAAATACTACTTTACAACCATTTTACAAACTGTGGTTTGGCTATTATACGTTGCAGTAAGTGAAGCTGACATTCCATGCAAATGATGGAAATATGACGAGAGAGAGAGAGTACGTGGTGATTGAATAAATAGTGTATCTTAATAACTTTAATTGTTATCTGAAATACTCAATAATTTTGTGTTGCACACAGGGCATATTACTGTATTTTGCCATCTCATGATTTTGTGAATGTGTGTGTATAAATGTACATGTATGTGTAGTGCCTAAAAGCTTTAAGCATTTTGACCATACCATATATATTATGTGTATGTGTGCGGGTGTGTGTGTGTGTGTGTACATTACACATATTTATTGTCTACTCTGTTCATGCTGCTATGATTTATTTTTAATACCCACGGATAGTGCAATGCAATGCTGTATTTCTGTGTAAAATTTCTGTTATCCATTAAAGAAATATAGAGCATGTTTCCAGTGCCTGGTTAGTTTTGTACTAAAGGGAAAAATGAAATTGTGAAAAAGAGGAGTAAACATAGGATTGTAAAATACATGCACTTTCACTGCCTTAAATTTTCATACTGCAATAACTAAGTTTCTGGTATATATTCATTATGCAATTAGCATGTAAATGAAAAGCCTGAATGTGAAAGTGTTTGAATATAAAATACTAATGCTCCAAAAAAAAAAGGAATACAGCAGAATTAGAGTATGTAAAGTGAACATGTGATCATTAGACTTAAATGTTCATGTTTCCACTAACGGTGGAGTCCAAGTACATGAGGTTATTCATGAAGATTACTTAGTATTAGTTTCTACTGTTGTATTTGTTTTGTAATAAAGTCGTAGGCTAATGCAAGAAACATGAAAGAGTTACAGGTATATGAACACTGGCGTAGACAGGGGGCACCGGGGGCCACCCCCCCCCCTATTCAGCCACTTAAAAAAAAAAGCGAGAGCGAAAAAGCGGGGGAAGTGAGAGAAAAGGGCCTAAAAGGCGCTACAAGCCGTTATCTGGCTCTCAAAATTTGCTAAAACGTCAAAGTTTTCGCGCTTCGCGCGCGAAGGGGGGAAATAACTCTCCTCTCCCTGCACCCATCCCTGTTACCATGGGTGTCGATAAGATAAGAATTATGATACATTTACTTAAAACTAATAATTACCCAAACTCATGATGTTTGATCTTGAAATCACATTCTTTAATGATTAGAAGTAAGGAAATAAGAAATGCCATTATTTCAATGCGAAAGTTTCGAAGAAAATGAAAACAAATCGTTTGAAATGCGAAAATTTTCCAAAGCTCGGTTGCTTTGCTCCCTCGCATAATTATTTGCTTTCAGGATCTCGTAATTTCGCTCCCCCAGTATATAGTTCTTTAATAGCTTAAAGGGTTCAAAAAGTTTTGAAAACAAATAAAGATGTAATTGTTTTGCTCGCTATACAACGATATAATACTCCTGCTAAATATTGCGCTCCCAATATAGGATAAAGTGTATAAAGCAGCATTTGCAGAGGTTCAACTTTTGAAAGAAGTCTCAACTTCAGGTCGCCTTGCTGAATTTCTCGACTCTTTCTCAAGCCTATAGGGCTTTCGTTCTGCTCCCGATTGTAGAAGTGAGTGAAATAGAAAAACCGTTTTTCAATGTATAAAAATCGAGCTTCTCTACCGCTCAACTGCGGTGGTCAAATGCAAAATTTCCTGGGTAAAATGCGCAATAAAATGCGTTTTTAGGGTTAAAAATTGAAAAATTTGCCGCTCGGTCGCTTTGCCCCCTCTCTTCTACAATAACCGGGACCTGGGGGGGGGGGGGGGGGGGGCTAACTTCATTGTTTGCCCCGGGCGCCATAATCCCTAGATACGCCACTAGCTTCGCACCCTCGCGTGTGAAATGTTGCGTCCAAATAATTAAAAGCAGTCCTGGCGTCGAAGTATAACTTTCCGCCTAAAAAAATTGTTTGCTACAAGCTGTTATCTTTCTCTCAAATTTGCTAAAACGTCGGAGCTTTCTCGCTTTGCACGGAAAGGGGGAAACTCCACCTCCCTGCACCCACCCCTGTTACATACAGTGCAGTATTGCGTCCAAAATAACTGAAAAGCAGCCAGGGCGTCGCACTATAACTTTCCGCCTCAAAAATTGCTTGCTACGAGCCGTTTATCTTTCTCTTTTTTCCACCCGAATTTGCTAGAACGTCAGAGCTTTCGCGCTTCTCGCTGGAAGGGGGGGGGGGGGGGGGGGGAGGGGAACTCCCCCTCCCTGCACCCACCCCTGTTACATACAGTGCATTATTGCGTCCAAATAACTGAAAAGCAGACATGGCGTCAGACTAACTTTCCGCCTTAAAAAAGTATTACGAGCCGTCATAACGAGCCGTTATGCGTTAAAGAGTTATAACGAGAAAGGCAATGTAAATATTATGTGCATCACTTATAAAGCATGTAAGTTCTACATAAATAAAGATTTACAATTTGCTGACTTTTCAAATGTTGCATAGACTGTTTTAAAATATTGTTGAGCTTGCGTTAAGAGGGGCGGGTTGATTTGTCTGGTGCGCGGTGTGGTTCGCTGTATTAATGTGTGCTGTGTTGGTCGAGGGGGGTTGACATTAGGTACGTTCACACGTAGAGCGATAGCATCGATGCTATCGAGGTGTCGATGCTATTTTGGTGAAGACCAGATAGTGTCGAGACCAAACGCTGTCTGAACGCAGATAGTCACGAGATAGAAGCGAGTTTCCAAACTATTCTTGCAGCGAGTTTAGCAGGAGTAAATCTCAGGATCCAGCGACAAAGCATCGACGCTTTGCGGTAGACCACCCACCGCGCTTGTGACTATTTGTAATGTGAGCGCAATCGCTGCTATCTTCACTCGCTGCTATTGTAATTCTGTCTGTTTCATGTGGTGCTATAATATAATGCAATTTATGTATTCATGTGATGTACCCTCTTCCCTACTTTTTTCTATTATCATTCTGTCTGTTTCATCTGGTACTGTAATGTAATGTGATGTATATAGGGGTAAGTAGGCTAATGTGTATACTGTGTGGTAAGGAAGGGGGTTGTTTTGTTGTTTGTTTGTTTTGGGGGGGGGGGGGTTCCCTTCTTTTTATCTTTTTCTTTTTTATATATGACCAGGCACCACAAAACCACCCAAAAGTCGCACTGTGTGATTTTCAGTTAGAGCTCAATCAATGTGTTTTGATTGGCATGCATGGTCAAAGTTTAGTTTTAGTTCTGAAAGAGTATACTTTTTTCTAAGTAATCTAAAATGTGGAGGCACCAAACAATCTAGAAGTGGTATTTTTGACAGCTTTTTATCAGACTTTATTATGTGTGTCTTCTCTGGATTTTGTTGTATTACTTTTCTTTTTCACGACCCTGAATACTTGTCTCATTTTAATCTCCCATAAATCTCCCGGAGTAAGTTCTTGCATTGATACTTGTGCACTATGATAAACAGGATATGTCTATGTAGTATGCCAAGTTTTAGGACAATCTGATAATCCCTTCATAGAAATTTTCATTGAGTTCTAATCCTCCATTTGTCGCCTTAGCACAACACTTTGCAAGTCGACCAGAGTGCTTCAATAGACTGCAAACTTTAAACCCTTATTAAGAAGTAACATTATGAGGGACTGTGCATTCTTCTCTTTGTACATTGAGTTATGAACATCCAATGAGTTATATATCATTTTAAAGCTGAGAATCTGCTCTTTCAGAATCAGACCTTAACTAAAGTATGATGTGGTCTTTAGATATTGATTTACATGTGCTTACCAGAGAATATAGTGTGCATGCATGTGTTTTATTTTGGCATAAGATTGGCGTTCAGTCAATTTTGACATGTACAAGGTTTATTTAAAATTAAGTATTATAACACATGTATTTGCTACTTTATTGTATTATCGATATTACAAATGAATTGTTATTGTGTTATTATGTTGATTTATGAAGACAAATAAAATATTATTCAAAACAAAAGCTTCGCATCATATGACCCCTGTACACAAACTTCCGCGCGTTTGACCATGCATACCAATTATACTCGGGTCACTCTGTGTGGCGCAGTAATTATTGTTTTGGCAGCGGGTGAGCGATGAATAGTCACGAGTGGGTGATAGAAGCAAGTCGATCACGGCCTGTCTGAACGTACTGGAAATATTTTTGAAACTTACATAGCATCGATGCTATGTACTACGTGTGAACATAACTAATGTCTCACCGAGTGACACCAGGGTCTATAGAATAAGGCATATGTTTACTCGTGACATGGTGTGACGCTGTCGACTTTGTTTCGTTCAGTGATGTACATGGGGGGGGGGGGGGGGGGTCTTTGTGTGTTTTTGTGGGTATGGGTGAAGGTCAGTGTTTTTGTTTGTGAATGTGTGAGAGTGTGTGTGTGGGTGGGCGTGTTGGCAGGGAAGGGGGGGGGGGGGGCTTCCAGCAGACCACATGGTGCACTGGTCTTGTTTTCCTTGTCTCTCTCTATCATTATTATCATTACTAATACCCAAGAGTTACCGCTCAGTCGGAGTGATACCTCCTTGTATATCATAATTTTGTTCATACAGTAGTTTTGTTTGAGATAGCTAGACACTACAACAGAATTGTGGTTATTTGGTTGAGCAGCAGCTGGGGGAGGCAGATGGGTCTTGGGATTGTTCGCTGTTTGATGCTGGGTTTTCGCCCTATTTTTGATTATTGAGAAGTACTTTTTGGCCACTTATCTCTGCAACTATCTGACTTTAGTTATGCCTTTTTTATATTTTTTTTCCTTTATTTTGCTTCAATCATTTGAATCGTCTATGTGTTGTAATTTGACTCGATTTTGGTTTAATAAATACACAAATATAAAAAAAAGTATCATGTTATTTATTTCTCATTTATTACCGATTCATACAATAAAACAATGATCTATTTGTACACCCAAGGAAACGACTGTACTCAAACGAAATTTTAAAAAATGCAAAAGTGACAGAATAATTAACTATAGATTGTGGTCACTATAGTGTCTACCACCACTCCACCAGTGACCAGGAAGAAGTACTGAATGTACACATTCAGTTGCTTCAAACATTGACAATATGTGGGAGAGAAATAGGGATGAAGATACTAGTTTGTTAACATTTAACGTGCGACCGGTGAGACTGAGCAATAGCGACTCACAATTTCTGGCATTTATTTCGAGTTGGTCAGAATGTTTTCATCCATGTTTATGTACGCACATTCATACACTGGTGTACTCATGGAGGGGCCGGTTTCTCCCCATCCCCCCCCCCCCCCATGAAATTCAAACAGGGAACATTATCAGTGCCATATATACCATGGGCCGGCAGATGGGGGGGGGGGGGGGGGCACACACACTATTATACGTACTATATATAACTCTATAGGTGGACAGTTTTTGTCTTATTTCTATGCTCAACTGTCCACCTAATGTAGGGGGCGCTATTATGACGAAATAAACCGCATTGTTATGTGTCCACCTATAATGTACCCTTTAGTAATATATATATATATATATATATATTTACATATAAATATTATATACGAATATATATATATATATACATTATATATATATATATACATATGTAAATGTATATACGTACATACATGTATATATATATATAGTTTTATATATATATATATATATATATATATTACTAGTTAAAACAAAAATATGTCCCCCCACGTTTGAGGAGCGATTACTTGTCTGTGGCCACAGTCTGATGCAATACCTCTGGCATATTACAGTCAAACTCATCATCATAGAAGATGGTTCTACATAATCGCTGTTTGACCTATGACCGTAATATAACCCCTGTTTCGCCAACTCTCATATTAAAACTTGTTTCGTTTAAACCAATCTATTGCTTTGGTGAATTTAATATTCCGTCGCTGTTTAGGGTGCACACCGATCTGTGATCGTATTGTTGAGCATCAAAATGCACTTTAGTTCATTTTTATTCCATTCAATTCCATCTTTAAATACATTTTACAGGACATTGAATAAAACATGCAATTCCATATAAAATCACATTTCAAATCACAAAATAATATGGTAATAATCATGGTAATAAATGGTAATGAAACTAAATTGGGCACTGCTGATAAAAACCAAATGGTTTTGTCAGGACAGCTTTCCAAATGATATATAGTTTGGTAGACTAATGCATGGGTGTTGCAAGAAAGTTGCAATCAATTGCAAATCCTCCTTTTGCAATCGATAGCAGATAATTTAAATGGACCTTGCAATCAATTGCAAGCCTTGCGACTGATTTGGGGGATTTGCAATTGATTGCAACTTTCTTGCAACACCCCGTAAGTGGCGGAAAACAAATAGCAGGTAAAGTAAACAACATAATTTAATTACAAATTGCACCTTGTACCAACACAAGCCCAGAATACAACATGAAGGGATGGGAAAGGGGATAGTCAGCAAAGAAGAGAAAAAGAAGAGAGGGCGGAAATTATATTTATTTTGTTGCAAAGTCCCTTTTATCAACGACAATAAGAAGCAGTTTCCTTGACAAATCCTTTTAGAACCCCCTGCCTCTTATATATCACGTGTACAGTGATCTTGAAATCACCTAAAAGGTTAGTTGTCAAATTTGATTGCAGGAAAATGTTTTTGTCTTTTTTCCAATAATGTTTATTCTCATCACCTTTTCCCCTCCAGTACAGTGCTTTCGGCAAATTAACAGTCATGCGTAAAACGTTGATTATCATATGGAAGGAAGCATTTCTTTGCCCTTCCATACTAAGCCCCGGGGGGGGGGGGGGCACTCGACCGAAAATGTGGTGGGTATGTGCCGCCGGCAAGACCAAAAAAGGGGGCTTCGGGACCAGCGTATCATGAAAAAGGATACTACTAAAAGGAACTACTAACATTTTTTAAAACGGGGCTCTTTCGAACTGGATTACAATATAAATATGATGCTACGGAAGTGGGCATCGTTTCACCAAACCGTCACAAGCACAAGTTCGCCGACATCCCATTGAAACGCATGTTAATACACGCGTTTCAATGGCATGTTGGCGAACCCGCACCTATGACCGTTTGATGAAACGCTTCCCACACAAGCTTCCATTCGCTAAATACGCTATGTAGACCAGCCAAGAAGATATTTTTTTTTTACTTTGGACGGCATTTTTGAGTAATGCTCGGCATCCATGCTAAAACTCTTGAGGAATAAGGTGCGGGCGGATGCCACACGCATTTTGGGCTCCAAATTTGAAAGAATGTCAAAAATCACGATTTTTAATTTTTTGACCCAATATGTAGTACCTGATAAAGACTTTTCAAGTGATATCAAATTTATTTTGAGTTTGATGTTATAAACCTGATTAATATACAATTGAAAGTTGGATATTACAGACACATGTATGGCGTAATGAAACATAAAACTGTGATTTACTCAAAATAATCGGTTGTGAAAACTACCAATCTTTCAAAGTTTTTTACCCAACGTAAATTTGTCCATTTAAACGCTTTTTCTTGATTAAACATATCATGTATATTGTCATGTCACACACAGAAAAGAAATTATCCGATAAGGTGATAGATAACTCATTTTATGTTATCCCAAATGAAATGATGTATTTTACTGGATGCGCATTTGGAATGAAAAACACTATTTGTATGTACTTTTAGAGTGTACATGTACATAAGGTATTATCAGTATAGTCTATGGGCCAAAAACTGACATGTCCCCACCCCCTGTGAAATAATCTTAAATTAATGTGTGTTTTTTTTCTGTTAGATGGGATCATTAACTATCAAAATATGCTTCTTTGCCCTAAATTAAGAGGTGGGCGTGACCACAAGGGCTATTACCATGGCAACGGATCAAGAACAGAATTTCAGAAAATGTCATGTACTCGTGATTAAGAAAGTACAGAAACACATTGTAACATTTTATAATAATGTATCGAAAGATTTTTGACATTCTTTCCAATTTTTAGCCAAAAATGGCATTTTTAGGCAAAAATGCGCGTGGTATCCGCCCGCACCTTATTCCTCAGTATTTTTGCAAGAGGTTTAGCATGGATGCCGAGCATTACCCCAAAATGCCGTCGAATCTTTTTCTAGAGCTTTTTTTTATGTTTGGCTGGCCTACAAAAAAAGCAGTGCTTTGGAACGGTTTTCTCTCTTCTTTTTCTCAACAAGAAAAAAATGGTATTCTTTGTAAAAATGGGGGGTCTTCTGGGCGGCACATACCCACCGCACAATATAAACTGAGTGTCTCCCCCCCCCCCCCCCCCCCCCCCCGGACTAAGCCAAGACATTAGGTTGTACTTTTTTATATAAAGTAATGTATATACGGTTATGTATCATTCTTGAGAGACAGATGTACCCTCATATTATTGATATAAATTTTCATCATTGTGGGGGGGTTTTTGATGAGGGAATGTAACCTCCATTTATCACTTGCCCTCTATTACGGCCTTGCGTGACCCTTCATGTCAATTCAATTCAAATTTATTGATCATGCACAAAAATAAAAATACATTTGGCATAAAAAACATATAAAATCAGAAATAAACAGAGGACATGAATACAAATGATTTAACATAACAGTAAATGCGCATGACAGAAAAAAAGAAAACGCACAACAGCAGAAGACGGCAAAAGACAGAGGAAACCAGATGTTGGGCAGCTATAGGCAAAGGAAAAGCAGAATGAAAAGATTAGAGGGAACAGAAGCAGAATAAAGGAGATGGATATATGTATAGAAGAGAGTGGCAGAGTCGAAAGTGGAATATAGGAATAGGAAGAGAAAAAGACAAGTATAAAGTAGAATAAGAATTAGATGGATGGAACAAAAGAAATTAAGTGAAAGATAAGAAAGGGAGAGAAGAAAGATGAAAAAGAGGATGAAAGGAAAGGGAGGGTGGGGTGAAAAGTGGCAAGACATGGATGTGATTACAGCATTATAACATTTACAGCATTGTAGTTTTGAATTCTAACGCACATAGTAATCCCCCAAATTATCAAACAGACAAGATTGGCCAGGAGGGTTGAGTGTACCATAAATTTATACTTCAGTATACCATTTATACTTTGCTAATAAAGAACAAAATAGAACTATTGAATTGAAAACTAACGCATGTTGATTTGAAGACAAATTGATTAAAATTGTTCACCGGTCCATTTGTTTTACACAAAAGTCATCGACATTGCTTCTATAATGCTTACATTTGTCTGTAAAAAGACCAATAATGCAAGTGTCATCTGTATATTTCACAACTTTGCAACAGGAATTTGACTAATTTTCTAACTCACTTGTGATTAGCCACGTTCATACGGGACTTGTGGTTTTCGAAATTTTAAGGTAACGAAACAACGGCTCACTTACACCGACGAGTGTTCATTCGGGTCCAAAACAACGACGCTCGTTGTTCGACGACGACAAGTCGAGCTTTAGTCATTTAACATAAGCAGAGAGGTCATCGTTAACAACGAGATTGCTAAACTTAAATTTTATTCTGTCCACACGTTTTGTAACTGCGAGGAGGACCCCGCTGCTCGTGGTTTCGGCGTTAACCACAAGCTCGTTTGTGGTTCTGGAACTACAAGTAAACTTAAAGTTTCGAAACTACGAGTCCGTTCATACGTTCTGAAACTACAATTAGATAAATACAAGATAACTTAAAGTTTTGAAACTACAAGCGAAACTTAAAGTTTAGCTCCCTTCGTGTGGACTTGACTAATGTCGGCGATAGGACACAACTTTGATGAGCACCTGTGTTTAGGATCCTTTTATAGTGAGAGAATGTCCTTACACTTCACCCTTTGTGACCTGTGTGACATGAAATAACCTATCCAAAGC
Source organism: Heliocidaris erythrogramma (assembly GCA_025617745.1). NCBI lineage: Eukaryota > Metazoa > Echinodermata > Echinoidea > Camarodonta > Echinometridae > Heliocidaris > Heliocidaris erythrogramma. The sequence continues at coordinate 5,001,621 of CM046861.1, forward strand.
AGCAGGTTTGGATTAATATTTATGTTATGATACAATGTGTGGATAAATTTATGGGGAACAACCTAAACTGCATTATTAAGATACTTTTTAACAAGACGCTCAAAATATTTCATGATCACTGGTGTTAATGCTATGGTCGATAATCATTCAATTAGCTTTCGGTTTTGATATGTTGGGTACTGCTGAGGAAATGGCCGATCTGCAAAGCAATGGAACTAAGTGAATATCCACAGCCCACTGAAAGAGCTTTTGACTACATGACTTTAGAACTTTACCACCTATTCCACCAGGACCTACACTACACTACACTTCACAGAGTACAATGCCTTCTTAACATCATGTCCATTGATGACTACTCTATCCTCCTCTGTAACATGTATTGAAACTTCTTCCTTGATTTTCGGCAACTCCACTTTATTCCTATCAGCTTGATCTACATCAAAACGTGATACTCTCTCTCTTTACGGACTGTTTAAACTAAACTTTCTTTGAACTTTTTTCATTTGCTCAAAATCATTTCGATGATTGGCTTTCAATATGTCCTCCAAGAAGGTATTACATGTTTTATCCACCCATGGTTTGTTAGTATTAGGGAACATCTTAAAACATTTCTCAGTTATCAACATATCTTCATAAAATCGAATATCAGCACTCACTACTGTACATTTGTAGTATCATCAAGCGACTGTTAGACGAATACCTTGGGGAAGAAGAAAAACAAACTCCAGCTGTTTGCCTCTATCACTGTCGAATATGGTTTGAGAATTGTTGAGTCAAGCTTCAACGAGATACGTATGCCTTGAGGCCAAGCAAGAAATTTGCAACGCGTTTCATGAGCTCATCGTAATCATAATTATTGTAACATTAGGCTTATCTGTACTTTAAGTGAATTTGTGGCACTCTGGACAATATTATTTATGTTGCATTTTGAAATTTCAAAAGGGTCTGAATAATTTTTCAACTCTCTTTTGTTTATTTATTCTAAGGAATTAAAAAAATTGCAGTAGCTTAGATTCACGCGTAGCCTATATATCTTGATAGCCAACAAATAAAATCTAAGCAAGGCTGACGAAATGCTTGTAATACCAATACGCAGAGTTTAATAATTCAAAAGGGCGAGTAAACAAACCTCTTTAATCTGGAAACATAAATACTCTTATCAGGCTGTCTGACCCATTTACAACCCTTGTGTTTTAGATTACAGATTACTAAATTTATGTCTAAGTGTCAAACCTCAAATACCTTACTTACAGCTAGAGGATAGAGTAAGGTGATAGGCATCATCACTAGTTTTGAAAGAAACTGCCGCAATTGGAGTTAAATGATTTATATTTAAAGATACTACATGCAGTGTTGTAGTGCCTTGATGCTCGACCTTGGCAGGTGCTTTAAGACCAGTTTTTCAAAGCCTTGGCCTAGGTCTTTGATGCCATGTCTTAGCCTTAGCGTTGATGTTTCAAGTCTTGGTCTTTAGCCTTGGCCTTGAGGGTTTGGGCCTTGGCTACAACACTGGCTACATGTATTTAACATTTCGACGTCATCGGGCACGTAATAGAATTTATTGATTTTTTCGTAGAATGTAAAGAACAAAACCCCCTGGAAGTTAAGAAAAATCATTGATGTAGAAAATGAAATCTAATGTTATTTCTGAATAACAATGATAAGGAATCCATTCGCATCGCGCGTGGATGCATCTAAAAGCATAGATACAATAACTCGATGGGTGTAGGCCTATTTTACGAAGGAATTCAATACCACTCTGTCACCATCAATCTAATGTTCATTGTCTAATGGAAAATAAAATGAAAGTATATTCAAGAAGACAGGTCAATGCATGTGATCTGAAAAACACAAACAGGCATGAAATAACTCTTCACCGAACTCGACAACTTTGTTACTGACGCCCTCTATTTTCAAAGTACATGTATTTAATTTTACCAATGGCCAAGCATTCAAATCAATGCATGCAAAATATCAAAGGCCTATACTCCCTCACATCCACTCCATCAATGGGTATCACAATGCAAATGTATATATTTCCCATGTATTCTTTGTCTTTATGTTTATCTTTGATTGTGTTCATGTAATGTCATTTTAAGAGATGCTAAATAAGGATGAATTAAATTGAAATGAAGTGAACTGAACTTTACACGGTTCCATATCCATACGTCATTTCGAGGGGATTTCGCAAAATATTTATTTTTGCTGATGCTATAAAGATTAGACAGATCGTAACGATGGGGTGCATTATCTTGAAAACTATGTCACAGATGGGGAACCACGTAAGGTCACTCATTTTATGCAAACAAGTAGGAGATAAATTTTATGTCCAGGCAAATACGCATGGTTTTACACGTGAGTGTTTGAAAGAATTGTATTTTGGAGTTGGAATTTTGCAAATATTTCAGCCATCATTTCCCAAGGAATTGTTGTTTTGAGGGAAGCACAGTGGTATATCTGGCCTAGGGGAGAGCCGACGTACACCCCGGGAATTCTCAGGTCTTTCCAAATATATTCTACCCCCCCCCCACCCGAATTCGGAGAGCATTCCAATTTATGGATACGCCACTAATGCATGCAATGAACACCAACTTCAGAAGATTTACTCATCGGAAGCGCTACAAGAATCTGTCTGGAGCCAGGCATAGTCAAGTCTAGCTCTGGGAGATAGACTATCGTAGTCTATCTCGATCTTTTGCTTCTTATTTGCTGATTTCTCTGTCTCAGGAGAGAGGGGAAACAAGATCATATCCACAGAGGTTTGTGAATTTTACTATTTAATCAACTGATAGAAAAGAAATATGACGAAATGTCTTCTAAGGTCTTGCCAACGCTATGCATGCGAATCGAGTATTGCTAGTTCTATAGCTTTAATAATACGAATTAGATGGTGCATACTCAATTTGTCTACTATTGTCACTTTTTTTTTCGCTGGCCTCTATGTTATAGAACACTTGTTAGTAGGAAAATAAATATTTTCCTCGGCGAGTTGTATCAATGACGTTTTTGTCCATTATCGCGTTTTCTGGGTCACTCTTTGCGAAGCATATGGTGTCTTCTGCTTAGAACGATAAGATGGAAGGGTGGCTAAATATTTTGAAAGAAAAAATGAAGTAGTAATGCGTCCTTGATAGAAATCCCGTCATAATAAACTTCCATGTATACCAGGTGTCAACTCATGCTGACTTCAAGCCAGGTAATTTTCCCCTCGAGTGATGCATGTCAATAAAGATGATTTACTAACTGACATCCTATTTATTTAGATAAATATTAATGTATTTTGACCTTAGCACGGAAGGAATGCCCCTTTGGGCAACTCTGTCCTCTGTGGCAAAAACAAAACTGAGAAATTCAATCGTTAAAGAATATAAAAACAACTTTAAGCAGGAAAGAGATAAAAAGGAAAGATAGACAGAGAGAGCGAGAGATAAAATGAGAGAGCGAGACTGAAGGAGATAGACATAATGAGACAGGTAATAAAGATAGATAAGAGAGAATTATAAAGAGATGGAAAAGGGAAAGAGAGGGAGAGAGAAAATGAAAGAGAGAGAGAGAGAAAAAAAAAAGAGGGGAGAGCTAGAGGGGAGAAGAGTGAGAGGAAAGAAAGGAGGGGCTGGTGTGGAGGCAGATCGTGTAACGGTGGCGTATTTTGTAACTGGTACACAATCCGCCGACAGATATCGTTCGCGCTAAAACCATATCAGCAGCGTCATATAATCATAATATAGGTGTACCCAGGGGCGCGGATCGGGGGGGGGGGGGGCGAATCGGCCGCGGCCCCCACCTTTTCAGGCTGTCCAGAGAGGGGTTGAATCGGCCAATTTCTGGAGGGTAAGTTGAACCAAAAAATCTGATAACCATTTTTTTTTTGTTGCTTGTCAGAGAATTCTGGAGGACAAATGGAGAAAAGAAAATCTGATAACCTTTTTTGGGGGTTTGTTTGTTTGTTGCTCTTTTTTTTTTGCTTGTCAGAGAATTCTGTTGTTGCTAAATATTATGTAGGAAATAAAGACGAACTATATGATTAGTCAAAATGATCAGGGGAGCGTTTCATCAAGCGTTTTGTCAGTGTTGTTTTGGATTCCATTCTTTCGTATCATAATTGATTTAATAGGCTTGATGAAACTGTTTCAAAATAATAAAACATTACCCAGTGCAGAACTAGAAATTTGTTTAAAATGCAAAAATCCCTGCTTTGATTATCTAACTTTTTTTTTCGTTTTTTTTTTTTTTTTACTCATAATGGTTATTAGCGCGCTTTTGAGTGTCCGAAGGTATGCACACACCCTTTTAACCTATGCTTGTAACGCATCAAACGCTAACTTAACTCACATTATTTTTCAAAGAACTGGATGTATGTTCATAATTCTTCAATTCTTCACTCTGGGTGATCGGATTATAAAAGTTCATTTCATTTAAAACCCATGGTACAAGCTACATGTATGTGTGTCACTGGTGTAGACAGGGGGGTGGCATCGGGGGCCATGCCCCCCCCCCCCCATTCAGCCACAAAAAAAGGGCGAGAGCGAGAGCGAAAAAGCGGGGGTAGTGAGAGAAAAAGGCCTATAAGGGTCTACAAGCCGTTATCTGGCTCTCAGAATTTCCTAAAACGTCAAAGTTTGCGCGCTTCGCGCGGGAAGGGGGAAATAACTATCCTCTCCCTGTACCCACCCCTGTTACCATATGTGTCGATCCCATGCATTCATTGACCAGAATTTGCATTTTCGCCTGCTTGATCTCAAACTTCCACAGAAATAAATTATCACTGGATTTTCCCAGTCACATATTGCTACATGTATATATCAGCATGTATAGGTAATTTATTCAGCATTCTGAATCCGATCACCCCTGACCTCGCATTGACCCTTAGGTTGTTTTCAGAGGAAAAACAAAGGCAACGGTGTCTGGAAATATGTGCTGTTTTTGACAGATTGGAATAGAGAAAATTTTGAACATGGGTAAGATCTTTTTGATTAAATTTGTGTTCTCTTTTATGAGTTATACGGGTTACCTAACTCTTTCACTTGTCTTCACTTGTAGTGCTTTAGAATATGCCCCCCCCCCCCCAAAAAAAAAAAAAAAAACAACAACAAAAAACAACAAAAAACAAGAAGAAAAAACAAGAAAAAGAAGAAAAGGCCAATGTCTTTAGCAATCTTGCAGTAACTCGATTCGCCTATTCACTTTGCATGCTTTGTGCATCGAAAATGTTCGCAGCAGACGGCGTGGCTCGAAGCTTCTCAGAGTTTGGTTGTGGGCGTGGCTATGAATACAGCCCTGGAAAAAATTATTAGACCATGCTTCTGTAATAAAGGTACTATAATATGCATTCAAACTAATGAAAATGATTTTTCTTTGTATTTCATTGAATGAATAACAAATTCCAGCAATTTTACCTTGCTGTTATGATATTTCATTTCCTTCTTACCACAAAAATAACACTTTCAGTAACTATTCTTTGTCTAATAATTTTTTCCATGGCTGTACATTAGTAAACTGGTCTATTGCGTGCGCGTATGCGCGCGTCGGTGAAGTTGCGCCATAGAGTTGCGCGCTCCGAAAATCTAAAATTGCTCAAAATGGTCTAGAATCATTTTGGGGGCATTACTCCTCCATAACTAGATTTTCGCCAGACCAATACCAATAAACTTTGACCCTAGAAGTTTCAAAAGCTGAGTAGGTGTGTTCCCACTAGATCAAAACTTCGGCTCTTTCTTGGAGTCTATGAAGTGAATATACTTAAAGGGAAATTCCACCCTAATGGCAATTTGCTCTGAAAGAAGACTGCTCACGGGGTAAATGCTTTTCGGAGAGTAACTATGTCACAATAGACACACCAAACTACTAATTTGAGATTCGCTTAGACGTAGTGATTTCAGTTTTCAAACATCCGTAACTTTCTTATTCATTGGCCGATTGCTTTCAAACTCTCACCATTCTGATTTTTCTTATTGTTCTGCTTTCATCATCATCTTATTCCCAACTCCCGACTGCCATTTAAAGTATCACATAATGTATTCTTTCTCATGGATTGTCGGTCACTGGGCTCATCCCTAAGAGGCAGAGAATAAGCAGTGCAAAAATGCAATAAATTAAGATACATGTATATATTTGAAAAGTCGGAACCCTCTCTGAGGGATATCTACTTCCGTTTTAAGTAACAAAGAATAGTGTTGTTTAGAGAGTACAATGAACGCATGTCTGCATTGAAGCGGGACTTCGAAAAACATAACCAGTTGTTTGTTCGTTTCCTTTCAACTATGAAACGGTGAAAATAATAACAGTGTTTGATAAATAAAATTAATGCACAGCTCTGTGGAAGAGAAACTTTGAAAAACATGTTCCCATTTCTGGTACGCTAATTCCTTTCAACATCGAAATGTGTGATTGTAGATATTTGATGGTTGGCCTCGAAATTATGAATGCTAAAATAAAAGTTTGAAAACACCTTCCTGGCGAATATGACGGGATCATTATGTAAAACAGTCCCATGCGAGTTTTATGTACTCCCGTAAAGCAGAAGAAATTTCAGTGGAAGCTGTTACGTTTCTATTTACACTCATATGTTTACTCTTAAAGTGGAAATGTGTGCATTAGTATTTTAGTATATAGGCTGTTCTATGCTTAGTCATTTCTTTCTCATGGGCTGTCGGTCTACTGGGATCATCCCTAAGAGGAGGAGGCAGAGAAGAAGCAGTGACAAAACACACACACACAAAAAAAAAAGAAGAAAAATGTTGAAATTTAAAGAATAACGTTGTCAAGGAAATACAATGAATGCATATATGTGTGGGAAAAACCGACCCAGTTTCTCCCAGTTCTCTAAATTTCTTTCAACATTGAAATGTTGGATTGTACATTGTTGGTGTGTGGCCTTGAAATTCACGGTAGGTCAGGTATAATCAATGCATGCTTCTAAAAAGAAGGTTTTGACTCGTAATCATGATATTAAAATTAAAGGTCATATACATGTTTGGTAAGTCCTAAAGAGCTTTTCGTCAGATTTCCTTGCTTTAGAGGATAAATAGCAATATACACCTATTAGCAATAGGCATACTAAGATGCTGCGAAGTCCTTTCCTCTTAAGTGGAATAAGTCACAAAGGAGAGGATATTTTTTTTTGTTTTTATAGTCTACCCGGCCTGGGACGTAAATTCCAACAACGGCAACGGTCACTACCCCGACGTGTAAAACCTACAAGGGTTGTGTACACAAGCGACTCACACGCTAACTTCCAGCGAAGCGCTGAGATTGATGTGCGGAGAGCTAAGTCGTCGGGGTTGAAGGGGCCTAGCGTTACGGAAGTTTATAAGTGCTAATCAGATGACGAGATAAGAAGACGAGAAGACAAGTTAAAATGACGATTAGACGAGTTATTGGAACTCGGCAAGTCGACTTATTATGGACAAGCAGACAAGAAGACGAGCTGTTGGAACTCGGCAAGTCGACTGGTATAAGATGAGAAGACCAGATGACGAGTTGTTGAAACTCGGCAAGTCGACTTGTTTGGGGCAAGAAAACAAGATGACGAGTTGTTTGAACTCGGCAAGTCGACTTGTTTAAGATAAGAATACGAGGTGACGACTTGCCAAGTTGCATTAGTTTGTCATCTCGTCTTCTTGTCCCAAACAAGTCAACTTGCCGAGTTCAAACAACTCTTCATCTTATCTTCTTGTCCTAAACAAGTCGACTTGCCGGGTTCCAATAACTCATCATCTCGTCTTCTTGTCCAAAATAATTCGGCATGCCGAGTTCCAACAACTTGTCTTCTCGTCATTTATCTTGTCTTCTCGTCTTCTTATCTCGTCGTCTCGTCATTTAACCTATTTTCTCGTCTTCTTATCTCGTCATCTGGTTGGCACTTATATGCTTCCGTATAGCGTAGAACATTGTTCGAACGTTCCTCAAAACCTACAATAAGTCGCACGGAACACAACGTAGCAAACAGCCCAAAATAGTAAATTTGCTTGGATCAGTCGATTTTCTGTTTTTGATAGAAATGGGTAGTTTCATTATCATGGGTAGTTTCATTATCATGGGTAGTTTCATTATCATTCTATCATGTCTCAAGTTTGTGAGTCGTAATTCGACTTAGAAATATGTTTTTGGGGCATTTTAAAATGACTCCTTTTTTCACCTGTCGAGCTAATGAATGTTTGGAGAGCTTTTGTAATACTTTCATTCAACGCCAAATTACTACTTTACCTCCAAAGGTATAAAATTGATTTTTCGAGTGAGTAATGAATAGCTCCGCCTGGAGCAGGATGCCAAAATTCAGCCTAATCTGATAATCCCTTCATACCGGTTGCTATGGCAATTTTGAATACCCAGTTTTACCTGGGCGCACACAGAGAGCGAAGGTTTAGCACTCTTTTGTTCCGAACTTAAATGGCCATTTTCTCTGAATAGGAGTTATTGATTGCTGGTTACATACTGATTCTAAATGCGATATTTAAAGGTGTTATCATTGAGTAAACTAGGCAAGTGATATACCATTGGAAAGCTGAAAAGAAATAATTTTGGCGACTTATTGTAGGTTTTGAGGCGTCGGGTCACATATTTACACTTAAATTCACCGGAAATCATGGATGAAATAGCAAATAATCTCGCAAATGTATCCTTTTTGAGAGTATATGTATAATATGTTTCATAAAATTTTTCTCTCTGCTACCGAAACTACAAGTGAGCTTTAACGACCTGAAACGAGCAAGAGAAGAAGGTATTCTTTACATCTTTTGTGACAGTGCAAAGGTATGATTGGTGGTCTAAAAATGAAAAGAATTAATAAAACATGCAGTCTAGACATACTCAATACACAGGACATTGCATCATACTGCACTGTGCATGTATTTTTAAGAGTTTGAGCCTAGTCTCGTACCTAGTCTCATTACATCTTCTCTCTCAAGACAAAACTTCTGACATTCCTCACTTCTTATAGTGATGCGATATTTTGGGGCACTTTACAAAGGTCAGAACCCAGATGGTGTGTTCACATGTTCAGATCTCCGCGTTCTTCATAGAGTCATTGATATGAATACATTATAAGGCCAGGAGCCTGTCTCGAAATAGTCACCCCATTTTATCCACAAGATTTGACTCGGCTTAAAGTTACGAAGACCATCTAAGTCATTGACAAAAATGTTGTCAGCCAGACCGTAGCCGTCGGGTTTAGCCCCCCAGAGCCCCCAAAAGAGACCCCAAAGTTGGATCGATTTCACCCCATCTCCCCCATGTACCAAATTTTGTCAGTAGGAAGTAGTATGACTGGACATTAAAAAACACACAAAAAAAGACAAAAATGTCCATCGGGATGGGGTGTCAGACGGCCCCTAAAAATTGGGGTAAATTTTTCCACTTGAAGCCCAGGGACCAAGTTTTGCCAGAAGGAAGAGCTATGGATGTACATTCCAAAAATATAAAAACTGACGAAATTATCCATCGGGAAGGGGGTGTCATACCCCCTGAAATGAAAACCCCAAAGTGCACTTTGACAACGCTCCCCCCCCCCCCCCCCCCCCAAAAAAAAAACCCAACAACAACAACAACAACAACAACAATGCTCTGTATGCAAAGGAAAACATTTTATTACCTTCTGGCTATGATAACTCAAAAGTTTTTTATTCAATTCAATTCAAATGTGTTTACATAATCCTTTTTTTTGGGGGGGGGGGGGTTACTTTTGAGAAAGCAATACATTTTTCACAATTTAATAACTTATTAATCAAAAGACCAATTAACACCAAATTGCACTTCAATAAGATTAATATACTCAAAATTATGTTATGAAAATTTAAATTGAATGGAATAAAAACACTCTTGAGTTATCATAGTCAGTATATAGGAAAATTGTTTTTCTTTACATACACAGCATTAAGCGTTGCAAAGGGCACATTGTTTTTTTTTTAAATGCCATTATTTACTTGAAAATATCTTTTCCTAAATCCTTTTCATGGTTTCCTTGCTGTTTTTAAAAGATTGTATTATTTTCTTTTTATCATAGCTAAAACAATATCAAACTGTACTTTTAAATTGGGGTCTATTTGAACTCAGTGTTTCCTATGAAATATTACACTTGCCCAGAAGCTGATTATTATTATCATCTTATTATGTATGGTCTAATTGTATCAGATATCCAATTTTGGTCGATAATAGGAGATTATCAGACGTTAACACCCAGCTCTGACGTTTGTCTATTGTACTTTCACGACATTATTTTCAACGAATGGAGTGATATCGGTAATAACACGCCTTTCGCAACAATTGTTGTAGCGAAGAGTACGAACGGCTTGTTATGATTATCAGCGCTCCATTCGTACAAAACAATGTAGTGCATAAAAAGGAGAGTACATATAGCTGAAAAAATTAATACTACAAATTATAATCATAGATGGCTGACAAATCGTAATTCAAGTTAGTAGAAACTTTAATCTTATCTTGGTTATCGACCCAATAGACCATTTCACAAATGTATTCAGATTTTATGGCTTGCCCGAGGTCTGGGCAAAGCTTGCCTGATATAGCAACAACTAATGTATGCACAATGGAAATAATAAAAGAAACACAATAACTTTGAACAGGTGAATGACATTGCTTGTCACTAGGTTTTCTGGTAGAAATATACATAAATTTGAATCCATTTGTGAAAAGGTCTATTAAAGGAGTCATTAATGTGGTACAACTTAATAAACATACTTGAATCTGTAAGAAGGATGTATAACATAGGCCTAATCAAAATAATTTTATTTAGATGGATTTGTAAATACATTTTCTTATTTATTCCTTCATTCATTATATATTCTTGTCTAGCGGTTTCGGGGTCTGTTTACAGGATCAAATGGAACATAATAAAAAAATAAATGAAAGTAACACATACCTATGTCTCATTTCAGCGTCATGTTGTATATGTTGAAAGGAACCTGATGTTGATGGCTTTGACTCCTCCATATTTAAGATATCTTCAACGATAGCATCTGAACTAACATCGATTTCAGAGTCCCTGAATGTATTTTGCGTTTGGAACAGTTCGCTTTCACTGTCGCTGCTGAACATCTTGATTCAAATTTTGACAACGTAACTGATCGCTGACCAATGAGAAAATGAATGAAACAGTTGATCCGTGATACATGCAACCCATTCACATTTGATTTATTGGTATTATTTAACTGTTTTGTACGAATGGCGTGTTATTGTTAATCGCTGGTCAAGTGTATAATGCAGCAGTGATTAAATTCAAATGTACTGTGTTTGTAATGTGATCATTTTTGTCGTGGTTCATATACTGTTACGCTTGACTTTCCAACAATACAGTATGTGGTTACTAATAAACACATGTTATCACTCCATTCGTGGAAAATAATGTCGTGAACGTACAATAGACAGACGTCAGAGCTGGGTGTTAAATCATATAACACAACTCGTAACTGTCCGTTCGTGGGTGAGAATGGGCTTCGGGCTACGCCCTCAGCCCATGGGCTTCGGGCTACGCCCTCAGCCCATTCTCACACACGAACGGACAGTTACTCGTGTGTTATCCTTTACATGCTTTCAAAGGGAACGATATTTGCCAAATTATACCAATTCCGCCCGGCGGATTTTGTGACGGTACACAACCTTCCGCGTAACACGATCCGCCGTCACACCGGCAAGAGAGGAGTGTCTGAAAGAGTGAGAGAGAGAGAGAGAGAGTAAGCCAAAGTCAAAGAGAAAAAGAAAGAGAGAAGGAAATAGACAGCCATACAGAGAGAGAGAATGTGAGAAGGAAAACTACCTATACCATCGTAAAGAATGCCCTAATAAAACAATCTTAGAACATAAACCTGATCAAGGATTTGATAACTCCGACTGTAAAACAGTTTGGTTGCAAGAATCAGTTGGCATTACCCCCGTGGTCGTTCTTGGAGCGAAGTACACAAGTGGTCGTCATATCGGGAGAGGTTTGTAATACTCTGATTGTATTTCATCAGAGTATGTCTTTATAAGTTCGAGGTGGCTACAATGTATCAGTAAACACAACATCAACTGTTTAGGAAGTCGGATATCTTGATAGAGCTCTTGCACACTCTCTCTCAGGTAAGGATATGTTTTTCTTTTCTTTTTAATACTCAGTTGCCGAATATATTAAAATTGTATGAATATTTCTTTGTCATTGCCAATGAATATAATAACCCGTTTTTATAGGTTCAACATGTGACCTTTTCAATAAATTTGAAATTATCAAGGGATTGGTGGGGGACTCAATGTTTTTTTTTGTAAACTTGATAGGTTTTTTAAATGATTCGTCTATCATGTCTATGGAAGGCGAGACGGTTAACATTATCGGGTAATATAACTATAATCAAATCATTTTTTGTTTCTCAAATAATATATAATGCTCAAATGATTTTAATGCCACAAAAATTAGTGAAGCGTATTAATTCTCTACTGCATTCATTTTTGTGACATGGGAAGAAAAATAAGATAAAGAGAAAGGTTATTTGTATGAAATATGAGTTTGGAGGACTGAATATGATTGATTTAAATATTTAACTTCAAATCTTTTTACTGAAATGGATTTTGCATTATTTTTCTCATGAAAACTCGAAGTGGAGAAAAATAATTGACGGTTTCTTTAACAAAGTAGGCAGTTTACAGTATGTGTTGAAAAACAGTTTTAAGAAAGAAGATTTATATAGAGATAAAAATGTCTCAATGTTACAAGGAAATGATATATGCCTGCATGGTTTCATTTAAAGAAAAATGGAGAGCAACACAGTAAAAGATTTCAATAAAATTGATACTAACAGTCAAAAATTATTCGAATATCAAAAATCATAATTGGAATGTATTATTCTTTAAAAATTGGTTTGATGCAGGTCTTTTGAAAATTAAGGACATTGTTAAGCAGTTAGAAGTTATGTCCTTAAATGAAATTGAGCATTTATTTCAGAATAAGCACGCTTCTTTGTTTCAAAAATACATATTGTAATTAATGCTGTTACACAAAAGTATGGAAAGAAAACATGTTTCGAGAGGTAAATGATGTCACCCAATTAGATAATGCGTGTATTATGAAAACTGCTTTTAATGCGAATAAAAAGAGAAAATCAAAGTTCTTTTATTCTATGATTTTAAATAATCTTATTGTTAAACCTATATAAAGCAGAGTATAAATGGGAAGAATTGTTTGACAGTACAGAAAAAAAAATAACTGGAATGTCATATGAGTATTTAATTTACAGGCAATAAAAGAAAGTAAACTATTAGACTTCAATTACCAATTATTACACAACTTAATACCACATAGGTATAAATTTGTATAAGTGGAAATTATGTAATAATGCAATATGCCAATTTGACAATGAGTTACACGACAGTATTCATTTATTTGTAAATTGTAGAAAAAACTCAACTGTTTTGGTTCAGATTTAGTCACATCGTCTAGAAAATTTACATCATGCAGTTTTCCTTTGATGACTCTGTTTTTATTGAGGGCTGTGGTTTGGAAAACGAACAGTTCGGAAGTCTAAATTTTCTTATCGTTTATGCAAAATATGCAATTTATCTAACACAGACTTTCGGGGAGAAAATCGTAAATGTGTATTTCACGAACTCTCTGTAGTAAGTTTGTTTAAAAGATTGATTTGTAATCGCATAGAAACGGAAAAAGCATTGTAAAACGAAAAGCTTATGTATTTTTGAAAACACCGTAATTAAGGAAAATTTGATTAGTTTTTTATACGTAAAATTGTTTGATGATATCATTTCCAATGATTGTATGATATCTGTGACTTGTGGGGTGTTGCAAGAAAGTTGCAACTGATCGGTACTGACCAATAAAAATCATTGTTGCAAGCGCATCTTCTTGAATGGGCAGACCCTGAGCCATTCAGAATGGTTGTTCTAATTTGCTTTACAATTTGCAATTGATTGCAACTTTCTTGCAACACCCCATTGGTCAGATGAAAAAAACCCTCATTCATTCACTTCTGGTACAGAAATCTAAATAGAGTTTAAAAAATGGGATGAATGTCTCAGTCAAATTTGGAAATAATCTCGAAACGCTGATCTTATCGTTTGCAAAGCAAATTCCTGTACAACGGCGAACGAATTATAATAATTATTATTTTGAAATCAAATTTACTTGACTGGACAAAGAACGGAAACTGAGGAAGTAAGATATTCTGCAGATATTATTTACATTATCGTGATAATATATAATGACAAATTAAACCTTAGCCAGTAAGCATTACATGGTACAAAGTAAAGAATGGTTACTGATAGTGTTATTTTTATGGTAAGAAGGAAATAAAATATCATAAAAGCAAGGTATAATTGCTGGACTTTGGTATTTATTCAAAGAAATACAAAGACAAATCATTTTTATAATTTTGTTAGCATATTACAGTACCCTTATTATTACAGAAGCTTGGTCTAATAATTTTTTCCAGGGCTGTATGTCTTGACTACTATTATTATCTCGAGGTACAATAGGTGTCAAATGATAATCTCTGTAATAAGTTACTTCAATGGCAAATTCATTCTGGATTCTCAAAAATAGCCCAAAACTAGATCGTGTAAGTTATCACTAAGTGTATGTAACTACACCTATAGACCATCTTAGCCGGTTGACAAGGCGTACACTCTCATGGGGGAGATGGGGTGAAATCGACTCGACTTTGGGGTCCCTTTTGGGCGGCTCTGGGGGCTACAAAACCAGACGGCTACGGTCAGGCTGACAACCGTTTCGTCAAGGGGTCAAATATTACGGGTAACACGGGGTGACTATTTCGGGAAAGGCTCTGGCCTACTGTGTTAATTAACACACGTCGCATAGCACTGATCATCCAGCTCTTGGTACTCCGATATATGCTTCGGCGACAATTGCTCTGGGCTTCATTTCGTCACAGATATAGGGGTATATGGTTATGGTTACAATTGGGTTTTAGGTTAGGTTTAGGGTTACGGTTAGGGTTCTTTATAGTTTTGATCTAGGGCTGAAATTCGGCTAACCCATTGCCTACGGGAATCGGGTAATCCCTGTATTAACCATACGGGAGTTTAAGAATCAGTAGCCAACGGGTTAACGTAGGAAATTATCCGCGGATCAATTGTCTCTGGAGCATATGCGTCGTGCAATCACTCTCTTGCAGAACAGGTGCTCGGTATCTCGTATGGTATCGACCACCTTATTTTTCACTCATTGCAATCATCATTCGAATACTGCAGAACCCCTATAGAGGACTATACTGTGCCTGATCCATCATGCAAGCCTTTAGCCTTGTCGCTGTCATCTTCGGTGCCTTAGAAAACCTCGTACATGCCGGCATCATCTTTGGCTGGCCGTCACTCGTCTACGTCCTCAAAGATATTGGTTACTATAGCGACAGATGCCCCCCAAGATCTGACCCCAACAGGTGCTAACCAGAATGCCACGATCCCTGGTATGATCACTTGTTATCACTCTTTCTCTTTCAGCCATTTAATATCATGTATCTTTGCGTCTAACTTTAATATCGGATTGTCTTGATTTCATTTGTCTTCTTCAAAGTGCTCAGTAAAATATTACATAATGTTATCATGATATTAAGTTTTATTCATGCATGACCAAATTAATATCCAATTCCGAGTATCGGTAACAAGTATATGTACATGTACATGCATATTATTTTATTATTCAACAAAGTGCATCGATGGTCTGTATCTTGTAAATTATGTCTGATCATGTTATTTATGTGTTAGCAAAATAATGATTCATGTCAAATGTAAATCGTACAAACAAATAAAAGAACAGAAATATCATTGTACAGATTCCAGAGGATTTGTAAAGGGGAAGGGGAAGGGGTCGTGTAATTCGTGTATGCCACTTTGGTTTCAAAACGGGGCTGCACAGGCCGGTTGTAACCCCCCCCCCCCCGAATCTGCCCGTGATGATTTGACACTTTACCCCTTTAACCCCTCTTAGGTGTACAAGATGGGGGTTCGCTAAAAACGATGTCCATCTCAACCACAATGACGACATCGGATGAAGTATTTTGCGAGGAGCAGGATGCCGCCCTGGTTTTGGTGTACACGGTAGCGACCGTCATACTCCCCCTCAGTATGCTGCCTGGTGGATACCTTCTTCTCATCGCTGGTTGCAGGATCTCAAGAATAGTGTTTAGGTATACAGCTCATTTACAGGTGGGGTATGGGTACATTTATTTGTATCCCCTTCCTCCTTTTTAACCCCCTATCCTCCCTGTTTCCCCCAAACACCCCTCCTTTTTCATAATATATATCGCGCCCATATTTACGCTGCGCCCACTTCTAAGAAGTCAAGAGTGGTATTCAGGTACAGTTCATTTACAGGTGGTGGTCTGGGGAAGGCAGTGGTAATTTTTTTCACCCCCCTTCCCAAAATTTTAAGTGTTGAAATACCACGCACACACACTGCGCCCACTTCTCCTCATTACAGGAATTCAATATATATTATTCAGCTAAACAGTTCATCGACAGGTGGTGGTTTGGGAGAGTGGAGGCAGGGGAAATTTTGTACCCCTTTCCCAGATTTTGGGGCGCATATTTACTATACTGCGCCCACATTTCACAACCCTTTCTTTCAACTGAACCGAAAGCGGCCCGGATAAAATATTAATAATACATCGGCTTTGGACAAAGCGCCCCAAGGCGCTGAAAATACTTCAGGAATCCCTTCCTGCCAAGTACCCATTTATTAAACCTGGGTTGGGCCTGAAAATTTAGATTAATGGCTCTTGTCAAATGACGTTATTGTTCCGAACTATGAAATCCTCAGTCTAGTCACTAATCCACTAGACCCACGACACCAGGTACAAAGTTCATGTACCCTCTATATACGTATTATACAAAAACCTTAAAAATGTCATCTGAATTCGACCTATACATTTGATAAATATAATATTATTGGTACTTCATAATCCTCCGATAACTTGTAATGTACAAAATGATTCAAACTCACACAATGAGGCAATTATCAATTCACAACACCTTTCAATAACTCCATTTCAATTTCCGTTTTTCTTACTTCCTCCCTCAAGGATCTTGAACAAAAAAGTGTTATCCTTCCTATTCCCCGGCGTTATACATGTACATAAAGAATAATAATCATCGTTGTTAAGTTTGATTGCTTTTTCAATTTTTAATGATGTTATGCTTGGCACGGGTACTGAGACAATGGCACGTACATAAACAAAAAAAAACATGGAAAATAATAACAATAGAATATTCGCCAGCACTAAACCCGAAGTAGTTCCACCAACAAATTCTTAAGATGTAAATTATAGCTCATCGCTTGACGATGACATTTATTTTTGATTGTCTCTACTTTTTTTTGGCACGAACGAAGAATACAAACATTGGACAATTTAGACGGATGTAGAGTGTCGTGGTCTAGTGGATATTAGTCACAGGACCATGAACCATATGGTACGGGATTCGAACTCCTGTCACTACACCAATATCCTTTGGCAAGACATTAATCTACATTTGCCACTCTCAACCCAGGTGAAGTTAATGGGAGCCCGGGTAGGAAGGTATGCAATGAATCCTTTAACGTCTCATATGGTAGCTCAGCTGAAGCCGGGGTAATAATAGTATTCAGAAAGAGAAGAAGATATAAAAGAAGAAGAAGAAGAAGACGAAGATGAAGAAGAAGGGGAGAAGGAAGAAAAAGAAGGGGGGAAAAAGAAGGAGGAAGAGGAGAACAGGAATACAGATAGAGAAGAAGGTTGCAATAAGAAGAAAATGATAACATTTGATCAAATCATGACTTTATTCAATGGATTTGTTAAATTTAGAAATAAATATGTCTAAATATTTGGTAATTATTTTGTCTTTATGGCAGTTTAATGATGATTTCAGGTTACGTGTGCCTCGCCCTGAGCTCACCCGACATACCAAGTTTGCTCTATCCAGCAGCAATCTTATTGGGAGCAGCGGGACTCATCATTATACTCGCAAGCTTCGAGGTGAGTAAATATATCACTGTAGTACTGAACATATTCATCAAATCGATTGATTGATTGAATGACTGATTGATTGGTTAAGCCCACCGCACACTATACGATCCGTCTGTGATCTGATTTCGGAAGAAAATGTACAGTGTAATAGCATGTGATATAAACATTTAAATAATATAATATTTTTATTGAGGTTCTGAATAGTCGTATAGATAATACAATTGAAAAATACTGCGACCTTTCTAGTCGGAGGAAATGCCAAATCGGCTCCGAGTCGTAGTGACGTCAGAGCACCCCTACGATTGTCTACGATTTGAAACTGATTTGACAGCGCACCAAAACCCTATGTTTAGTATTCGTATTATTATTCAGAACCTACATCAGGTAGATTTTATTTGTTAAAATGGCAGTCGATCGTATAAGATATGTTTTCTACAACCCACGAGACAGACAGCCCACTAGACCGACTTGTTGGTCTCTTGGGACTTCGGTCTGCTGGAATATCCTGGATATGGCCGATAGTTCGTTGATTGGTAAATTATTTAGCCTAATTAATTGGGTTTTATGTAGGTTGAATCATTTACTGATAATTATCTTGAGTGATCGATTTTTTTGGTTGGTTAGAAGAGTGATTGACGGATCAAGTTGTTGACTTTATTTCATTTATTCACTTATTCATTTTTAATAATATTTAGACAGGGTGACTTATTATTATCAATAGGCGTGGTCTTACCTTAGGACCTGATAACGATATAAAGTAAATATAATAGTCAATAAACGTCATCAATAAAAACCCATAACAGCAACAGAAAAATAAATAAGAACAATATAGATATATCTACAGAGTATTTGTTGTTTTTTTCCTTTCAAGAATCTTAATATACCACTATAGTATAGACGATAATTAGTTTTTAAATCCAGTGAAAAGTAACAACGTAAATATAAGACTTTTCTAAAAGGCATGATATATTTTTGAATGTTCATAAACAAAGTATAGAGTCTACTTTGGCTCAGTGTCATGGGATACGAATATTCTTATATACATATTTACAAGAAATTAAAGAGGAAAGTATATTACAGGAAAGCACTTATTCAATGATTACACAATGATGTAGTATAGCAAGTGAATGTTCATGTTCATGCTGAAATAGCAGTAAAAATACAAATATATTTATTACTGATAATGAATGATATTAGTCAATTCATTGATTGATTAATTGGTAAGTAAATTTACAGATCAGTTTTTGATTAATCAAAACATTGATTAATTTCTTGGAATATTGATTGATTGATGGATAAATTTGCTGATATATCAATACATCAATACATCAATTGATTGATTAATTTCTAGATGATTAATAGGTTACGAGATTGACTGATGTATTTATTTATTGAATGATTGATTGATTGACTGGTTGACTGATGAGGAAATACATGAGTCTTATGCTTATCACTGCTTATCTTCCCATGTTATCTTTGTATAATGGTTTAAGCAATCTATCTCCTTGTATTGTAAGGATTTCCTGTCCAATCTAACACTTTTTAAAGATCAAAATGCATCATTGAGCCCTTCAATTTCGTCCTATATTCTGATAGGAATCAATAATCATCCAAATGTCAGATGTCAAAAATAGTTTAATAAAATTAAAATGTCATTCAACAGGTTCAATGCTTAATCAACTTCAACATGTCTCCATTCATTTTCGTCAGATTTCATTCGAATTCGTCCGACCTGGCAATCCGCTGCAAAATTTTATCATCGAATCCATCTTTGGGAAGTCGATTTCAAGAAACAGTCATTCAAATTCGTCACATAGACAAGACCTTACAACGAGCGGGTGACGACATTGAACTCTTTTAGTCTTTGACAAAATCGATAGCAAAATAAAAAAATAAATTCCGAAAATGAATGGCCAAAGACGTATATTGACTAGGCCTTATAAATGACTATGCAATGTTATGAAGTTGCAGGACAAAAGCAAATAAAATTGACTGTAAACCCTATTATCTCACATTATATTCCACATTCTTTCCGCTCTCCCCTTTCACGTGACCTCTTGTGCGCCCTTCCCCTATGGAATGGAAATATTTTAAACATCACTATTCTGATGTCACTTTGGATTTTTTGTCCGCCTTCTGATTCATTTTGTTGTTTTTCAAGCAAATTTCTGCTCGCCAGCTTGGGGGGGGGGGGGGGGTGATATTCGAACCCTCTGCCCCCCTCCCCGTTACAGGCCTGCCATGAATCTACTACAAATAATTCTTTGAATGACGCTTTGAAAAATAGATTGCACCATGGTATAACGTACAAAATTCGAAAATGAATGGTGAAAGACGACATTGATTAAGTATAGAATTGCCAGATTAGGAAAATACGGGACAAAATCGATTTGAAATGTATTAAAATAGACAGAAAGATCGATATCTTATCAAGTTATTTTCCCTTTCCATCATCTCTCCCCTCGCTTCTTTTTTGTTAAATCTTCTTTTATTCAAGCGGATCTCAACATCCGACATTATAAACATTGTTTTTCTCTATTTCTCTCTCTGCAGATTGCTAATCTATTTCCATCTCAAAAGTCCACTGTGATCGGTGTGATGAATGGCTGTTATGATACTTCAACGCTCATCTTCTTTCTTGTAAAGGTAACGCATTTTACGTATACGCTCATTGATGAACAATGAACATTCTTTGAAAAATACAGGCATTTTCGTTTGTGCAATGTTCACAGGGGGGATTTCATTTCTGTGCACAACATCATCAGTACAAGAAGGACACTGTATTGTATAATAATAATAATAAGGGCTTTGTATTCTCAGAAAGAAAGAAAAAATGCTTTATAAATCCAAATGTTATAATCCTTACGATTGAAGGGAAACGTTTTAATGTCCCCAATCCGCCCCCATGTGCCCCGTAACACAAAGGTTGGCAATCAGTTGCAAATTTGAAACAACGATTCTGAATGGTTAAATGTAATCTTGAATGGCCATTGTCATTTTGCAACTGATTGCAAACTTTTGTGTTATGGGGCTCTGGATAGCCACCTTTTCTTCTTATTATGCATCGTTTATTATAATTTAGATCGCATATGAGAACGGGATATCATTAGAAATTTCGTCGCTAGTCTTGGCATCCTCAACAGTCTTCTTTGGACTCAACATATGCCTTCTTCCTCGAAATCACATCCCCTGGCCTCTTCCAGATGATTACCGCCTCCACTGCGCCTGTTCTGCCGAGCCCGATGTCGAAATCGAGAAAGAGATAGTCCTCTATCCTGATGAATCAAATCTACAGTCGAACTATACATCATGCAACGTCGGAACGCAGACGTCCGAGTTCGATAATCTCGGATTTGAAGACGTGGATATAATAAAAGGTATGATGATAAAGTATGATCGAACCGAATACAGATAAAGATTTAAAATCCGTCTTCTTTTGTCGATATATGTATTTGTATGAGTCGACCTGGACTTAAATATAGTTAAAACTTGACAATGATTAGCCTATAATATTAAAAACAAACATAGCCGTAATAATACATACGCGATAGTTTTGTTGTTCATTTTACAAAAGGCCTTTCTTTTTATTCCATATTTATTCGACAAAATATGAACCGATTGTCAATATTTACAGATTGGTTATCCACCATTTTCCATGACTACTGTTTATTAAAATGCTAAAATGACACGTGTTCAAACATAAAAGAATGATGTTAAGCTAAGGAATATTATATTTTCTCACATTTACTTTCTTTATGATATATTCAATTTACTTCAATCCTATCAATTATGATATGTAATTACGAATTCAAATTGTCCTCTATAGAAATTCGTTGGCATGGATTTGCCCGACTTTAAAGGGAAGACCTGTTTCATTGGTAGGCCATCATATAGCGTATATGGAATTGGTATCGATGTACCCCCTACGCTCGATGGAAAGAGAGGGGCTATATATGTGAGATTGTTACTTTGCTTCGACGGGAGCCCGGATAGCTCAGTTGGTAGAGCACTGGTCATATAATCCAGGGTCCCGGGTTCGAATCCCGGTCAGGGAATTGTAATTTTCTCACATTTACTTTCTTTATGATATATTCAATTTACTTCAATCCTATCAATTATGATATTTAATTATGAAAATTATATTATTCACAGAAAGAAGGAGAGTGTCGTTGTCTCTGGAAGAAAGCAGCAAGGATACATCCAAACAAGAGTGGACCAAGAAAAGCACCTTTGGGAACTCCCTAGAGCGTATCGATGAAAAGGCCCAGGCGAAACGCCGGGAGAGCGCCCATGAGCACGATGCCGAGAGAGAGAGGGACAAGGCATACCCGACATTTCTGTCTTGCTTAAAGAGTCCGATGTTCATCTTCATGTCATTCTGGGCCATAGTCATCCAGCTCCAACTCCTCTTCGTGCTGGGGTTCATGAACCCGTGGCTGACGTGGCTTGCCGATGGTGATCTTGATGTTGGTAGGATATTTATTCGTTAATTTGATAGTGAAATATTGTAATAAAGATATTGCTTATGATCATGACGATGACGATCAAGATGATGGTGACGTTGATGAGTTATGGTAAAGGCAATAAAGATGTAACGATGATGATGCGATTGTGCAACAGTTTATATTAAATTTTGCATCCGTAAGAATAACTGTTATAATTTCATTAATTTTTTGTTCTCTGTGATATAATTTTTACTGTTAAGACGAGTCGATCAATCAACTTGCAACATGCAGGTGAGATTATATGAAATTAAAAATAAAACCCGGAAAGAGATCTTCAGCATTATCTGAGCAGCAGCGAAACAATTTGATTGGCATATTTAGGACTTTTCATGCTGACATACTGTCAACAGTTAGTTGTTTTGTTCGCAACTGCACAATGATGCACATACACAAATATATAATATCGGTACTCATACAAATATGAAAATGCACGAATTGGTAAAAACATTTCTACTCATTCTCTTGCAGTAAGTCAATACACGAATGTACTTGCTCTTATGAGCTTCGTAAGCATGATTGGAGGTCCACTCGGCGGTCTCCTGCTAGACAGAAGAAAGCTCACCTTATGTTCATCAGAACAAAACTCAGGTAAAAAAATGTTTATAGGTTTAAACTTGCCTTAAACTGAACCTCCTAAAAAGTGCCATTTTTAACAGGATTCAGAAAATGTCTGTGTGTCTTATTTTCCCATCATGCACCATTCTTCCTAGTCGAAGCTTAGGATGCACTTGCAGGCGATTTTCTACATTTCCAAGTCAAAAGTAATAGTTGAAATAAAAAACTGTGCTTACTTTTCAAGTCAGTTGTTATTTAAATTAAAATAAAATGCAAGAATCTCTAATTATAATTCTAATTAAGGAATGATCGTAAGATGCAACTGTTCAAATTCTACCAGTTTAATGCCACTTTAATTTGTATTTCATTGAACATTATCTTTCGAAACTTGCATCGTTGTCATAAATGTTGATTAAACACCCTTGAAATATATTTTAAACGAACAAGAACAGGTGAAGGAGATATTCTAATAGGAATCATATTCAATGTTTAAGGAACCTCATATGCAAGGCAACAAACTTTCGCTTCCATTTGAGCTAAAGTGACGTATTCACTTTATTTACAGCAATACATCGATGTATCTACCTATTTGCTAGTTTCCCAAACTATGCCGTCAATCGAGAAAAACTAAGTCAGAAACGCGCATGCCCCTGCCCGCGCGCGCGCTCTCCCCGTCTACCTATAATTATGATCGCGCAGCCGCCATGCTCTTCCTCTTCCGTTCTCGCCCGTCGGAGAAGTGACATCTTAGTCTTAACCTAAATTGCGAGATTTTTACCTCCAAAAACGTTTTTGGTTGCTTTTCGCAATAAAAATCCCGTTCACCAAGTTTTCACACTCATTTTAGTGTATCGGATTTTTCCTAAGTCAACCTCCTTCACGGTATTTAAATCAAATTACTTTGCCGTTTTTCTTCCCCTTCGGGGCATTATTCACAGACGGTGTACTAGTACACTGTGTCGGGCTCCCCCCGTGTCTGTAGATGGTTGATTCAACGTGCTTAGACAAGCGGTCTTATCAAAACGTTGTGTTCTCCGTAATAGGAGTTTATTCCCACTCCGTATTGTGAGTTGGTTGTTACCTTTTATATAGATCTATATTGTTTGTAATAATAATAATTTTATTACCTTATATAGTTTTCTATATTTGTTTGCTTGTCTTTATTTTCAGTCATGTCGAAGTCTCCGTCTAGGGCTGGCGTTCCCCAGTATTTTAATACTTATAAGGGGACTCGCCTAGCCTTGGGAGGGTTGGCTGCGAGATTTCATCTCGCACCAATGTTATCTTCCCCGGAGTTTCGACTAAGGTAAGTTAGGGCCTACCTCGTGTACGGCTCGCCCCGTGATGAGTTCGTCGTCTGTTTTGACGCTCGAGCATCATTCCTCGCTCCCTAGCCATAGGTATGTTCGCTCAGGGATCGGCTCTTTTTGTCTCTCCGCACGCTTCTAATCCAAGCAAGGCGGGAAAGAGTAAAGAGAGTCGTGATCTTCCTAATGTACCCAGCACAGGGTTTACTACGGAAGCAGCGCCCGTTTCAAATGGGTAAAGGGAGCGGTAACATGCTCCATCGACCGATTTTCACCAACTGTGTCAGGGGAGGCCAAGAAGAAGAGGGTTAGCCCCCCCCCCCCCCCTCCCCCGAGGGCGACTACTTCTGAGTCGGGCGTCTCCCATGCACTTCTGAATTATCGGAAGATCATTGTGGAGAAGAGTGGTTAGTAGGACTCTATGTCCGTACCCCCCACCAAGCCTGACTCCAACCCCTCCCCCATGGGGGAAGGGGGGATACCTGTACCCGCCCGGGGCCGGATGCGGTTCGGATACCGGTTCCGTTTCGGATATCGATTTTTCGGTTCCGGTTTTGCCGGTTATCCGGCTAGGAATGCTGTTTTCCCTTGGTTATCCACCACTGTTGTCAGTGGATTGGGATCCGGTTCCTCTGTTCAGGTATCCGGCTCAGTGCTGTTGGTTCCAACACACATGAGTCTTGCCGCCTTTGGAGGTAGGGTGACTGAAGAGATCCAGCTTGAAGTTGCATCAAGCAAGCAGGCGGAACTTCCAAACTCCTTAAGTCCTATAACAGCTACGAAGTCGCAGGCTCAGGCTAACGTTCCGCCTCCTAGACGCGGTGTCACTTCCGGCTTTTCAGCCCACTCGTACACCGCTAGTTCAGCCCAGTGCTCCACATTCGTTTGGAGCCAAGGCGGGGCCTTCTCCTCGTAGTAGGAAGAAGCCCCGAGGTCGCATTCGGGGCCGTGATTCGGCCCACGATTCACAACCCTCCTACACTCTCGCCCCCCCCCCCCCCCTTTCTAGAGCACATCTCCACAGAGCTTCAAGAGCTACTGGTAAAGGGCGCGATTGACAGGGTACGAGACACCCTCATCGGTGTCTCTCCCTTATCCTTGTTTTTCCCCAATCGCTCGGGGAAACTCAGATTGGTCTGGATATGACGGTCATGAATACCTTCATACCTAGGGAGCGTTTCCGCTTGGAAACTTTGGCCTCGATTCTTCCGGCTATCGCCGTCAGACGTGGTTTTTCGGTGAACTTGAATGATGCTTACTTTCATGTACCGATACATGCTAGGTTTCACCTTTCAAGGCGAAACTTTCCGGTTCAGAGCCTTACTTTTCGGTCTGAAACCCTCACCTCGAGTTTTTACTCGAGTAGTCTCTGGCCTAGCCGCTTTCCTCAGGTATCGCGGTATGAGACTTTACGACACACCCTTCTTCAAGGGACCTACTAGGTTTCACCTTCAAGGCGAAACTTTCCGGTTCAAAGCCTTACCTTTCGGCCTGATACCGGCACCTCGAGTTTTACTCGAGTAGTCTCTTCCCTAGCCGCTTTCCTCGGGATCGCAGTCTGAGACTTTTCACTTATCTGGATGACTGGCTCCTGGTGGCGAGCTCTGTGTCCGTCCTTCAGTCTCACATGGACCTACTTCTCCGTACACACAGAAAGTAGGGTTCATAGTCCGCTAGGCCAAGTCGGAGTTGACTCCTACCCGCAGGCCCATTCGCCTGGGTGAGGAATTAGTCATCATGAACCAGGTTGCCCGCCCTAGTCGGAAGAAGGTTCAAGCGATTGTCTTACTAGCTCGATCTCTTCGTCTCTTACGTCGAGTTCGGGCAGGCCAATGGGGCCAATTCTTGGGCCACTTATCGAGCCTTGTGGATGTCCTCCTAGACTGTCGGCTTCATATGAGGCCATTCCAACTTCTTCTGAAGTTTTTCAAGCCCAGTGTAGACTCTCTCAAGGTGTGGATTCCTCTCACGAGGAATCAAACACCTGCTTATCCCCTGACCAAAAGAGTTGTTCCTTCTTCAAGGCAGGTCTCTTCGCACGCCCCTTCCGTCAGTCAACATCTAGACGGATGCCTCACTTCTGGGGTGGGGCGGCCCTTGTTTCGGATCAGGTGGTCTCGGGGGACTGGTCATACCTGTGCACCTTGCTCCACATCAATGGAGTTGATGGCAGTCTTCATGTCTCCCGTCTTTCGGGAACATGATTATAGGTCGCTCCGTCCTGTTTTTGACGGACAACACCTCTGTTGCTGCCTACATCAACCGACAAGGTGGGACTCGTTCCGTTACTCTGAACGATCTGACCGCTAAGCTTTGGAGGTGGAGTCGCTCTCAGAGTAATTCCGATCGCCTTTTATGCTCCCGGCCAGGACAATCTGATTGCAGATTTTCTGTCCCGGGGCATGTGCCTTCCCTCCGAGTGGACACTGAATCCAGAGGTCTTTGTTTACCTCCGTTCGGTCTGGGTCCCTCTAGGTCGCCTCCCGAAATACTGCTCTATAGTGCGGGCTCCGGAAGCTTGGGCCTTCGATGCGTTCTCCCTTCTGTAGGGGAACATCCGGGGTTACGCCCTCCGCCGGTCTCCTTAATTCCTCAGGTCCTGGGGAAAATTCAGGAGGATCGGGCGTGTTTTCTGCTCATAGCACCTTGCAGGCCGAGGAGACCTGCTTTTCCTCTTTCTCTGTCTCTGCTGGACGGTCGGCCACTCTCCCTTCCCGGAGAGCAGACCTCTTAGCTCAGCCCCTATCGGGGATCCTCCACCTTCGTCCAGCGGCTCTGTTTTTGTCCGCCTGGCCTCTGTCGGGGAGGATGCGAGGAATGTAGGACTCTCAGAGAGAGCCTCCCAGTTCATAGTCCAGAGTAGAAGAGAATCTACCCGAGCTGTTTACAACTCGAGGTTAGAAGCGTTCCATGCTTGGGGTGGTGAGACGGGAATTTTCTCCCCGTTCTGCCTCGGTTGGTGCTTTTGCGAATTCTTGATCCCCCTTTTTTCGATAGGGGTAGATCTCTACCATTCGTGGATACCGTTCAGCTTTTGCGGCGGTTCACCTTGGTTTCCCTGTTAGTTCGGGTTTTTCGAACCCTCCCTTCTTGACCTTTTCGCTGAGGTCGTTCTTCTTAGATCGACCAGCGAATAGCCAGTTGACTCCTGCGTGGAGCCTTCCTTTGGTTTTGGACGTTTTGGCCAAACTGCCCCTTGAGCCGTTGTGCTATTAGCGTCGTTACACCATCTCTCGATTAAGACCGCCTTTCTTGTCGCTTTTGCTTCTGGGCAGAGGAGAAGCACTTTTCAGGCTCTCTCTACGGCGCCCGAGCATATCAGCTGGAAAGGCAGGGTGTTCGTCTTGTCCCTCGACCTTCGTTTTTGCCAAGAATCCGACGGATTCTTCTGTCTCGATCGGAGTGTTCTTGAGTCCTCTGTCAGAATTCTCTTCTGTCATAGAGGGTAAGTCTTGGTGCCCTGTTAGGGCTCTCAAATGGCACTTGGATAGGACTAAGGTCTTTTGTAAGGATGATCAGCTCTTTCTTTTCCCGTCACCCTTTTTCCCAGCGTCGCGGGAGTCTATCTCCCGTTGGATTGTCGAGGCTATCCAAGCTGCGGGTTCGGAGGCTCTTCTGTTTGAGAGTCCTCCAAGAGCGCACGATACCAGGAGCTTTCTACTTCCTGGGCGTTTTTTCAGGTTATTCCTTTGGAAGATATCTTGCGGGCTGCCTTTGGCGTTCCCCTTCCTCTTCACATCCTTCTTTTTTAAGGGTGATCCTTCGGGTGAGGTTGGTTTTGCTACCTCTGGGTTGAGAGCTGTTTTTCGTCTTCACTCCTGCCCCGCGTTCGTTCTTCCCGTCCTGGGACATGCCACCCGGGTTTTTATCCGTGCTATTCTAGCAAATAGGTAGATACATCGATTTATTGCTGTAAATCAAGAAAATTATAACTAATTTTGTTATTTACTAGATAAATCTATGTATCTACATATGTCCCTCCCTCCAGCCCCTCTCCTTGTCTAACATGTCCTGGATTCTGTTTCTGACTGCTCGGAAGAGGAAGAGCATGGCGGCTGCGCGATCATATAGGTAGACGGGGAGAGCGCGCGCGCGGGCAGGGGCATGCGCGTTTCTGACTTAGTTTTTCTCGATTGACGGCATAGTTTGGGAAACTAGCAAATAGGTAGATACATAGATTTATCTAGTAAATAACAAAATTAGTTATAATTTTCTTGATTTCTTCTTTATATTGAATGCATGCATAGGCGACGTGCACAATAACTTTGCTAAGGAGGGGGGTTGTCACCCGTGAACAACTACGATATGCTGGGACAACTATCCCTAAGATAATTAACTCCTGGGCCCCGTTGCATAAAACTTACCATTCGCGGTAACTTTGCCATCAGTGGTAACTCCCATGGAAACCTTGATTTTGATTGGCTGTTGAGTGATGTTACCATGGTAGTTACCATTAATGGTAAGTTCTATACAACGGGGGCCCTGGAAAGCTACTCTAAAGCTAAATTAATTATTTCCTTGGTATTTATTCTAGAATTTTATAGGGGGACATCTTTAAGGGTAGTGGTCTGTGCCTGTGGGTAATTGCCCAAGGGAGGTTGTCCAAGGTGTAGTTATCTGGGTAATTGTCCCTGTGGGTAGTTGCCCGTGGGGGTACAGTTTATGGGGTAGTCGTTCAGCGAATTTTTCATGTTTACCATGTATTTGTCACCTCTTCATTCGATTCAGAGCCTGCTTATGGTGTCTACACCGACCTACGGAACAGCTGGCTCGCAGTCACCTGTACTACTATCATGTCAATAGCCTATTCAGTCTGCATGCTGGTTCGGATCCTCCCTCTCCAGTATCTGACCTTTGCACTATTGACCTTGTGCAGGTCAATGTTGTACGGTGTGTCGGCAGGGGTTGTTCCGCTTACGTGAGTGTCACATTAGAATGGCATTGCAATATTATATTTAATCCATGTTATTCGGTTATACGCAGAACAAAATTTTATTTATCATGATAGGATAATTTTATGTTCATACTTTTTTGTTTAGATATCATCACGTGCTGCTACTGATGCACCGAATACAGAAACCGGAAGCATATAATAATCACCGAACATCCAGAGTGAAAACACAACATTTTTCTTTTGCATTCGTGACACTACAAATATATTAGGAATATTTTGTTAAAGACTTTATTGCGCTTAATTTTTCCACGAAGCGACAGCAAAGTCAAAATCTAGGTCACTCTAGAAAATATCAAATAAATTTTAGGCAACGTACTTTTGTTATTATACACATGTCTCTTCTTATTCTATTTTTTTCTTTTAATTCTATCAAAATGATATACATGTAGCTCTTTCACCAAATATCATCGATTGCAGGTTTCCGATGCGATATTACGGTGTCGTCTATGGCATGGCCTACTTATTGATCGGCGTTTGTGGATTTCTTCAGTATCCCCTATTTATTCTCATCCAAAACGTCTTAATGGGCGACCCTGCATATGTAAGTAAACCTCAGACAAACACCAACTACCTACACAGGCCTACCTACATAAAGCCCGGCATCATGGCCTGCGCTAATAAGAATGTGAATTCAATTACCCTATACGGCAGTTTTTAATAGTATTGTCTGCACCGCTCATTTTGCAATTACTTGTTAAACGATATCACCTTTCATGACGCTCAAAAGACGGTACAAGACACTGACGCGGCCCTCACGTCAGTAAATTACTTCTTTGACGTGCCATGTGGGAGTGATATCGTTTATAAGTGAATTCAAAATAAACAGTAGAAACATTAGTGCCAACACAGGCTCGATTGGCGCAGGGAATGACGCCTCGAGTGCAACGGACTTAAGCCCGGCTAATACGATTGTGTCATTACCTGCGCTAATCGATCATGTGGAGGCAATTAACACATACGCCAGTTGTTGTTTGCACTGTTCATTTTGCAATCACTTTTAAAACGATATCACTCTTTCATGAAGCGCAAAGACCATACCACAAACTGACGCAATCCTAACGTCAGCAAATCACGCCGCGTGTGAGCTAGGCTTTAACTAAATATTCTTTTATACCGCATAATTCAAGGGTGTCGTTATGCACTTTACAAGTCAAGAAATTTAAAGAAGGATAACACTAACACAGAGAAGAAACTGCTATTAACCCTTACTGAACTGGGCTATTTTGCTCCATGAAAATACTGGGGGGGGGGGGGGGGGGTTGATCTCGGAAACGCAATGTCCAATGAACTTGAAAATTTGCATGTCGATAGATCTTCACATGCTGAATCTGATGGTGTGATTTTTAATCAATTTTAATCAATTATGCAAATTTTAAGAATAATTAGCTAATTAATTATTCATAATGCATGTTTTATGCATTTTTGGGATATTTTCATAATTTCAGCCTAAACAAGTAGAAAACTACATGAAAACTGTAATAATGAAGAATAATGTTTCCCAAATGTGAAATAAATAATTCTTATATATTTGTATGTGTACAACAGATTTGCATAAACTATTAATATCAAATTTACTATTTACGATTAGCAATTTTAATGACATGCGCATACTAATTAGCATATAACACCCCCTAGGTATGTCTGATATGGACAAATGTGGTATCAAAACGTGCGCAAGAAAAAAGTCATGAAGCGGGAATCCGAAATTGCCAGCGGTCGCGATGCAATCACCAAAAATATGGAGGGGGTTGGGGGCTCCCAGGCCCCCCCCCCCCCCCAAGTGCAGTAAGGGTTAAGGAAATAATCATCAACTACGAGGGCGATTGAACAAACTTTCCCTGATCTCGGGGCTACTATCTTCACATTCCGCTTGGGAAAAAAATTGGTACAAATAACCTTTGTCTGCTCATACGAGCTAGATTACTGGTAGACTGGTTTATGGTATATCAGGCGCGGATCCAGAGGGGGCGCAAGGGGCGTGCGCCCCCCCCCCGTTTTGTCTGACAAAGTATGCCCCCGGACCCCCTAGATGGCTTCGTCAAACGGAGGGTTCCTCAGTGTGCGCCCCCCTTTCTGAAAATCCTGTATCCGCCCCTGTATATTGACCCTATTAACAATAATGATCCTGTTTATTATTCTTTGCAGGTTTTGATCGGATTCATAGTAGCTAATCTCCTGACTTTTTCATACCCTGCTTACATCATCTACCACGTCAAGAACAAGATGGCAAGGCAGCCGAGTGAAGACACCGCATACCAATGATTTCATGGTTATCATGGTTACAGTCTCTCTGCGAAAATAGTTCTACATATTAATTGCCCATTGTACAAGCGACGTCATTTTCTGTCGTAGGAATGCGTCAGCACTGGGTTAACAATTGACGCGGTCTTTGATTCGCCATTTGAGAATTACATTTTACAAAAGTGAATTGCTTTAAAGTGCTGGCGCATGCACTAATTGCGCCTTCACACGCTTGATAGCATAGGTATTAATAACGCAATTGAAATGACGTCTCCTGTGCAACGGACATTATAATAGCAGTATGAAACTCACATATCTAACATCATGAACATGGGCGTCAATCCGAGTAGAGAATCTATTGTTCATGGGGGGGGGGGGCGGCTATTGTGTCGTCCCCCCCCCCATGATGAATAGAGTGACGTCACGATTTCCGCCCATGATCATGAACATGAACTGTACCTTTAAAAAATAGGAAATTGGTTTCCCCAAAACAGCTCATAATTCAATACTAAAAATGTGAGCTTGTTCCAAAAATATGGAAACTCGACCTGCATGTATCTAATTACTAAGTAAGAAGAACAATCGTTCCAAAACTTGCTTTTTCTGTAACTATCATTATCACTATTTCCATCAAAATGGCGAACCCATGCATGGGAGGGAGTCTAGGAAGGAGAACACCAAAGTTAGAAAGATTGTTCTTCTTTCTATGAAAATAAGTGGTGTACTTTGAAGATTTTTGGAACAGGCTATCATATTTCTTTTAAATTGTTTGGCAATGTCATGAGGTTTCGAATATCCTTCCAAAATGCATACGTACTTGTTTCAGTGCTGATCAAAACTTATTTATTTATTTATTTATTATTTTTTTCTCATTTATTTATTGTTATTATTATTATTATTGTGGAGCCCCACAGAATACAGAATACCCCCCCCCCCCCCATTTTTTTGTGTAACTAGCATAACTTCTGTTAATAACAAAATATGCACCCCTATTTTGAAAATGGAGAATTCCAGCCCCAGAGCCAAGATGGCCATCACTTGTTCATTCCACATCAAAAAGACAGCATCCTGACTCCTTTCCCATCTATTTTCAATTAGGTAAGAAACATATTTTCATACTATCTTTCAGTTATATTTGTTGCAATGAGTGTGAGTGCTATTGTTGGAAATATTATCAATGTGTAAGTTATAATATTATCCATTGTTGTACATACATGTAATTTAACAGTATTTAGATAAAAGAATTGAGTGAACTTCTTGAGAGCTAAGAAAGTGAGAGAATGAGTTGAATATATATATTTCTCCTATTTTAGAGTCTTTGCAAGATAATTGCTCCATCTCATGTAATTATATAATGCATGTTAGAAAGGTTATAACTTTCGTTGAAGTAATTATTATATTATAGCCAGTATTAATTAGGATAGACAACTTTCCCTTTGTTCAGTATGTTATGAGAAAGCATGGTCCGGGAGTTACCCCCCATGTGGTTGTGAGATGCTCCATGCATA
Organism: Heliocidaris erythrogramma; assembly: GCA_025617745.1. Taxonomy (NCBI): domain Eukaryota; kingdom Metazoa; phylum Echinodermata; class Echinoidea; order Camarodonta; family Echinometridae; genus Heliocidaris; species Heliocidaris erythrogramma. The sequence continues at coordinate 5,034,645 of CM046861.1, forward strand.
CTCAGGAGATACTGTAACAAAGTGTGTGTGTGTGTGTTAGAGAGGAAGTGTGTACTTCTTAGATACTATATGCAGTAGGGAGGGGTTTTTGCACAAAGAGTGCATGACAGAAGCCAGCGGAAATAGCCCAGTGTGTTATGTAACAGTACTAGCAAAGTACGTAGACTTGGTACAGGTACTGTACTGTGTGCTAAGGAGAAATGCAAACACGGGTATGAGGGACTGAAAGTGAATATTATAGTTCAAGGGTCTAGAATGCATGAATGATCTACAGTCTCAGGAAAAGAAATAGTAAGGATATTATTAGAAAATGGATATATGAATGGTTAAGCCAACATTCAATAACTGTAGCTTGTATATTCTTTGAATGGATAGGTTCATGAAGTTTTAAGATAGAGGATTTTCATGATTGTTCGATAACAATCAAGGTACGTTGAGATAATTCATTTGTCCCATTCCGAAACGGAAAAAGGAAAAACAGAATATTGAGTAAAAACCGTTGCAATTTTCTGTTTTACAAACAAAAAAACGGTCGTTAGTTAATATTTTTTTTTAAGGTTAAAAACTTGAAAAACGAAAATATGATAAACCAACTTTTTTGGTTTTACTGTTTTCTTAAAAATTGTTTTTTCCATTTTTTCTGCAGAAATGAGAAATTGATCACCTTTTTCTGATTTCTATTTTTGTTTTTTTTATTATTTGTTCTAAAAAATAGAAAATTAAACACCTTTTCCGATTTTGTTTTTCCGTTTTTCTTCCTTACAAATTGAAAATTAAATACTTGTTCTGATTTCAATTTTCTGTTTTGCTTTCGGTAAATGAATAATTGAATAAATGAAGACTGCCCTCTACGGCGAAATAAATGTATCATTATTATTCGCTTGGCGTACTGAAGTAAGTCACCAAGTAAATACACTCGTGCATGGAATTGCCAATTTAAAGAGTGCACATATTGCCTGCTACACAGAATAGCTCCATTTACGTAGTACATGCATGAGTTGTGCACACATTGGGTGCAATGTACCAGTGTATGGGCATCTTTGTTCTCTCCCGCAGTGTACTGACTTTAACTTTGGGGGGGGGGGGGCACGACCCTGAATTGGATATTAAACAAACGAAGAAATATTGACAATAGGGAGCTTTTATTATTATTATATTTATTATTATTATTATTATTATTATTATTATTTATTATTATTATTAATGCGTATTAATGACCATTCTATACATTTCTCAGTGGACTACCCGTCAGGGTGTCAGGGTGTCGAACAGATTGTTTGCTATAAGAGCCGTTATCTTTCTCTCAAATTTGCTAAAACGTCAGAGCTTTCGCGTTCGCGCGGGAGGGGTTACCCCCTCCCTGCACCCACCCCCTGGCCGAGCTCATCACCAATTTCGCACGCATCGCGTACGCACAACCGCCCCCAAGCGAAATCCTGGCTACACCAGTGCCCACGGGGTTGTCCACTGAGAAATGTATAGAATGGTCATTAAAACGCATTAATAGTAATAATAATAATAATAATAATCCGTTCGCGAATATCACCTTATAACGTCCCTCAGATGCGCTTGTTTACTATTATTTGTCATCACCTGTGCATGCCTGGGAAGGAAACCCCCAAGTCTCTTCGCCCGGTATAAGTGCATGATTATGATGGTGACTGTTTATAATATATACAATGATTCTTTAGGTAAAAAGCTCCCTATTGTCAATATTTCTTCGTTTATTTAATATCCCATTCAGGGTCGTACCCCCCCCCCCCCCCCAAGTTAAAGTCAGTACACTGCGGGAGGATCGAAGATGCCCATACACTGGTACATTGCGCCCAATGTGTGCACAACTCATACATGTACGTAAATGGAGATATTATGTGTAGCAGGCAATATGTGCACGCTTTAAATTGGCAATTCCATGCACGAGTGTATTTACTTGGTGACTTACTTCAGTACGCCAAGCGAATAATATAATACATTTATTTCGCCGTAGAGGGCAGTCTTCATTTATTCAATTATTCGTTTACCGAAAGCAAAACAGAAAAATGAAATCAGAACAAGTATTTAATTTTCAATTTGTAAGGAAGAAAAACGGAAAAACAAAATCTAAAAAGGTGTTTAATTTTCTATTTTTTAGAACAAATAATGACAAATTAAAAATAGAAATCAGAAAAAGGTGATCAATTTCTCATTTCTGCAGAAAAAATGGAAAAAACAATTTTTAAGAAAACAGTAAAACCAAAAAAGTTGGTTTATCATATTTTCGTTTTTCAAGTTTTTAACCTTAAAAAAAATATTATCTAACGACCGTTTTTCTGTTTGTAAAACAGAAAATTGAAACAGTTTTTACTCAATATTCTGTTTTTCCTTTTTCCGTTTCGGAATGGGAAAAATGAATTATCTCAATGTACCTTGATTGATAACACAATCGAGATGAAAAGTTATTATAGTTCAGGAGTAAAGCTCCAAGGACAGCTTAATTGTATTGTCCCTTATCATATGCGGAGTGGTTTCTATTTGACTTCTCTCAAAATATATTTATTATTATTGTTAGTTACATGTATAAGATTGAACATTTATTTGTCTAGGATGCAGACATTTTATTTATGCTATTTTTAAAGTGGTATTATAGAAGTAGCGCATGTAGGAAAAGTTGGGATAGTGCTATAGCAAGTTTTATTAATGATTAAGAAGTGCTACGATGAAGTCTGAAGACTTTTGAGATATGAATATGATCTTGATCTAATGATAATCTTGTTAAGGTTAGGAGTTATTGTAAGAAAACAGTCAAGAGTTAGAACTGCATTGATGATAGAATATGGTTTTGTTAGTTTGTGAATGGAAGTAGGATCTTAGCACCAGGTCGAGGAGTGATGCTGTGTTTACTTTGTAGATTATCTCTCTCCCTCTCCCTCTTGTATCCCCTCTCTCTCCCTCTTGTATCTCTCTCTCTCTCTCTCTCTCTATATATATATATCCATATCTTTCTCTCTCCATCTCCCTATTCTCTTTTATTTGTTATACAGTTCTATGGTACTTAATGATGTTAATGGATATGGATAGATAATAGTTATAGTTAAAACAGTTATGTTATAATGGATTTAGTTTATGGTATAGAAAGAGTATTCTGTATAATCTCTTAGTATGTGCATTGTTGGATTGGGTATGAATAAACTACTTTGATAAGTTGTGAGGTTAGTTAAGCTAGCTAAGGAACGATATAAGCATTCATCAACTCCAAGTAGACATACTCAGATTAATAGTTTGGGGTTACGTGGATTTATGGAAATACCACATTGCTCTATTATCTTTTGTATTATGATTATTATGGTTATGTTAAACGTTTAGTACATGTAGAATAAAGATCACTTGTTCATTCCACATCAAAGAGACGGCATCCTGACTCCTTTCTCATCTATTTTCAATTAGATCCGCCCCCTCCCCGGGTGGGTGCTACATTATGTTGGTTTTTTTTCGGGGGGGGGGGGGAGGAGCTTCCATTCACTTGGTGAAAGATTTTGCCCCAGTTTTTGCACCTATAATAGCCAGCATTGTCAACTTGAGTCTTCAACAGGGCATCAGTTCCAGTTTCACTGAAGTTAGCATACATGCATCCCTTACTGAAAAAGCCATCTCTTGATCCAGAGGCTCTTCAGAATTACCGGCCTGTGTCAAACCTTCCATTTCTGTCCAAGATCCTAGAGCGCGTTGTCTTCTCAAGGCTATCAGAATATCTTATAGAGAATGATCTTCTGGACAATCATCAGTCTGCATATCGGCTGAATCACAGTGTAGAGACATTGCTTGTCAATCTATCAAATGATGTTCTGAGGGACATGGATGATAGGAGAATTACTGTTCTGTTACTGCTCGATTTATCTTCCGCATTTGATACAGTTAATCATACAATTCTGTTAAATACTCTGAAATCAATTGGTGTTGGTGGTAAAGCTCTTGAGTGGTTCAAGTCATACCTATCTGAAAGGTTTCAAATTGTTTGTGTCAATAACTCAAAGTCTGATCCTGCTGCATTGGTTAGTGGTGTTCCGCAAGGATCTGTTGGAGGCCCGACACTTTTTTCAATTTACCTAAGTGGTCTGAAACAGATTTTGCAATGTCACTCTTTTAATTACCATTGTTATGCAGACGATATCCAAGTGTATACGTCTTTCCTACCTAACCAAACCAATGTCATTGATACCATTCAAAACTTGAGGCTTGTGTTCACGATATCAAGGAATGGATGAGCTCTAATTCCTTAAATCAAGAGAAATCGGAGCTGTTGTTTATCGGTTCTAAAGCTGTATTAGACAAGGTCAGCCTTCCCTCTATTAAGGTTGACGATGTTGTTATTACTCCGTCTAAATCATGTAGAAATCTTGGAGTTTTATTTGATTCTACAATGTCCATGTCCGCTCAGATCCCAGCTGTTTGTAAATCTGTCCGGTATCAGTTACGTAATTTAGGCATCATCCGCAAATATTTAACCCGCTCTGCCACCGAAAAAATAGTTCATGCCCTGATATCATCCCGGCTTGACTTTGGCAATGCACTTTTGTTTCAGCTGCCACAATCTCAGCTTTCACAGTTACAAAAATTACAAAATTCAGCAGCCCGTATTGTTACCCTTACCAGGCGTCCTACTCACATTACTCCTGTTTTGTCTTCACTACATTGGTTACCTATCGAATCCCGCATTGTATTTAAATTATTATTACTTGTTTTTCACTGTATACATGGATCTGCCCCAGAGTACAATATTAATTTGTTGATGCCTTATAATCCTCCCAGACGCTTAAGATCATCTGATTCTAAATTGCTTGTTGTCCCGAAAACTAAGAAATCATGGGGGGATCGGTCATTTGCTCATGCTGGACCTTACCTGTGGAATCAATTGCCACAGGATATCCGTTATATGTCAGGTGTAGATTGCTTTAAAAATGCCCTCAAAACTCATTTGTTCAAAAAGGCTTTTCAGTACCGGTAGATTTACTTTCACACTGTTGTTGTATCATTTTTGTGTATTTTTGTGTTTTTCCTCTCCATTGCGCCTTGAGCACATTAGTCATGTGGAGTTGGCGCATTACAAATTCTCTATATTATTATTTTATTATAACAAGATCATTTTTTCTACAAACAATGCCATCTGAATTCATATACGGAGATTTGCCAATCAGTTTCGTCGGGTAGCAAACAATAAAATAATACGCGCTATATTGGGACCCGCTGTAACCTTGTAACTGCCAAACCAAGCTAGCCAAACTACTCGTTCAGATGACTCTGCTTATCCTGAACCCTTAGAATTATTCTGAAGCAAGAAAGAAATTGATCAATATGGCACGAAAAAGAGACATGATAACAAAGCTTTTCGACCTACACTCATCAGGTTATCACGCAGGTATGTAACGAAATTACTTCAAATCAACTATATTATACTCGAAGAAGCTTGACTGGGGAGGAATTTTTAATTTGTAAACAAATCTTTCGGCATATTACTCCCAGTGTTATACTCGATGAACCCGGACGCAACCTGGACGCCGTTATTAACCTGATAAGTGATGAGTGCAGGTCGAAAAGCTATTATGTCTCTTTTTCGTGCCATATTGAAATTTTGTAGTACCAAGAAATTATTAAAGAAATATATAGTTTTCTAACCTAGTTAAGATGTACTATAGTTTTATGTCATATAATGACATTTATAATGTGCCATTTTTATAGTGGTTATTGATATAGAGGTTGAAAAAAAACAGATTAAAGTATAGCCTACATATAAAATATGACACTAACCGTTTCTCTATTTATTTGTCGTAGCAGTTGGGGGTGTTTGAAATAGAAGATGAATCATAGAAATATGAAACGAATTGGATATCAGTTTTGAATACCATCAATGAATATGAGAACTTACTCAGAACCAAAAAAATATTTTATACCTAACTGGTTAAAAAAAAAAGTGCGTCTGCAAATCAGATGGATAAGCTTACAACGAACATGACGAAGTTGATCTACAATCCTGACTATGTTACGTTGAACTTAACTTTGCCGTTTGCCGGTGGAGGATAAGCATATCATTTTACAGTGATTTTCGTGCAGATAAGAAATATTTATGTTTTAAATGACGATTGACGATGAGGAAATAAATCCAAGTTCGAAACATAATCAGGTCTCTTTACATATAAAGCGTTGAACGCAGTGAAATACAGAAACAGATACAGGAAGGGATTAAGGAAAGACAGACTGATACGGGAGAAGGGGAAACTGATAGCGGTTGACACGATATAAGATAGATATTTAAAATGGTCGCAAAAGCAGGATCATAATGGACTGATGAGGTTAAGATAGAAGGAGATAGATGGAGATAGAGAGTGTGAGAGAGGGAGAGAGAGATGGAGAGAGAGATAGAAAGGAGAGAGATAGAGAAAAGGAGATAGAGAGAGAACGAGAGAGGAAAAGAAAAAGTTAAACAGTAAAGAGAGACAGAATGAGAAACATGATAAGAATAGAGTGGATGTTATATAGAGTGAGACGATATAAGGTAAGATAAAGAGAGAGCAAAGCAAATAATGAAAAAAAAAGAGAAGAGGGAGTAAAAAGACTTGGAAGTGGGGGGAAAGATTGAAACTGAGATGAAAATTTGAATGGGTAGAAAGAGAGAAATTTAACAAATATAATACTTTATCTTTGCCTATAACAGCTGAACAAAACATATCAAATTAGCCATTTACTGTATGTCACGTACTGAGTATGGTTATTCTCTCTATTTCTCTCTCTCTCTCTACTTCGTTCCACCTTTTTATCTAAGAACGTTGTTCTCTAAATTATACGTTCATGCATTGATTTCTCTCTTGTGTTTTTTTTCTCTCTCTCTTCTTTCATGTATATCCTTTCACTTTCTTCATCTCTAAACGTTTGGCACTAATGATACCTATATTGATTTCTCACCCCCCCCCCCCTCCTCTCTCTCTGTTTACATCATCTCTTCGTCTCTTGATCTACCCTTCTCTCATATTTAAGTTATCTGTTTCTCTTTATACGTATTTCATTCTTCTTTCTCTCTATCTCTCTTTCTTCTCGTTCCTTTAATCATCTCTTTCCAAAACTTTTCTCTTTGTGAATGTATGTATGTCTCTCTATATCTGTGTCTTTGACTGGCTGTCTGTAAGTCTGTCTGTCTCTGTCACTGTCTGTCTGTCTTTCTCCCTCTCTATACTATCTTATTTATCAGTATCTTACTGTAGCGACGTTACTCTCGCTTTGTCTTTACCCCTTATTTGTTTTCTCTGTAACCCTTATCTTCATCTACTAACATTTAAAACATGTTGAAAGCAATTCAATATTCGTAGGTTTATATGAAATTATATTAACAAATTCTAGCACAGAAGGAAAGTAATTGTCATTTGATTCAGTATACATACGTTTAATTTTCATTTCTATTTTTCACAAGAAGAACAATTCAGACATACAATTTTTCACTATTTACAAATAAGACTTTCCCCATTATTATTGCACGTTGAAGTAGTACACAGTAAACATTAGTTTTATCATGACTATTGTGAAAACTGATTTTGAGATTTCGAAAATGCAAATCATGATTACATCACATACAAATAAGATAATTATGTTACTATATTTAATTTCAAAGAAATCAGAAACAGGAGCTGACCCAAACTGTATAATGTACTGTCATGACTATTGTGATAACTGATTTTGAGATTTCGAAAATGCAAATCATGATTACATCACATACAAATAAGATAATTATGTTACTATATTTAATTTCAAAGAAATCAGAAACAGGAGCTGACCCAAACTGTATATGCACTTATATGGGCTTATAATTAAAGACAAAAAATTCGATGACTGATTGACGAAATAACTTGTACTCAGTATGCATACCGTTTCATACGAAGCGCCATTTCGATTGCGATATCACATACGCCAATGAAGGTTATGAAGGCTTTTAGTGCAAACACCATTAACAACGGATCGTTTTGCACTGTTTATTTTGAATTCACTCTTTGCATGTGGTCACTCTCATTTCCATTGCTTAAGAGGCCCCGTCAGCATGCGTCATTGCATACGCTAATCAAGCCTATGACGGTAATTTGCTAATGCGCCAGTAATACAAAGTATTTTTTTTTTCAATTTCCCTTTTTTGTTCGATGTCACTCTCTCATGGTGGGTCAAATCAGCGTCATTCGCTGACGCATTCCACATATGACTACAGGGGAGCGTTTCATCAAGCGATTTGTCAGTGATTTTCACTGACAAATTTGCTCTCAGCCAATCAGATGCAAGGATTTCAGTGGTTTATAACAGTTGTCGGTAAAAATCACTGACAAAACGCTTGATGAAACGCTCCCCTGGTGTTCAATGGCACTGTGCCCTTTGACTCGCCATGTAAGAATGTAAGGTTCACGCATTTGCTGACGCAAGTCATTTTAAAAAGTGATTGCTACGTTTCATGTGCCTCATGCGCCTCATGAAAGAGCTCAAATCATTTTAAAAAGTGACTGCAAAATTAACAGTACAAACAATACTTTTTATCAAAACCCAGGCGTCAATTCAACTGCGTCAGTACCTACGCAATCGACCCTGTGACGGTAATAAATCCATACGCCAGTTATAGAGTTTAAGAACAGCGGACTCCAGAAAAAAAAACCTATCCGTTGCGTTATGTAGCACTGTCACGGTTTAGATGCCGCGGCCACGTGGGGTAACAGGAGGATTCGGACGAGGAGTAACAGGTGGACGAGCCGGTGGGTTGGCTGCAACCACTCCTAAAATGATTCAGAAACAAAACAAACAATCGTAAGGCTTCGAGAAAAGCGCATGCATGACAGTTTACAAAATACTGGAGAAAACGATTGTTACCTGTTACATAGCGATACAATATTCGAGTGGAGTTAAATCAATATGTTAAAAAAAGTTCTTTTTAATGAAAAAAATCATACTTATATTTGAAAAGATCATACTTACTCGAGCAATTATCAATAACTTTGGGAGCATGGCGACGGCACACGAGTTCCATAGCATCACACGGTGACCTCACTTCCATGACAGCAGGGCCTTCGGTGTAGCACAACATCCCGTTCCGAGCCCATCTGAATAGCTGTATTATGTATCCGTCACGGTGAATATCCTTATCCGCGTCATACACCTTTTTAAGGACTTCCCAGTTGCAAAATCCGTATCCCTCATCTATTTTCTCATAAGCAAACAACCCGCAATACTGCGACAAGCGGGCGTTGGGATTATCTCCTCGTCCTGTTTATTGAAGAGAAAATTGTAAATTCTACATGATTGTACCCGTCAACCGAGCAAGAGATCACAACACACATGCTCATGTACAATGTAAGTAAAGTCCGGCTTACACGAGGCGTCATTCCGACTGAGTTAGTAGTATCTGTGCCAATGTATTAAAAGTATTGTTTGCCTTGTTCATTTTGAAATCACTTTTTGAACGATATCACTTTTTTCATGACGCGCTAAAGACCGTATAAGTCACTGACGCGGTTCTAAGTCAGCAAAATGACGCCTCGTGTGAGCCGGACATTAGTTCCCGTTTGTTTCATTGGTTTATTCCATTCGAACGTTTGTTTAGTCTGATAAGTGGACGATGAAACACTTCAGTATGTCTTTATATAAATATGTAATGGGAATAAATGTTCTGTCTCATGCCGTAAAATTCCCCAAATCAGCTTAATTACATAAAAATATTGAATTAAAAACATAGTAATAAATAACCCCTGACAAATTACCTCTAGGACAATTGTCCCCCAACAACAACAGCAACCAGAGGTATATATTTGAAATATTTACCGGTATATGGCATACTAACCTCCGTATCCACGGTATCTTTGTGAAACACTGGCACTGATCATGAGAGATACACAAAGAGCCATGATCATCATGTTCTGAAATAATGTAATATAATGGAAATTACAAAACTACAGTTAAGTCACAGTTTTATTTTTTTATTTAATTGTCTATTTTTTTAAAAACTTGTAATTGAATGGCAGTTGCTCGCATATCAAATTTTTCTCTTGTTATAATCATTACACTTACGGTACGTTATTACATTTTTGACACAAAAAGCAAAGCAAAGTATATATATATATATATATTTATATTCGAACGAACCAGACAGTGGAATCACTTTTCAAAAGGAAAATTAGAGTAAACTAAAAGTCCAATTATTTCAACCTCCTCTTAACATTTATGTTATGCTGGAAATAATGTAAAAATAAGAAGAAAAAAGGGTTGTACATGTATTTTCAAACACTAACTAAATACTTCGAATAATTTGTTTGATTATATATTGACATATTAACAGAATTTTACCACTCTCCAAAAGTGCATAGTGTTATAAGAAAACAAGAAGATCCCAGATAATTGAACAGAAGCAATTGAATTTTTACTTGACACGACAGGAAGTTATTGATTTTGTACTTGCCGTGTGAAGAGTAAAAATCAGAAAAAAATGTGAATAAATAACCATATCCTGTTCAGTACACAAAAGTACATAATTTCAGCTCGCTGAGAGCAGACGTCTGTTATAAAATGATCACACTTACCGTTGCAGCCATGTTGTAGCTTTAGATCAGCTGAGATAAAGAAGATAATTTCGTTCAAAGCTGCTTGATAATGCTACACTTCTAACTAAAAATCGAATGACAAATGCCCTCCTAATATTCATATATTTATACCCTTGAGCAGGGCTCGAAATATAATCAACCTGTCTGTTGCCTATGTAATTGAGAAACTATCTCTGCTTACCACCCCGGATGCATATGTGCCCAAAATACATGATGAACTCATGTTGACTTTGATCAAATTATGATTAAATGAAATGCTGAATGTTTTGAATCTTAGTGTCTCTCACGCTGATTCAGAAATTTTAATAAGAATATAAAACTACTGTTTGTCGTGCATGTAGTCCGTATCACTGTCATAAACTCTTCAAGTACTCTTACAACGCCTTTATCATTTTCGTGTAGTGGAAATTGCGCTTTATAAATTAAGACTCAATATTATCATTATTATTAAAGAAACCCCGACAACCCCAAGCCTGTGGTGTATGAAACAAAGGTTGAGGCCGGCTCTACATGCCATTTAAGTCCTTTTATACATTTACCTCTCATTCACCCCCTCCCCTCTCTGTCTCTTCTTATCTCTCTCATATCTTATTTTTCACTCTATTTATAAAATAAGTATATATTGTTTTCTTTTTTCTCCCATTGCATTCTCCCTCCCTCCCTCATTCTATCTCTATCCTGACTCTATCTATCTCTCTCTCTATCTCTCTCTCTCTCTTACTTCACATGTATTTCTTCAAACCTTTTCGTTTTATATTCACTTCTCTCTCTCGGACACTCTCTATCTATATATTTATCTCGCTCTCTCTCCGTTATATCTTTTTCTTTAATATATATATATATCGTATCTCTCTCTTTACCCTTTTAACATAATTCATATAGCTGGTGTCCTTCTAAAAGTTAAAAAAAATCCATTATCCTTCATAATCTATTACCATTTCTTGTAAGGTATATTCATTTAGTGATTACAAATTTAAGAACAACAACAAAAGTACACACACATTTTTTTTTAAATTTCTATACTTCACATAAAGAGAAAGGATTATTAACAACTTTTATTTACAAGTAAGTAATTATCCACTTAACACTGCATGAGTAAGTTTACAGGTCAAACATTAGTTTCCTCATGCAAGACTACTGTTTTAAAGAAATGCCACATACTTATTACGTCACAAACACAAATTAAAGTATATTATCATCTTTCTTTTCAAACAAATCAGAATCAGAGACATGAGAGAGGGCTTACCAAAAATTACACAGGTACATGGGCTTAAAGGGAAAGCCAACCTTAATGGCAAGTTGCTCTGAAAGAAAGAGGAAAAATCAGAGAAGCAGATTGGTAAAGGTTTGAACGAAATTGGACAAGCAATAAGAAAGTTATGAAGTTTTGAATTTCAAATTGACTGAATAGGTAATGTCCCTGTGACGAAGTTGTGGACAACTCCCCCATTTGCTCCAAAACACAAAATGACTAAAATGTCATTTCTTTTTTCAAAATGTATTACTCAGTAAAATCTTTTTCTTTAATGAGGACCTATAACAATATGCTATCTGCGACATATTTTGAGTACTACCCCAAGGGCAAATGCGCTTCCGAAAAAACGCAAATTCATGATATTTTTGTGTACGACAAACGGGAGAGTTGTCCTTAAGACTGTCACAATCGACTCACCAAGTTGCCAATTTGGGATTCGCATAGATGTAGTGATCTCATTTTTCAAACATCCATATTCCTTGTTCGATTTCTTTCAAGCTTTTTACCATCCTGTTTTTCTTATTTTTCTGCTTTCATACAAATCAAGTTATTACCAAGGTTGGATTGCCCTTTAATTAAAGATGTGAAAGAGTTTAAAAGGAGGTGGGGGGGGGGGCACGTGCGATAACAACAAATAATGATCTTATCAAACGTCTGCTGAAAGCTAAACGGTCGTTGATTCTACCTAAAATATATGTTTAGCAGCCTTCTGACTCTCACCAGATAATCATGACTTGACGAAATAACTTGTACTAAGCCAAGAATGATGTATAGTGAATTTCGATTGCACACTGGGCTCCATTTCCTGACTGATGACTGCGTCGGTGACTGGCGCGGTATTTGCGCCATGAGAAAAAATTCCATCTTTCAAAAGGTGAATGCCTAATGAAAAGTGCAAACACTTATGAATTGCTGAATTGCTGGCGTATATACTAATAAAGCACACACAATTAGCGTACGCAATCATGCAATCAGAATAACGCATCGTTGCATAAGAAGCGTCAGTCAGTCTGTGACGCACCGTGAGAGATACATCTTGCAACAAAAAAAAAAGTTCCAAATTAACAGTAGAAATAGTGCTTTGAATTACTGGCGCATGCACTAATTGCCTTCATAGGCTTGATTGGTGTCAGTAATAACTAAATCGAAAGGATGCCTTGCGTCCAACAGGCTTAGGTTTAACGGTGGGCAAGAGACTTTCGTTGAGTAGCGTCGTCATAGGTTTAGATGCCGCGGCCAGGAGGAGGATTCGGGCGAGGATTCACTGGGGGACCAGCGGGTGGATTGGCTGGAGCCACCCCTAAAAAAAGATTCAGAAACAGACAAAAAGTTGAGGATTAATCGTTACGTTAACAGTGTAAAAATACTAAAGAAGTCGGAAAAAACCCAACTCACCGTGAGTTGTCATACATTTTCCTTATTTACAGTTCAATTAAGTTGTTTTACAATACTTACTCCAGCAGTTATCAATGACTTTGGGGGTATTGCGACGGCACGCGAGTTCCATAGCATCACAGGGTCCCCTCACTTCAAGGACATGGGTACCGTCAGAGTAGCACAACATCCCATGACGTGCCCATCTGAATAGTTGTCCCATGTAGCCGTCACGATGAATCTTCCTATCTGCGTCATATACTTCCTTAAGGACATCCCAATTGCACCTGTAACCCTCATCAAACTTCTCATAGTTGAACAACCCGCAATACTGTGTCAAGCGGGCACCGGGATTATGCCTTTGTCCTGTAAGTGGAAGAGAAGTGCACAAACTTAAGTATTTACCTTTCTTGAGGTCAAGAGAAAAATATGCATACAATTTGTAACAAACATGATTCAGTCTGTTTGAATGTCTTTATTACAAAATCATAACATATTACAATATTAACTTCATTGACTGAGATATAATAATTCAGAATTCATTTGCCTTTTGCAAATTTGAATAGAAGATGTGTCAAATACTCTAAACAATACCTTTGCCCATAGTGTTTTTATCAAGCATTTTCAGTGAAGTGATGAAAGAAAATACTCACCACCATATCCACGGAACCGTTGTGAAACACTGGCACAGATCATAAGAGATAGATAAAGTGCCATGATCATCATCTTCTGAAATCATAGATAAATATAGACAAATACACTCTCATGTCACAGTTATTAGCTATTTAATTCATTTGCATTGTTTCCCAGGCTTGAAATTTGCATTAATCTTTTAAATATGTAAAAAAAAAAATAATCAAGCAATATTATCATGATTTAAGTCCTTAGAGTGAGGATCACTGTTTTTCTGCATACTCTGTACAGGTGTAACGCTGGAAGGTGGGATCCAAAGTTCTTGTCGGCAAATTTGCATTACCACACTTGTGAGCTCTCCGAAAGTATATCCGGTGTTGTTCTTTATAGACAACATGTGAATTTCGCCTCGGTGAGACTTTCCCGTAAAACCGAGTCGTATGTGTCACGTAGGGCCAATTTCTTCCTTTTTCTCCTTCTTCTGTTCTTTGCAATATATACACCGCCGTGAACATCCCGTAAGGACCATTAAACATTGGCAAAATTCAAACCCTCCTAAAATTAGACCGCATGCGCCAAGCAAAGCAACTTCGGCCCAATGAAATGGGACTGGGATAATTTTGCTTGGCAAAAATGTTGAATATTTTGAAATTAGAAATTAGAAATTTAGCACCATATAGACCCTATAAGGTATAGGCTTTACGTGAGAGTGTAACTGCAGCGTTAAAGTTGACAGGAACTTTTTATTGATTTAGGTTCCAGATAATTGAACAGAAGCAACTCTCACTGAACTTATCGCTACCGGGAAATTATCAATTTGTTAATTGCTTTCAGTATTGAGAGCCCAAATCAGAGAAAAAGGAAATCCTTTAAAGCACGTACGTACAAATTCCAATTTCCTGAAAGAAAATGTGTATCACACTTACCGTTGCAGCCATGTTGTAGCTTTAGATTGGCTGAGAAAACAGAAAATAATTTTTAAAAAGCTGCAAGATGATTCTACACTTGATATTAGAACTCGAATGACGATCACCCACCCAATTTAGGTATTTATACCTATATGCAAGTAGTATTATATTATCGTATTTCTCAATTGATACGTAATTGAAAAACTATCCTCTCACCACCCCGGATGCATCAGCTCAAAATACATGTTAAATTGATACCAACTTTGATCAAATCATTTGAAGACTTGAATACTTAGGTAACAGTCATAACATCAAGATATAAATCTTATTTTATAACGCTTTATATATCTTTATGAAAATGTGTTGGTTTGAAGAAAAAGGCCGTATCCGTACAACTATCCCCTGGACAATTGACCTACGGACAACTACCCGCGGACTATTAACTCCGGTCAATCATCCAATATGACAATTACCATCAAGAACAATTACCTCCGGCACAATAGCCCTAGGTACCAGCAAGACAGTCTCCTCCATCTAATGAAGGGCAGAAGCAGCGCTACCGGGGGCACTTTTCAAGTACCCTTAACCTGAGTGACTCTAATTCTTTCCTTATGAAAATTGCCCCTTTTCAAATCTGATGAGTGTCAATTTTTACTTCCAATAAGTGCCTGTTTTCCTTTTTTTTTAGTAAGTACACCTTTCCTGGGTCTTTAGAAGGGGGAAGGGGCACTTATTAAAATGGGGAACTAACAGAAGTAAACAGGGGCACCTATCATTTATGAAAGGGGCACGTAGAGGTGAAAAGAACACGTATCAGAATGGGAAAGGGGCTCTTACTGCAAAAAAAAACACATCTTCGAAGTAAAATAAGGTAGGTTATCAGATTTTAAAAATAGACTCTTTTTAGAAGAGAAAAAGGGGCACTTTGGGGGTAACCTTCCGGGGGTAATTGATTTTGGGGATAATTGTCCTGGGGGTAATTGTCCTAGAGGTAATTATGTGAAGTAATTGTCTGGGGGTTATTGCCCAAAGAGGATTTTTAAAAAAAAAAGCCGAAAAGGTTCGTGGCGGATCATCTGTTTAAGTAAGCACACACTTATTGTATGTTATTATGCCTATTCCTCCTGGTTAGAGCGGGTTTTTTCATTTAAATTTCTTGCTCTTCCATCAGGATGAGAAGAAATAGTTAGAATGGTAAAATGGAAAGTCTACCCTAATATTAAGTTGGTTTAAAAAGAAGGAAATAAATTAGAGAAACTGATCAATAAAATTTTGAGCAAAATCCGATAAGAAATAAGAAAGTTATGAATTTTTGAAGTTGTGATCAATCAAACACAAATTGGCAACTCGGTGACGTATCTTGCAAGCTCCTCTCCCATTTGCCATGTACTAAAAATATTTTTTTTTTCTAAAGAAAAAACTTAATCATACATGCAACTTAGGTATAATCAAGATACGTCACCGATTTGTCAATTTGTGTTTGCTTGATCACAAATTTTAAAATTCATAAATTTCTTATTTCTCGTCAGATTTTGCTCAAACTTTCACTAGGCTGTTTCTCTCATTTTCTGCTTTTATTGAAATGAACATATTACAGGGGTGGACTTCCCCTTTAATAGTTAATAATGAGTTCAAACAGAAATTATCATTGTCTAGACGGTTCACCCTTTCTGACCATTATGTCATAACTCGGCGAATTCATGTATAAATGTATTCACCCAGTCATGCCAGTGGAGTATCTGATCTTTATCTTTTTATTATATCTACTTTATTCTCTCTCTTCATATGATATTCGTTTATCCCTAAACACTCTTTACTTTTCTGTATCTCCCATTTCATTTGTGGTATCTCTCACCCTCTCTCTCTCTCTCTCTCTTAAACACTATCTCTCTGCTAAATATATATCTGTATCACCTCTCACTAACTCTCTTACCCCCCCCCCCCCTTTCCCTCTCTCTCTCTCATCCCCCACTCTCTCTCCCTCCCTCTTTCTCTCATTTCCCCCTCTCTCCCTCTCTCTCACTCTCTCTTTCTCTCATATCCCCCTCTGTCTCCCTCTCTCTTTCTCTCATATTTCCCTCTCCCTCTCCCTCTCCCTCTCTTTCTCTCATATCCCCTCTCTCTCCCTCTCTCTTTCTCTCACACCCCTTCTCTCCCTCTCTCTTTCTCTCATACCCCCCTCTCTCCCTCTTTCTTTCTCTCATATCCCCTCTCTTTCCCTCTCTCTTTCTCTAATATCACCCTCTCTCCCTCTCTCTTTCTCTTATATCGCCCATTCTTTCTTCTCTCTCTCTTGTTTCCCTGAAATATATATTTACTTTTTTCGGCATTATAGTTTTCTTCTTCCTTTTTTTTTTAACCCAGACCATCCATCATCATATCCTACTAATTCGAAATGTTGCAATTCTTGTGGGGTTTTAAGCATTTCCTAATTACAAGTTTAAGTACAGAGGAAAACAGAACATTTTATTTACATACAATATACGTTTATTTTTCGATTTTACATGCAAAGTATGGTATCTTCACAAACATATCTATTCACAAACAGAGTTTGTTTTTCCAATCAACATTGCATGTGTAAGTCTACAGCGTAAACACTGTTTTATCCTACGTAATATGTGTACAGAATGTATACAACATAAACAGATAAAACATCGGACTACAATTCATTTGAAGAAAAAAAAAGATCTGGAATAGAGAGGCTAACTAAAACTACATGTGCATGGGCTTTAATAGAGTAAAAAAAAACACGAACGTTGGATTCCTTAATCTTAATCGATGATCTTGAAAAAACATCTTCCTTTTGCCTGTTACACATGAGGCGTTATTTTTTTATTGAGTTATTACCTGCGCTATTCAAGTCTATGTACTATTAGCCCATACGCCAGTAAATCAAAGCAGAGTTTGCACCGTTCATTTGACACTGACTTTGTGAGTTACCCTCACAACGCCCCGCTAGTTGCCGACACAATCCTAAGTAAGGAAATGACGCCTCGGGAAATGCAAGGGTCATTAGAGCGACAAGGGCGTCAACTCTCTGTAAAAGTATATGTGTTCACGCCCTTCTGGTTCTCACCAGAGAAAGGCGAAATACAAGCGAAATAGCTTGTATTAAGCCTCGACTAATGTATTATTTCTGCCCGCTGCACACCTGCAGATTGACGTAGGACTGCGTCTGTGACTGGCGCCGTCTCTGACACACCATGTGGGGATGACATACCAAAAAAAAAAAATGATTGCGAAATGAAGAGTTGCGTTGAATTACTGGCGTATGCATCTAATACACGTAATAACGCAAATAACGCATCGTGTATAATCCGCATAACGAACTAGCTGATATTCATGGTAGCGTCGTCCCAGGTTTAGATTCCACGGCCACGTGGTGTAACAGGGGGGTTCGGTCGAGCAGTCACAGGGGGGCGAGCAGGTGGTTTAGCTGGAACCACCCCTAGAAAAGATTCAGAAACAGATTTGATACACGTATAAGGATTAATCATAATGTCTTTTGGGAACGTAATACACGCGTGTGTACATTGAAAAATATGAGATATATTTATGAATTCAATCATTCTCTTTTCTTTAATCCTTGCTTGTCAGAGACTTTAAAATACCCCCCCCCCCCCCGATCAAAGAAAACTGGATCCCCCATTATCCACATGATCCACTAAACACATGGCATGGTGCCCAAGGCTCTCCAGTATAACTCCGCCCTTAGCTACAAAGCTACGGATTTCCTTGCTTCATTCCCTCCAACATGGAACTCCTTTTAATGCAAAAAAAATAATAATATATGAACCGGATAAATTATTCCTCTTCCCCTATAATCTAGAACCCCCCCCCCCCCCCCGGCTCACACGAGGCGTCACTTGCTGACGTTTAATAGGACTGCGTCAATGAAAGAGTGATATCGTATAAAAAGTATTTGTAAAATGAACAGAGAAAACAATACTTTTAAACATGATCGATTAGCGCAAACAATGACGCGATCGAAAGAGTGATATCGTATAAAAAGTGATTGCAAAATGAACAGAGAAAACAATACTTTTAAACATGATCGATTAGCGCAAACAATGACGCGATCGTAACTTGGCGTCTCGTGTGAGCTGGGGCCATAATAATTATGAAGGATACTTACTCCAGCAATTATCAATGACTTTGGGGGCATAATGACGGCACGCGAGTTCCATCGCATCACAAGCACCTCTCACTCCGATTACATGGGGCCCTTCAGCGTAGCACAACATCCCATCCCTTGCCCATCTGAAGACTCTTTTCAGGTAGCCGACTTTGTGGATATCCTTAGCTACGTCATGCAATTTTTTCAGGACGTTCGGGTTGCATTTGTATCCCTCGTCTATCTTCTCCTTGGTATACAACGGGCAAAACTCTGTCAAGCTGCCGTGCGGATCATGGATTGGCCCTGTAAATTTAAAGTCGACATTGAACATTATCGTAAAATCTTTCAAGGAATCACCCCAGTAGCAATTTCAATACCCTGTTGCAGGGGCGGATCTAGGATTGAGTAAAAGAGGGGGCACAAAAAATGAAAGTTTGTCAATAGCTTCAAAGTCGTTCAGTGGAGGGGGGGGGGGGGTGGCGACAATTTTTTTCTTCGCCAAACCTTCAAAATTCGCTCTCTAGGGGGGTTATGGGGTCCAGTTTCCCTCCATAATTCACTGACAAGCAAGAAAAAAAAAGGGGGCACGATCCAGAAAATGGCGGATCGTCTATGGTCAAAATGCATACTTTTCTTCCAAAAGGGGGGCACCGGCCGGAAGTGCCCCCTGGATCCGCCAATGCCCTGTTATATCCCATAGAAATCATGTTCGCATCACCTGAGAAGTTATTAAGGGGTTTTCGGCTGTGTCGACTAGAACGCCGTCCTAGATCCTCCCAGCGACAATGGACTGCTTTGTGTTGACTGCATACAAAGTAGGTGAGGCATGAAGCTAACAATGGGTGCAGCGCGGTTCACGTTTTTTAGAGAAGATGTTTTTGATGCGTTCTCGATATGACTAGTGGACGAGGGAGAAGCCAGACGGGTGAGCCGTTCTTGCACAGCTAACACAAAGCAGTCCATTGTAGCTGGGAGGATCTAGGGCGGGGTTCAAGTCGACACATTCGAAAGCTCACTATTGTGATGTTCGAACGTTTCAACAGTTGATGGACAAGGCGTTGAAATTGCATTCGGTAGATTTTTCGAAGTCTCTGCGGTATTATTAGGGAGTTTTCGTTCAGTAACGTACGCGGGATTCTAGGACGGAGATTAACGATTGCACATGACAAAGGACGCCTATGTATTCTTTGTCGAAAATTAAAGAACCGGAACGGCAATACCGTGCTAGATCAAAAGCGCACGATAAATTGCAAATGCATCGTTCGCTCTGAATCTAGGACGAAACTACTGTTCCGGTTCTTCTATTTTCCACAAAGACTTTAGTCAAATTTGACTAGATTGCTTTTAGAGTGTAGGTATTTTTGGGGGGTCCAGGGTTCCCCTAAATCGCCTTTCGGACAAGTACCTAAGAGTGATTCATTAAGGTGGTAGTTTACGGGGGTTAATGTTAGGGGGTAGTTGCTTTAGTGTTTCAGAGTTTTCAGTTAAAGAATGGAAAAAATAAAACTCACCTCTGTATCCGTAATATCGTTGTGAAACACTGGCAGAGATCATAACAGATACACAAAGAGCCATGATCATCAGCTTCTGAAATTGTATTACAGAAATAAAAAAAAACTCATGTTTTTGTTCGAGATACTCACTATTCAATAGTTTAAAACTTTCCCAAGCATTGAATTTGTCGGAATATTTCCAATATGTTGGAAAAGCAATAGTCAAATATTCGGAAACAATGTATTATAATGATTACTTCCTTAAACAAGGATCATTTCTTTATTCATATTATGTATACATTTTGCCATGTACAGTTGCTTCGCTAAATAATGGGATTCATAATGTCGGAAAATATACACTGTTTGAGCTATATCGACAAACTGAAGAAACTGACGACCTATCTTATTTTCAAAGTTGCGGATAACTTTTCGGTAATTTTTGTCAGACTCTCTACCCCTCAAACGCACTGACAACGCGAAATAATAATAATAAATAAAAATAAAAAAAATCAATATTACTTCAATTCTTGATTAGTAAACAAGTTGCGGTTAACTTGTTGGAAATATTAGTCTTACACCCTCCCCCGATAAGAGTTAAATTGGCGATCACTATCACGTTGGGTTTTTAAAAGTAATTAATTTTCTCACTTGATGTTCAATTTCTTGTCATTTTGCTAAAAGTAATAATAAGAATAATAAGTAGTAGTAGTAGTAGTAGTAGTAGTAGTAGTAGTACTTTAAGAGCGCATAATAGTACGCTTTACAATTAACAAAATGAGATTTACACACAAAAGATAAACTAGTAAATAATGCTTACTGCTACGACATAATTAATGATGTAATATGTGATAAAATTAAAGTATATTATTCCTTAAAAACAAATATTACTAATACAATATACATATTAAAGTAAAGTCGTCAAAGCTTTTGAATTCCTAACGGCTATCGAAGCCCTCCGCTGAGCGAGGAGCAGAAATCCTGAAATCATGAAAATTCCAGAGTAGATATGAATGATGATATTATGCTTCATATTAATTTTCACTGATAACGGTTGAGTATTTTTTTGAGATACGAGTATTTTTCTGTTTCAGAGGGCCGAGAAAAGAGGTTTTGTTTTTTTCCCGACACAAGTCTGGGACGAAATATATATGCAAACAAATAACATATATTTAAACTCCAGTCTCACTCCCTGGGCAGTTTCAAGTTTGCGCAGTTAGTAGTTTTGTGTAAAACTGCCATCAAAAATCAAAGAATTAACTTGAAAAATACTGAAATCCTAGAATCTGATTGGCTGAGAGCAAATTTGTTGGTAACAATCACTGACAAGACACGCCCCCTGTTTAGCGTACACTCGAGTTGAAACCATCTGCATGCACCGCTATACGTGGGACTACACGCGAAGAACAGTAGAGGGTTCATGAATGCATTGCCTTCGATTTTTCCCCGACATAGCTGTTCGACGGATGATTATGAAAAGATATTTCGAGGATCCCTTCAATATACTTTGATTTTTCATATGCGAAAGTTTTGATCTTGCGCAATGACAGCAAATGTGAACAAATGCTACATTTTGAGACTTCTAAAAAAAAATATATGGCTCCTCATTTCTCCAAGTTTTCACAAATTAAAAAATGATTTGGCTACGAGTGATACTAATTATGGGTTAGAGCAACTTTTATTCTGGAATTTGACGTTTAGTTCATTTCATTTGGTTGTTTCTAGAACGAGATTTCACAATTTAGCTGAGACTCTTCTGTAGCGGTTTTACGTAAACAAATTGTTTATTTTATGCAAATTAGGCAGGAAGGAGCTAAAGCTTTTGGGCAGTTAATTGCAGTGTAGAGCCGCGACTGATTACTATGACTCAATAATTTTATTTATATGACACCTAATTAGATCCTTGCCATTTGATTGGTTGTTTGATGTTGATCATTTGTCCCATTTAACAATTACGTCATCAATCGTGGAAATTTGATCCATTCACCGTGCAATTTTGGATCCATACGAAATTGTCCATTGCACTCGCGCGACCACCAACACGTCGGTCTACATACGCAAAAACGACTTGCCTTTGCAGCGCGCACGCGCATGCGAAGAAGTACATTGGCGGACCGCACAACAAAATGTAAGTCCTTTTACTCTGATCTTGTTTCTTAATTCATAAAATATCAAATGAGAAGGATAGCTATTTTAGGTGTCATATAAAACAAATAAGGAATGTTTTTCATTCGTGCAATGGACAGAATATTTCATTCGGTGAAAGATAAAATGATCCATTTCACTCATAAACATTCATTATTTGTATAATATTGCACGGAAAGCTGAATTTCCCATAGGCTACAGTACTAAACTTGCCGTGCAATACTATGCCGTATTTTGTCTGGTCTGTTTGCGTGCGCGCAAATAATGCAACCATAGAATACAACGCATATTATACACATACGCACATGACGTCATAAAAAGGTTAAGCTAAACTTGTGTGATCACAATGAAGTATGATGAGGGGCTCTATTAACTGAAATCATTTTCCTGTAGGGTATAGATAATAATAATTATATTGGATGGCTTTATTTCATGGAATACCAGAAAATATTCCACTCGTTAGGGCCAATATTGCACTCATCTCCGATTCGTGCAATATTGGCCTTAACTCGTAGAATATTCTCTGGTATCCCATTCAGAGCCATCCAATATAATATAATAATAATAATAATAATAATTATTATTATTATCATTATTATTATTAGTAGTAGTAGTAGTAGTAGTAGTATTACTATTGTAATGCAGAAAATAAACAGTGTAAACAATGTCTAGTCTTATTGAGAAAACAAAATCATTCAGTTATTTGATCCTTCTCTTCAGATTCCCTTGACATGTAATGTAACAAACAGAAATGCTAATTCAAATATTCTACTAATTCAGCGAATAGTTCATTTGTTGAAATGTTGACATAGCTACATTTTTCCTCTCCAACAGTATAGGGTTTGCTAGTGAATTAAGAGACAACATGAAGGGTTGTAGTCATCGTGAACAACCTTTTTGATTGGATTCCAGATAACTGAATAACTCAACTCCAAGTCTACGTAATGCGACAGGAAATGATCAATTTGTTGATTACTTGCAGTCCAAATTAGAAGAAAATGTGAATAAAAAGGGAATCCCTTCAGCACACACGTACGATTTACACTTCTCTGAAAGAAAACGTCATCACACTTACCGGTGTAGCCATTGTGTAGCTCTAGATCAGCTGAGATTTAAGAAAAGGAATATTATGAAGCTGCTAGGTGATGCTACTACAGTTGCTACTCAAACTCGAATGATGATTTCCCACCTAGTATTGGTATTTATACCCCTGCACAATTAAAGAGCTGTAATCTATTTATATATATGTAATTGAGAAACGATATCTGCTTACAACCATTGACCCAAAATACATGTTGAGGTGACGCCAAATTTGATCAAATTATGATATTAAGGTCAAAACATAGATCAAGTCATAACAGCAGTAGATTAATGTCGTAATTGAAACGTTTGTTTAGCTCTGAAGTTTAATAAGAGTTAAAAATAAAGAACCCCCCCCCCCCAGCAAAAACATCAACAAATTGTAGATTACAACCTTCATGGTGTATCCAGCACGTGGAAAAATCGGCATATACCCCCTTTTAAAAAATACTTTTGCTTCTACCCCTCTCTGTATTATATATATATATATATATATATAAAATATTATATGACTAAAGGTACGTTAGCTGGACACACAACACAAAGGCTAATGTAGCCTTTAGAGTTATATATATATATATATATAAAGCGAGAGAGGTGTGGATGTGTATACCGTTCGGTTGAACCGTGTTAAATTTAGATATGTGAACAGATATGAACTGATGTGAACAGATTACTCCTGTCGAGTAACATCTTTTCAATTTCACTTACTCCTTACATGATTCTAGGACGACTACCCCCTGGAAAACTACCCCGGACAACTACCCCTGCACAACTACCCCCAAGGACAATTACCCCCAGGACAACTACCCCCGAGGACAATTACCCCCAGGACAACTACCCCCAGGACAACTACACCCAGGACAATTACCCCCTGGACAATTGCCCCTGGACAATTGCCCCGGGACAATTACCGCCCAGTAAAAATTACCGCCCCATAAAATGACGATTACCCCGATACCCCCAACCCCCGGAACAAATTTTTGCCCCCCGGGACAACTACCCCCAGGACAGTTACCCCCCCCCCCCCCCGGACAACTACCGCAGAACTTGGGGGTAGTTGTCCTGGGGGAACTTACTGAATCAAAAAGTTGACTATTCAAATATCTTACAGAGATGATAATACTTTACAATGAACTTCAGACATGCTGAAACTATTTTCAAGATTAAAAACACACGTTAGAAACTCATTAACACAGTACACAGTAAAGCCAAGCTGCAATGCCTTCGTGGGGTTGGGAAGGGGCAGAGAAGAAAATTTGACTGGGATTTGGCTTGTACTGGACATCATAACAGTCCAGTGCTTTCTCATAATCTGGCAGTATCCAATTACTTGATTCAACGACAGGAAATTATGGTAATACAAAACTAGATATTGTGACCAGAATTAATATACATCTCTTTCCCTATAAAAAGGTCCTTTTCTCTCTCTTTTATACAAGTTTTATTTCCTCCTCTTTCTTCCTCTCTTCTCATTTATATTTTCTTATTATTCCCATTTTCTGTTCACAAAGGTTTATAAATTTATTTTTCTCTTGCTCTGTCTCTTACCTCCTAATATCCATTATCTCTCTCACTCTTTCTCTGTATCTCTCTATCTCCGCTCCCTAAATGCTCTCTCCCTCCCTCTTATCTCGTCGTGTTATGTCACTTTTATTCCCTCTCTCCCCTCTCTCTCTCTCTCTCTTACCTCTCTGTTATTCTGTTGCTCTCTCCTATCTCTTCCTCTTATATTTCTGCTATTCCCTTTTTCTCTCTGTTATCTCTCTCTTATTCCATTTCTTAATTATTTCCCCCTCTCTCTCTTTATCTCGCTATTCTCTCTCTCTCTCTCTCTCTCTCATATTCTCTCTCTCTCTCTCTCTCAATTATCTATGTACATTTTCGACCTCATTTTTAATTACTGGTTGTCTTTCTCTCTTCCTTTCTCCTTTAACTCCATTACACTTCTCATAATCTATTACCATTGTTGTTTATTCTTTTATTGATTACAAATTTAAAAGCAGAAACAACAAATTATTTTGATTTAGTACACAACGATTACATTTCGATGAATATATTTTACATAAACATGATGCAGAGAAAGGTACATTTGACATTTAAAAAAAAAATTACAAAGAGGACTTTTGCTATCAATATTTTTTTTTCATATACAAACAATGCTCTCAAACAATATACATGTATACAGAAATAGCCAGAGAATGATTCATATGTCAAATGTAAGTTTTGTGCATACCCAATACATTTTGAATAGGGCTCAACTGAAAACTACATTGTGTAGGTCTGCAGGGTAAACATGATCTTTATCGTTACTTTTGTGATAACTGGTCGGAGTTTGAGGTAATGGAACAATACTTTGCAATCATAGATAGGTAACATGAAATGGAACTCGTCATATCATTTCTTTTCAAACGAAGAAAAGAAAGTGGAGGGCTTTGCCAAAACTTGCAAATGTACATGAACATAAGCCCGGCTCACACGAGGCGTCATTTCGATTGCGTCAGCACTGGCGCTAACCTAGCCGGAAGTGTAAGGAATTATCCCATAAGCCAGTTATTAAAAGTATTGTTTGCATTGTTCATTTTGCGATCACCTTTTAAACGATATCCCTCTTTTATGACGCGAAAAGACCGCACCAGTCACTGACGCGGTCCTTACGTCAGTAAATGACGCCTCGTGTGTGCGAAGCTTTAGATTAATGTGTATTGCGCACGTTGCTGACGTAAGACTGCATCAGACACTGGCGCTAAATTTGATGCGCCATGTGATAGTGACACCGCACAATAAGTGGATGCAAATTATAGGCTTACCTTACAAACATTGCATTGAATCATTGTCGCATGGGCTAATTGCCCTCACAAGCTTGATTAGCACAGGTAACAGCGCAGTCGAAATGACGCATCTTGTGCTAAGGACATAAAGGAAGAAACGTTCCAGTACGCAATGATCTTGACAAACTGCCACAAAGAGGTAAAGGGTCTTTAATTCAACGTTAATATATGTTAACTACCTTCTTGCGTCAAATGTGCAAAGGGCATACCACAGGAGGCTCCTCAGCGAAAGGCGCTGTCTTTAACGCGGCATTTGAGATTGACATCGTATAAAGAGTGAATGCTATTAAATGAACAGAGCAAATTCCGTTGAATTATTGGTGTGCCTTCCAAGGTTTGATTAGGTAATAACACAGGCGAAAATGACATCTTGTGGTTCAGCAGGCATTTTTTGTATAAGAATCGGAGACTTTCGTTGAGTAACGCAGTCCAGGGTTTAGAATCTGCCACCATGGCCACCATGTGGTGGATTAGGATTATTCGGTCGAGGAGTCACAGGGGGGCGACCAGGGGGGTTGGCTTCTGGAACCACTCCTATAAAGAGTGAATATCAGAGAAAAGAAGAGTGTGGGGATTAATCGTAAGGCCATAAGAAAAGCGAATTCATACATGGTTGTTTAATAATAAAGAAAAAAATCTAAATGGAAAGTACAATCATACAATGATCATAATACTCATTCAAAGTTAAATGAGTATTATTTTTGCTTTGTGTTGTTTGTTTGGCTGTGTTTACTTTCTTTGGAAAACCTACGATCGCAAAAAGATATATAAACACTCAGTTAGTGAACTAAAATATTAGAAATGGCGAAAGAAATGAACGGTACTTACTCCAGCAATGATCGACGATTTTGGGGGCATGCGTTTGGCAGGAGAGCTCCATCGCTTGACAAGGGTTGCTCACTTCCATCACTTGGGCACCTTCAGCGTAGCACAGCATGCCATTCCTCGCCCACCTGTAGAGGCGTCGCATGTACTGATAGGGATAGGCATTGATCTTCTCATCTAAATCAGCAACTTTGTCCAGCACAGCCCAGTTGCAACGATGAACTTTCTCCCGTATCTTCTCGGAGGCGAAAATGGGACAAGCTTGAGTGAAGCGGGCGTTTGGTTTAGGCCTGGGTCCTGTTAACAAAAGAGGATTTTTAATGTTTAAACATTTAAGGTTATTGGACTTCAGGCAATTTCATATATCTGCACACAAAGTTTATATATTGGACACGGATTAGCATACTGATTAAGAATCCATACACCATTATTCTAGGCCCACGTTCAAATGTAGTCTCCCTTTTCAACAGCTCCCTGCATGGACAACCACTCCCGGACAACTTCAATCGAAAATAACCATCGTATAGGGCATTACCCCCAATGACAACTGCCCATGGGCAACTTTTCACTCACCCTACCTCTAGGACAGCTGCTTCGAGACAGCTTACCCGGACAACTATCCAACTTTGACAGCTAACCCTGGATAATTACCCCTGGATAAATACTCCTAGGACAATTAACCTAACCCAGATAATTATAACTTACTACTATCATCTAAATTGTCTACCACCTAGGAAATTACGCCCCTCAACAAATACGTAACATATTATGACGGGTAGTTGTCCGGGGCATTCTGGTGTAGGTGTCTTAGAATTAATATTTCAGTTTCAGAATTAACAGGAAATACTCACCGCCGAATCGTTGTGAAACACTGGCACAGATCATCATAGATAGACAAAATGCCAGGAACATCATCTTCTGAAATTATGTAATGAAGAGACCAGCAAAAATTCATGCCATGTCGTTTAAAGTACTAGTAAACAGTTTCACAGTATTTCCAATCTTGCGTAATCTACTATTAGAAGACCAAATTTGAAACAAAAATCTGGAGCAATATTACTAGAATGTAGTATCTTAATGGAAGATCATTGTCTTTGTTTAAATCTCGACATACAACATTATACCAGTCTCTAAAAGTCCATCCGCTTTAGATTAAGATTCCAGATTGATTTCCAGATAACTGAACAGAAAGCAATTACAACTTTACTTGACGCGACAGGAAATGATCAATGTGTAGATTGAATGTGTAGAAAAAAGAGTCAATACAGTCGTATCATTCTAGCAAAAACGAAAAATGTCTAGCCCCCATGAATAATCGTCAGCTTTAAAAACATTGCACTTACCGTGGCAGCCATTTTGATGTGAAAACAAGAAAAACGTTTTGAAAACTTTCAGATGTTGATTCAGTTGTT
This sequence comes from Heliocidaris erythrogramma, assembly GCA_025617745.1. NCBI lineage: Eukaryota > Metazoa > Echinodermata > Echinoidea > Camarodonta > Echinometridae > Heliocidaris > Heliocidaris erythrogramma. The sequence continues at coordinate 5,063,304 of CM046861.1, forward strand.
ACTCGATCCCGAATGATGGTCACCCGTCCAAAATCGCTATTTATAATCTCGCGAAAATCACGAAATATAATCCATCGCATAAATATGTAATTGAGAAATTATCTCCACATAGCACGCTCGATTCATATTTTCCAGATATTTATCTTGGGCTGATGTCAACTTTGATCAAATTATGATTCATTTGAAGTCAAACATGGTTAGGGTAGAAGTCACTGTATCAAGATGTGAATCTCACTATCAAATTTAAAAAAAAAAGAATGATAAGATTACACCTAGAATGGCAAAACAATGATTTACATCTCCGTACATTCATGTATATAGATATGAATACAAAACCCTACAAAAAGTCGATTGATTGATATATCTTCGGCTTTAGCATGGTTGCTGTTAAGGAGCTCTAGCGGTTTAAGGAATTAATGTCCTGCCAAGGGTGTTGTGGCAGGTATAGTGCTATAAGGATACTGCAGAGGCCATTATTGCTGTAAATACTATAACACTAATGTAACGTGTAGATCGTAATGCTATTCCTATACTACATATCGTTCGAAATGGACACCCCCCCCCCCGTGGCGTATCCAGAATTTTGGTGAAGCAGGCATACCCCCCCCCCCCCCCGTTTAAAGAAAAATTAGGAGGAAAAAAAATATTGTAAATGGTCTATATGGCAACCGAAGCTATTATTACCCCTCGGCTGGGCAGTCACTGTGGCGTAGCGTTGGTACAAACATTGATTGGGTCACGCAAATTGTAGGTGTATTAAAATGATGGGAGACAGCAAATTTATACAGTTAGGGGGAAATGTGGGAGGGTACGATCACCTTCTTTTCACGTTGCTTCACACTCTCTCTTTCTCTCTTTGCATTCGATTGGGGGCACATTCCCCGTTCCCACTCCCTTAGTTATGTCGATGTTGGTCTAGGGAAAATTCCACCCATGTTGAGCAATGTCTACTGCAACCTTCCACTTTTAACTTTGGGTCTGCCCAGTTGATCGAAATTTCTGGGGGTGCACAAATCCAATGACTTACACCGATAGCGTATAGCTTGATGTTAAACATTACTATACTGAATAAAGAATGCTACAAAGAAGATATATATAGGCTAGGGGGTATGGTGGGGGAAAGCTATGATCTATAATATTTATTCAGTATGATTAATATGAATTTACTATGTACTATATATTTCATTATATTATGTATTTCTGAAAGCTGTATAATTTTCTTGATAATTGTGTTATGTACATCAACTAAAAATGAAGTTGTATGATTTTCAAATGAATGAACGCAATAAAGAATGCTACAAAATGAAAAGAAATACTGGGGGGAGGGCTCAAAGGCCCCCTTCCCCGACAAATTTCGAAACATCGCATCTTTTCACTCCAAGTTTACGAAAATCGGTCGCTTCGTTACCGAGTCACGTGACATTTTGTGACCTCATGTCAACCCGAAAATGGAGAATGTCTGAGTTTTGTATACAATTGGAAAACTGCATTTCCTCGTGTTCCTTCTATATCACCCCAAAAATGTTCTTTCGGCTTTAATTATCACTATTCTATCTGAATATTGTTTCAGAAATTACCCTCAAACAGCAACCCTAAAAACAGAAAAAAGTTCATATTGAAAACATAGAAATATATATGAAAGTAAAAGAAATAAATAATAAACTTCTTGCATAAAAATCCTATTTCCATGGCCTTTCTTCACTTGATTGTCAATATCGAAAAGTATGTTTATGCATGCAATTTGCGTTAATTATTAAATGAAAAAGTTTTGGATTTACATGAAGAAAAAATATGGATTTGCGTTCTTTACGCGTTTCTCGAGGTCCGTGCAAAATTTCGCGGCAATCTGTCATCCCGTAGACTAGATCGGGGGGGGGGGGGGGGGGGTGGGCTCTTCCCTAAGAAACTCGCTGTGTATTGACACATATTTTCATTCCTCATTGTTTACAGTACACATCCCTTTTCTTTTGTATTTACATTCTTTCTTAGTCCTTACACTTATAATCTTTGTGTATCTAACTAAAAATCAATTTCAAATTCATCGAACCATAAAGATATGATGTTATAAACATGATGTTACACTGTTCTGTTAAACAGAACATTATAACATCATGTTTCTTCCATTGGTACAATTTGATTATTTTGTTCACGTTTTGGGGACTAATTCTAATTTCTTGTTTACAATCTGAAGTTTTAATCAAAAATTTGTCACTTGCTACATTTTCTCTTCATTTTTTCCCACTCCAGATAGCGACAGATCAGAATTTTTGGACTTAAAGGGACGTCTATATATTAATCTTACAAACATCTTGCTTCTCAGATGTTTTCATCTTTGTCATGCAGAATGCAGATATAGGATTCCACTTGTTGTCAAGTCATTTATCAAAAAGGTTTCTCACTTTTACCACTGTATTGTATTTCTTTTCAAAATGTTCTTATCGAAAGTTGAAATCAGATATTTTACAAGGGAAATATTTCATACAGCAAATGTATATTGAAATACGAGAAAGACAAAATAATATGAAATTTCAACCAGAGTGCCAGCTCATGCTTTTCTCGGTTGATTGAATGACGTTAGAGATAAGAATCGGTAAAAAATGTTGTAAATTAAGCATTTCTGTTTCTTCGAACAATGAAATCCAGATTATCCTTTCAATGAAAATAATCGTCGAATGTGTAATACAATATTTAGCCTGATCGGTTAGTCACGGACGGACATTTGACAAACTTTAAAAGTTTGATGGCCAGTAGAAAATAAGTATTTAATTGAGCTATTTTATGTTTCATTGCATTGTGAAAGGCATAACTGAAGGAGTTGAAAATTTGATAAAATTTGGTTGCCATGGTCGCCTATAAAAATTATAATCCAGAAAATATACAATGTCATGGACGGACAAAATGCCTACTCTTAACCGACCAGGCTCTATTCCAAAGCTATTGTGTATAAAATCTGCTCCCAGTGCGTCATATAGCATTGTCGTCAACGATGAAGTAGGTATACACTTTTCTTCCTATCGTTCGACTATGCATTTAAACAGAATTATGTTATCATTTCTATGAACTTGTTTTAAATTCGACAGATTCCCCTTCATAAAGCGACCATTTTGGGATCTACGTGTCTATGGGTTTATCTCCATTCCATAAAGGGCACACATAAGTAAGTCATCCGCTCGCAATGCATTCTTGTGAGGCGGAGCCAAGTTAATATGGTAAAAATTGATTAAATAAATTCATATAAACTCGAGTAACTGTCCTCTGTAAATTTTATGAAGGCAAATGATGTTTGATAGATATAGGGTTTTCGATTTTATCTCTACAGGCTGATGTATGTGAGCTTGCATTTGTGTTCTTTTAAAGGGTTTTTTTAAAGGAGTTTTCGAATGTGTCGACTTGAACGCCGTCATAGATCTTCCCAGCTACAATGGACTGCTTTTTGTTAGCAGCATACCGCGCTTTGTGCAAGAACGGCTAACCCGTCCACTGGCTTCTCCCTCGTCCACTAGTCAGATCGAGAACGCGTCAAACACAGTTTTGCCGTCTTTTCTAAAACGTGAACCTCGCTTCACCCATTGTTAGCTTCAGGCTTCACCTACTTTGTATGCAGTCAACACAAAGCAGTCCATTGTCGCTGGGAGGATCTATGACGGCGTTCTAGTCAACACATTCGAAAACTTTCTATTATCTCAGTGTATATGTTTCAGTCTGCGAGTTGGGGAGAGTTATGTTTAGCCACGTTTCAACATTCATAAATGTTGTTATAGCGGGGAAAATGTCCAAATAATACCATTCATTCAGGAGAATTTTATTATTTGTCTCGACTCTGAATATGATAACAAATTCCACCCAATAGGACTTTATGATTACTGTCGATTTAACACGTGAGCGAATGGGAGCCTAAATGACTTATGTGAGCCCTATACCGACACAAAATTCTATGGTATCATCTAACTAATAAGAACAAATAAGGGAAATATGATAAAACTAATCGTCATATGACTGAACAAAATACTTCACTTTAGTGTTTATGTAATTGACCTGATAATTGCATCGTACATACATGTAGGCCATGGACAATTCTCGCCCTTTTTAATCATTTGAGACGGTTGGATTAAAAATTCGAGACAGGACCTGCCTTACTTTTCGTGTTGTATGGAATTAGTTTTCTCTGTCAGGAGATTAGTGTTTGGAATCGAGACTAAAGTGTCTGATATCAATAGATTAGGTTTGTTTATGTCACAATGTTATTTTAAACACCGGTGTGTTGAACATTCCATGTTTGACATAATGTGTATACTGGATATTAACCCTTGGACAAGTATCCCCCGGTCAAGATCCCCTCAGGACAACTACACATTTATTTAGTTATCCCTTGGGTATTTGTATTTGTAAGAGTATTTTATGTTTTTTTCTTTCCCTTTTTCACCCCCTATTTATGGTCCACACGATTAAAAAGAACTCTTGTTTTATTCCTTTCGATATGATATATTTTGCGATTATTTTCTCTTTCAACTTCTAAGTTTCATGATACTGATATTCTTTATCTTATCATTTATTGAATATTAATTATCTTTCATCTTCTTTCTAACCCCTCTCTCTCTCTCACTCTCTCGCTTCTGCTCTCTCTCGTTCTCCCTTTCTCCCTACTCTATCCCTCATATTCCATCTTTCTCTTAGGATCCCGGCCTTCTCATTAATTATTTTCTTATTACACTATACCTCACTATTCCATTCCCCTTCTACCCCTCTCTCTCTCCTTCTATCTCTCTCTCTCCCCTCTCTCTCTCTTTATCTCTCTCCCTCCCTCTCCCCTCCCCCTCTCTCTCTTCCTGCCGTTATTCATCTATATCCTCTAACCCCCGACTCTAAGCACTCCTTTCTTATTTCTTCTCCATTTTCTCTCAAACTCTTTAAATACACATTGTCAATACAAAAATAATTGTAAAGTTTCATTAGCATTTAGCAACTGCTTTTATTCAATTTGCCTGAAATTCTATAGAAACAGAATTGCATAAATAAATTCATACTCATTTAATTTTTGCGGGGGGGGGGGTGTTCTGCGCAGTCAAAAGTTACTAAAATATACAAATATACCTAAATTCATCAATAATGTTGTCAAGGCAGAACTCATTACGTCTGCATGAACAGTAGACGAAGGAAAATGAATAAAAACAATAATTCTTATTCCGTAAAAATGGGTATGCATGCTGAAATGCAGCAAAATATTTGAATATCGAGATCTACTGGACTTGTTTTTTATTGAAGAAAAGAAAAAAAAACCCGGAACGAGACATGTATAAAGTTCCCCAGTACTTTGACTGACATATTATGTGACTACGCTGCCTATAATTCATGGATTAGAAATGTCGGTTTGTGTTACAGGATATGAACGTTGAAGAGCCCTGGATTATAACGATTTCCGTATCCATAGTGATTAATATGATGAGTGACAGGTGTCGCCGTGTCTGATTGGTCGGATCGCGGAGAGGGCGTGTCAGTCTAGATGTTAGTAGAGTAAAGGTACTCTAGATGTTAGCAGGGTTCGTCGTTGGGACCTCAGTAGGCGTTGAGGGGGTGATTGCGGCAGCTTGCTTCTTCACCGCTGTAAGCAAAATATGAAATTGTTAGCAAAATGGTATTGTCAGAATCTTTTCGTTCAGAAAAACCCCATTTTATTTTACAATTTTGATGGTGAATATATTTCAGATCTACAGCAGGATTTATACCATACTGTCATGCTTTAGTTTAACCTTTCCTCCAACAATGCCTATACTGTTGAATAGACTTTCTCTCCCCCGCCCCCTCTCTCTTTCTCCTTCTCTTTCTCTTTCTCTCTCTTTCTTTCCATCTTTCTCTTTCATCTCTTGCCCCCTGTATCTCCTCTCCCATACATCACGCTCACTCAAATTCTACTACAGCAGTTGAAAAAAAAACAGGAAGGAGAAATGTATCTTGTATAATCAAGGGAACAGAAGTCCATGAGCAGCAGCTCAAAATCAATTAAATAAATCAAAATAAGTACCGGTAAATGAAAGGAGGGAAAGGGTATCATGTATACTCACTGGTACAGAGATCAACGACCTTTGGGTCTGTAGCATGGCAGACAAGCTCCATGGCAGCACATTCCCCTTTTACAATCACGTCCTTTGAACCTTCCAGATAGCACAGCCCGCCATCATTGGCCATATCGAGGTAGTCTTCGACGATGTCGCCATCGTATCCGGGAAAGTGGAGGTCTTCGGCGTGGTCGTGAACGTGGTCAATGATCTCCGAGTCACACACCATAGTTTCTTCTTCGAGCATCTTGGCAAAGAAGCCCAGGCAGTTTTTGAGTAGATGTTCGTTGATGCTCATTACTGCAAAGAGCAAAATAAAAGTCATTTCAGAGCAAACAGAATCTTGCTGCATGGGGTGAATAGAGACACAAACAATCAAAAGCGTCTGCATCTTTAATGGGATAAATGCCTTGTCTAAAAACCTTAAGATATATGTTTATATTTCCTATACTTAAAATGTATTCATTAAATGTATTCATTTTTAACTGGTATGATGCATTTCTATTATATGATTAACTTTTTGAAGCTCCTTAGGTTTGATAAAATATACAATGTGTGATGACAATTTATCTCAGTAATTAGAAGTACAATTTTGGTCGAAATGTTTCCTATTTGTATTTCTTGTGCTTTCTTTTCAGATGAAAAGAGTTAGGATAATCATATTGGGCCATTTCTTATTGCTAGCGATAACTTACGAGGAGCAGCTTCTGAAACACTGAAGTAGGCAACAGCAAACAGGCATAATGTGATGATGAGCTTGCACTTAAGAAAAAAGAGAAAAGAAAAAGAAGAAAAAAAGAGAAAATGAACATTGTAAACTGGAATATGATGACAGGGATGATTCACATATCCAGAATTTTAGATAAATGCTTCTCCATAGTATTGTGTTTTATATTTCAATAAGCATAAAATAACAGCAGTCATTTCTCACTACTTGTGATATAACATCATTTCCTTTTATGATTGGTAGATATTTGCATAAGCAACAAATAAAATGCGTTCTTTATTTGAACAGAAACTGAACTATCAACGAAACGTTTCCACTTTTAGTTTCAAATTATAGATTTTAAAATGAGAATAGTCTTTACCATCTAAATGACAGAAACTTCATTTTCAGATGCACACAATAGATGAGCTAAGACATTTAGATATCAAGGTAGTCGTAACTGACTTATTATTCGGCATTAATTCAATAATTATAGATTTGGATATGAATTAATTCAATATACATACCGAGGTGGCCATGTTGAATATGCTATACTTGTATCGACGCTTTAAAGATACGGATGAACTGCAAGTATGGTTTGATCGCTTCTCGCTTCTTATGGTCAACTCTGGTCGACAATCCCATATTTATAGTTTTTCCCGATATTTCAACCATTGATGATTTATGAATATGTGTAGAACTGATGAACAATGAAGACAACTTAAATTCGAGATTAATAGGAGAGAAAGGCTAAGCCAATGCCAACAACTGTTACATTGTGATTAAACATGGATCATAGCGAGGTCAATTCTTTGTTCATTCGTAAAATAAGTGAGGCAGAATTATCCATTGAAATGGACTTAAGAATCAACGTATTAATACATTTTTACCGAAAATTTTACCTCAAAAAGAAAATTACATTGTTAACTGAAGACTTTTGCCAAGATGAATTTACACGAGACCCCCCCCCCCCCTTAATTCCTCTCCACACTCGCTGTTGCCCTCTCTCTCTCTCTCTCTCCCTCCTTTTCTTTCTTTATTTCCTTTTCTTTTTCTCCCCCTCTCTCTTTCTTTCTTTATTTCCTTTTCTTTTTCTCCCCTCTCTCTTTCTTTTTTTCCCTCTCTCTTTCCCTCCTTTTCTTTCTTTTCTTTTCTTTCGTTCTTTTCCCCTCTCTCTGTCTCTTTCCCTCCTTTTCTTTCTTTTCTTTCTTCTTTTCCCTCTCTCTCTTTCTCTTTGCCTCCTTTTCTATCTTTCTTTTCGTTTATTTCTCTCCCCTCTCTACCTTCCCTCCTTTTCTTTCTTTCTTTATTTTCGTTCTCTCCCCTCTCTCTCTTTCTCTCTCTTTCCACCTCTTGCACTATTTCTCTAATAGTTTCTTTGTTATATCATTTGCTTTATACTCATGTTTTCCTCAGTGATTTATTTACATTTTGTTTCTCCACAATCTTAATTTCTGCTATATCTCTGTTTGTTTCTCTGTCTCTGTCTCTGTATCTCTATGTTCTCTCTTCGTATTGCCCCCTTTCTCTCTAATAATCTCTTTTCTTTCTGCTATATGGCATAGTTTTCCGCTTTTATTTGTCTTATTATTTTTTTAAAACTGTTTGTTTCCGAATTTATTGATAAGTTGGATGGGAGTATTTCATTAACCAACAACACGCGTATGTATATTTTATTCTGTCAATGTCACACATCTATTCATTAAAAAATAAGAAAAGAAATCCATCCATATGCACTAGCCTTGCATCAACCGTAAACGCCTAAAGGTCGCATGTCCGCCAGCGCCCACCTAGCTAAAGCCCCCTCAAATCTATGGCATGGGGCTTAAGCCCATTTGCAGGACAGGAGGTTTTGAATTAGGGCGATGACTGAATTGATTAAAGCTCACCGCACACTATAAGACCAACTGTGTGAATAAATCGCAATAGCATTTTAACAAATAGAATATACCTGAGTCAGGTTCTGGACAATAATATGAATATTAAACATAGTATTTTTGTGCGCTGTCAGCCTTTTACCCGGAACAAGGGCCAAATCAGTTTCAAATCTTAGAAAATGGTAGGACTGCTCTGACGCCGATTTGGCCTTTCCTCTGACTAGAAACCTATTGATAGGTCGGTTTTTCAATTTTACTATTTACAAGACTATTTAGACCCTCAATCAAAATATGTTATATGATATGCTATTACATTTTCTTCCAAACTCGGATCGCAGACCGAATGTATGTATAGTGTGCGGTGGGCTTAATGTGGACTTCAAAGGAGCGATTATCAAGTTACGGTGCCAAATTGCATTATTACCATAATCATTTACCATAATATAATAAGAATACGTAATAATATATTTTACAATACAACAACTAAATAGCATGGTACTTGAAACGAGTAAGCCAAAAGTTAATTTATGTTTACTACTTCACACATTATGAAAGATAAAAGGACAGACAGATATACAGGTGTGGACAAGGGGAAAAATGATATAATATTATTTTAGGAAGAAAAAAAAATAAACGAACACCTAACTGCATCATTTATTTTTTTGTTTAGACATGATGTAACACAAATCTAAAGTTTTAAGAATGGCTGCATGCAAGATTAGTTAATAAGCAAAAGAAAAGAAACAAATTATATTTCCCTCGTATTAGACTGAACTTCGACTAAAAGGTACGATATATATAATAATGTGAGTTATTTAGTGGTCAGTTCTGTGTGTCTGCCTGTAAACAAAATCTGACTGGTCCCAGTTGCAACTGAGTAGCATCTCTCGGAATGTAAGATTTTTAAAGAATATTATATGTCTGGAGAATATATATATATATATATATATATATTTAGTATGAGATAATTTTATTTCAATTTTATTTCCTATAAGAATTTTAATCTGTTCAAAGCTTTTTGAATTTTTTTTTATTTTTTTGAATTTTTTCAATTTCACTTAAAGGGGAATAAAAGGCAACAAACATTAGCCTATAATCATGTAGATAATTGTCAGCCTATTACAAATATCTTGAAATTACTCCTATTTGATTATTTAAAGGGTCACTAAAATAAAAAAATAATTGCCCATTGTTCGTAGGAAGGTGTCATCAGGAGCCAAAAAATATCCATCACACAATTTTTTATGCATTCAGTCATATTTTATAATCATTTGAAAAGTACATTTTTGCTGATTTACACAGTCATAAGCCCCGCCCCTAAAAAAACCCATCGAAGCGACATCGTGATCACGTGATCTGTGACGCATGAAAAGTAAGGGAAAATATTCCACTAACCTATACCGTGCGCGCCCGGAGGCCCCCGGCAGGCCCAGCCCGGTGCCGAGCATGATATTCACCGCATCGACCATTTGCATTGCGTATTTTCGTGTGTTTAATTCCTCACAATAACTTTGATTTTAGTACACAGTTTCATCAATAATGCCTAATCGGTGTATAGCTGCGGGTTGTAGCAAGACCCCTAAAGATGGTGTAAGCCTACATCATTTTCCTAAAGATGAAAATCTACGGAAATTGTGGGTCGCAAAATAATGTAAAGCTCACGCGGGCAGAGTGGCAAGGGCCGGCCAAGTGAGTGGAGTACAATATGCAGCGATCACTTTGCCGAAGATGAATTTGAGGATCCTGGCCTGTATTCGGAATTTGGCATGAAGAGAAGGATAAGCTAGCTAAAAGATTCAGCTATTCCAAAGATCAGACTTAGCGTCAAGTCTTCCAATCTGTTTTTCAACGACAGCAGCTGCAGCAGCTTCACCCGTAGACCAAAAATTCTGTCTCTCGTTCGTTAGCTATATTTTTAAGACGACCTAACGAACGAGAGACAGCATTTTCGGTCTACTTCACCCGTAACTCCAGGGAGCTCCAACGCGTTGGAGCTCCCTGGAGTTACTTCACCCACGGCCCTTCTCCGTATTCTGCGAGAGGTTCAAACATATAATATGGTCGAATTTCCCCTTGCCACTCGAGCTTCTTTGCCTTCCGGGTCTGATAAATCAGAGTTCGTATCTGCATGGCTCAGAAAAGTCCTCCAACTCGGAATCGCGGGCACTTTTCCTCTCTCTATATAAGTTACTCGAATTCAGCCAAAATCTAAGTCAGTACTTACGTACTATGTAAAGCGAAGTAAAAAAAAAAAGCCGTAAGTGAAATAAACAAAACAAAAGCGTTCACCAGTCGCTATGTACGAGGGGAGCATAGTCACTGCCGTAGGACATAGTACATGCATACGCATAAAACGGCTGTGCACGCGTTTATGACCAATGCAAATTTTCGTTCGGCAAGCTCAGATGGATGAGAACATTGTTCAAAAGAAAAGCTAAAAAACAAAACAAGAGCTGTATATTTGGGCAAAAGCGTTTTCTGATCTTGTAGAAAATATATTGCTAATGATTATTCACTCATAAGATTATATTGATTAATTTCCTTTTTTCATAAATTGTCCGTTGAACAGAGGGGTCAAATACCGCATTCTGTGTACAATATTATATGCTGCAGCCTGCAGATCTTGTGCCTCTTACTTTTCATACGTCACTTGGAGGTTAGCCAATCAGCTCACGAGTTTGAAGGAACGGTCCTAAAACCTCTACTTTTCCCCCTTTTTCGCCAAAACGAGACATAATTTGGACAATCGATTGGCAGATTCGTGATTAGAAGGCAAAACTACATGGAAAGAGCACCCATTTTCTCTCTAATTTAGTCAACCTTTAAGAAGGAGAACAGTGTCTCCAAAAGTTGCAGTTTCCTTGCTTGACATTATCCCATGGGGGCTGCCATTTTCTTTACAAAGTAATGTCAGAGCAGTTCTATTTGTGAGATACCCACTGACCTATACACTAGCTACCATGACCCTCATGATCAGCTGTGGAATGCATGACACTGGATTTTCTCATAATAAACCATTTTTGTAGTAATGTACATTCAAATGAACATACTTTTATCCTGTCATATAACCTTTTTGTGTCAAGATATTTGGTTCAGCTGTTTCTTTTGTTAAGCATGATTTGGCATGCACTTGTAAGTTGCTTGGTCAGACAAAGGTTTGTCAATTCTTCAAAGAAGTGACAAAGACCTACAACTGCTCTTAGATATCACCTGTGCGAGACAATGGGGGTACCAAGATGGCTGCCATTTTGCATGGGTAGCTTTAGTTGTACAATAGCTATTCATTATGCAACATCTTATCCATTGTCAGGTAAATGGACATGTACCGCAATGACATCACAGTTTTTCAAAATGGCAGCCCCCATGGGATAATATCTAGCAAGAAATCTGCAAAATTTAGAGAGACTGTTCTCCTTACTGAGTAATCAAATCAGATTATTTTCAAGATATTTTGAACAGGCTGACAATTTTCCTCATGATTATCAGCTAATGTATGTTGAGTTTCATTCTCCTTTAACCTGCTGATAATAAATACAAACAAGTTATTACTAACATAAACATAACACAAACTAAAATAACTTTTATTATACATCCACAACAATTAAAAAGGGTGTGGGAAACTAAAACATGACAAACTCTAAAACACGATTGTGTTACACAGTATATTAAATTAATAATAATAATGATAAATCTGATTACATGTAATTACGGTTAGTAGTTTCTTTTGTATACTTTAATTTAAAAAGAACCTCCCAGTGTTGTAAGAAATTATATGTGTAAATATTAAAAAAAAAAAATTGATTTGATTGAATTCCTGAACAATGTGTTTGGCTCCTGATGGTTTGTGTCTGGGTATACATTTGTAAAACTCGTGTATCTACATTTGAATATAATACAGACTTCTTTAATTTGCATGCGTATGTATATTGTTTCTTGAATATCCTATGGTGCACAGTTTGAATCAACAGGATTTCCGAGTATTCTCAATTGATATTGCTTCAAATCGTCACGGCGCTGGATTTCTTTTTACTGAAAGTATCATTATTTCAACTGTGGTTATCTATCATCACGCATTTTCGCTTACATTCACTCTCAAAAAGTACAGTACAATGTATTGTACTTAGGAATATGACCATAGCAAACACGCATCAATCGGGCCTTAGGGATCTTAGGTCCCTATCACACCAAACTCCACGACTGCTACGACCGTCCCGACAACGCCGATTCTATAATTTTTGAAACATTTGTATGAGTCGGGGTAGAATCGTGTAAAAATACCCAAATCCGGTTAAAAAATTATACATTCCCGTTGCTGCCACGACTCTCCCCGATTGTGCCACGACTGATTCCCGACAGTCTCGATCCAGCCATGTACCAGCCACGACAGCACCCCGATTATACCCACGACTCTCACGATTGAGTCCCGACAGTACCCGTTTGTGCCACGTTCTCGCCAAGACAGCGCCACGATCTATCCGATTGCGCCACGACTGAGCCACGCCACAGCCCCGATCTATCACCTTCTCTACCACGTCCGCGCCAAGACCTATAAATACAGCCGATTTGCAAGCAGACCTCACTTTCATTTTGACTGGGCCACGACCAGTCCGACTGCACCACGACTGAGCCAAGACTGTGCCCCGACTATCCCGACCGCGCCACGTCCTCACGACGTTATAGCCACGATTTCTTAGAATCGTGGGAGTTTCCCGATTATTAAGCTCCGACCTAAAAAGTCGTGACAGCCCTCCCGACCGTTCCCGACCCTCACGAACATGCTACGACTAACCCCGATCACGCCACGACCTTCCCGACTTGGCCACGACTTTTCACCCGATTTTCCATATTTTTGAGTCGGGACTGTCGTGGCACGGTCGGGAAGCCCGGTGTGATAGTACAGTTAGGTTTTTATGCCCTCCACAGCACATTCTGAGTATACCACTGTGAAATGAGTTACATATCAATGCTAAAAACCTGTTTCCTTTTTAAGCGCCGCGTAACGGCGCGCCGTTACAAATAATAATGGCCTCTTTTAATAACGCTCATATCCGCGCGTCACCCTGTGACACTCATGGCGTTGCACATTATTACAATTCACAGATCGTAGCACAGTAGATTGAGGAGTTATAACTGCTTCAAATCCTTCAAAAAGAAACAATAAAATCTCTCACACCTTCTTTTGCTTTCTTTCACTTCCATTTCTCTCCCTTTCGTTCACATTGATCATTTTGCCCTTTCTTTTGTTTTATCTCTCACGTCCTCTCTCCTCCTTTCTTTTCACTTTCTCTCTCCATTTCTCTTCTCCCTATCTCCCATCTCTTTCTTCTTCTTTTCTGTCTCTTTCTCTTTCTTTCTCTTGATGTAGATCCTGATCTTTATCATGTCCAATGTTGAAATTCTCTCTTTCATCTCGAAAATAACGGTCATCGCTACATCCTCGATGTTGAAATGAACTTCTAAAATATATAGTGCATTACACGACAACAATATGAAATAACCATACTCCTTATAAAAATATTTTCGTGATTATCTTATTATCATTTTAATGCCATTAATAATGAGGTACAAAACCAAATATACAAACAAAATTTCTTATCACCAATGATGACGTATGGATGCGTTCTCTAATCTCAAGCCACTGGCCTTTTAAGGTGTTAGATCCTGCACACGTGTAGATGTATATATTAACTCATGAGATTTTTATGAAATAAATTAATAAACTGAATTGAAGCTAATCGAATTGAAATAGATTACAGCCACTTGAAGTAGCCCTTTTCTAATCTAGTCGTGAAACTATTAAAAAGAACATAATCAACCATATTTTCTCGAAGAAGCTGTTGCAAACAAAGTAAATTAAGATTAAGGTCTTATCACCAATGATGACGTATGGATCCGTTCTCTAATCTCAAGCCACTGGCCTTTTAAGGTGTTAGATCCTGCACACTTGTAGATGTATATATTAACTCATGAGATTTTTATGAAATAAATTAATAAACTGAATTGAAGCTAATCGAATTGAAATAGATTACAGCCACTTGAAGTAGCCCTTTTCTAATCTAGTCGTGAAACTATTAAAAAGAACATAATCAACCATATTTTCTCGAAGAAGCTGTTGCAAACAAAGCAAATTAAGATTAATTCGGAAACATTCCAGCTTCATTTCATGATCACGCGGTTCCTCTCCTCCAACAGTCGTCATGGTGATTGGATGCAATACGACTCGATGAAGGCGTGAATGGCATCGAAATCGAGAGCGTTGATCTAATGAAAGGCGTGACCTCGTACACCAGTGGTCGGGAACTCAACTTCTGGCTTCTCAGGCTGCTCTGGTCTCTCAGGCCTCTCTGGTCCCTGGGTGGCGGGCCCAGTAGGGGTAGGAGTAGGAGTAGGGGTAGGGGTAGCGGTAGCCAGTGATTTCTTTACCTCTGTAACATAAACAAGGGGAAACAGACACAGTCACAAAATGGCTACAGGGAATGGCCAAAAAATACAGATCTATTTTAACAGAAATATCATAGACTAATATGACTCAGTCTTCGTTAATAATTATACATGTATATTAAATATCTTCTAAATTCTCTTTATCGAATTTTCCCGCCGATATTTAGACAGGTGTCATAACAAAGGATATGAGTGCAGTGCCGGAAACCCAATGATGCATCTCCAGTCACGTGTTAAAGTGACAGTAAATTGACGCTCCTAATGGGGCCATCTTTTAACAGATTTGGAAAGTGTCTGTGCTTCTAATTTTCCCATCATGCCCCATTCTAGTTTGTAGAAGCTTAGATTGTATCTGAGGGTAATTTTCCACATGTGCAACGTCAAAAATAATAGTTTGAAATACAAAATGTGCCTATTTTCCAAACAGCTGTTAGTCAAAAATTCAAAATAAAATGCAATCAATTTTTTTCAAATTATAATCTCAATAAGCAGTTACTGTAAGGTGGCGCTGTTCAATTTTTGCCAGTTTAATGCCATTTTAAAACCACTTGACACCTTGAATTAGCATAATAACATCTATAAAATTGAAGATGCTGAGATTACTCACTAGAGCAGAGATCGACGACTTTAGGTTCGAAAGTACTACAGGCGAGTTCCATGGCAGCACAGTCACCCTTTACCACACGGACGTCAGATCCTTCCAGGTAGCACAGGCCACCGCCGTTGGCCATGTCGAGGTAGCTCTCGACCATGTCACCGTCATAGCCGGCCAGGTCGAACTGCTCAGCGTAGTCGTGGACGTGATCGATGACCTCGGAGTTGCAGCGGTAGCCCTCGCCGCGCTTCTTCTCGGCGAAACCCCTGCATGACTTGATCAGATGGTCATTGATACTCAATCCTAGAAGGAAAATAAACAAAATATTGAAGAGACCATTACATTGTTGATCTTGTTTTGTTTTCAAACTCTGAAAGCAAACCATTGGAATTTAAAGAAAAGACTTTCGAAAGAGAGAAAGAGAGAAAGAGAAAGAGAGAGAGAGAGAGAGAGAATATTTATTCAGTAAAGTACAATTTTGATTATACAATTATACCGCTGTTGATCTCGTTTCATTATCATTATCCGAAAGCGAACCATTTTAATTTTAAAGAAAAAAATCTCATCGATTTTACAATTTCCAATTATATGACAACTGGAACAAATATAGTTATGACATTTATTGAAGCCATCAGCGACGATCAATATACAGGTTCATACTCCGTATCCCATCCTATCATCCCGCACGAAAAGCTAAAGCCGTAAAGCCGGAAGTACTTACGGAAAGCCTCTGTAAAGCTGACACATGAAAGAGCGATTAGACACAAAGAGACGGTTAGCTTCATCTGAAATTAAGAAGGAAATGAATATATGTACAATATAAATAGAGAGAAAAACTGAAATATCTCTCAGTGTCAACAAACTCAACATAACCACTGACTTGATTTCGTTTAGGAATCATACGCTTTTTGAAGAGAATGTGCAATTTACACCAATGTTTCAATGTATTTAAATAAAATTACAACTCTCGTGGATGATTATTATAATCTATAAATTGACAGAAAGACTTTAACTTTAGAAAAGGTCTATATTGGAATTTTCTCGATCATTCGTAGATCTAAAGAGAAACAGAATTTTCAGAATAATAGTTTTTACTTACTGTTGTTGCCATGTTGGTTATTTGATGCGCCTTGATACAGATTCGTACTTTTTTCAGGTTCCTTCTCTGTTTGTCATCTAGACTGGAATGATCAGCAATGGTCAACTGTCTCATATTTATACGTTTCCCCTCAGATAGACAAACAATGCTTGTATTCAAGATTTTCGAGGATTAAACAAAAACAAATACGTGTTAATTACCAACAACTGAGTGGATGCGATATATGCTAAACACTTTACAAGGCTGCAGCATTTGAACATAGCACAAGAACAGATGAATCGAACATAATTATTGTCCACTTCATTCAAAATAAGGATTCTGAAGCTTTTCGAATAATCCACTTGCCTTGATTTCATATTCCGAAGCGATTAGTTCTTTGTTTTGGGAATAGTTGCCTTGCTTCTTAGCTTAACAACGGGGCTGGAATAGGCGGAATGTCCCTTTAAAGTCTTATTTGTTAATTTCATTTGACATTGTTGGATCGTGGGAGGGCACGCCCAAGCACAGTCAGGTGGTATGGGGGCAAATGATCACGAGGACGGATTTTAGCCAATGAAAAAACTTTTATGATATATTCGCAAAAAATTATTCACAATAGTCATAATATATCGCCATATTTCTGTTTGTGACATTTAATTTCCATCTATACAGGCCTGCATTTCAATCATTGCTAATTACACACTTACCACCATTGAATTATTTTGTTAATATAAATATCTTTCATGAATTACATAATAATAGTATTGTATAGCTTAACCATCTTGCCGTAGTCTGTGAGTATCATAATTTTAACGATCATAAACATTTTAATAGGGTCACTTATGTATCCCCTTTTCATCATACTGCTCCTTAATACTAATTTCCAATTTCTATGAATATACAGTATAATCGTTCTTCGGATTCATTTTGTCGATATCCTAAAACTGAAATCACATTTGCGATGTTTGCTATTTCTCTCATGCTGCTTTATCATCATTAGTTTCGTGATTGCAAAGGTGTTGTGTCATATTAGAATGATCCGATATTATGAATAGATTATCGGTAGATTATCTCAATCGAAGAAAGGTGCTCAGTTCTTTCTTTCTTTCTTTTATTAAACTGAAGGAGCTTCTTCCTAGATTCCCTTCGACTAAAATAATTTCTTGGTTTTTTTTCCACAGCTTCACCTATCCGGTCATTTTAGAGCAGTCAATTTTGTATTTAAATCACCTCAGGAAAGTGGATTGAAGTGGATTGAAGGATCATAGTGTACAAGCAAAAGAGCACGTGAAAGGGAAGGGGGGAAAGGCGTGAACGGGACTGTGAGAGATAATTATATAGATAGAGAGAGAGAGGGGGGGGGGGAAGAGAGAGAAAGAGAGAGAGAGAGGGGGGGTAGACAGAGAGAGAGGGAGAGAGAGAGAGAAAGAAAGAAAGAGAGGATGGGAAAGTGATTTTTGATGAAATTCATACTAAAAATAATACTCATGAATACACTATTATTATCCAGTTAATATGTTTTCCATTTTTAAGTTTTAGAAAGGAAATATATATTTCATGAAGGTCATATAAATGGGCAAAGGCACGAGGAAATAAATTTCTTGCTGATAAAATGGGAAATGTATCTAATACATGTACAAAACGACTGATGAATAATGAGGAATGACATACTCATAACCGAGATGCCATTTCGTCTCAATTATAAAGTGATTTTCGTAGTTTTCATGTCATTACAAAATTCATGGTATTCATATTACTTGTCCGATATTCCTTTTTGGCATGTTACTCTGTTTTAGGGTCTCGGAGTTCTTCTAAAAATAACTTAAATATAATTAGAGAGCGTTAGTTGACAAGAATTTGCAATTTCACCTTAAATATGAACAAAATCAGAGAGAGCGAGAGAATTTAGAGGTTCACAACCTTCCATTATTGACACAATGGTCATAATGTCCAACATGCTGTAACGAGATATACTAAGACACAGCTCAGGAATAGGAATAGCATTCTCATTTTACCTTGTTTATTAAGTTGTTCTTAAATAAAAGGACATTCATACTTAAGTGCAGGGGCGGTGGAGCGTCTTTCAAAGTGGGTGGGGGCACCAACAAAAAGGGCACTTTGGGGGGAAAAAGGGGCACATACAAAGGGTGAACACAAGGCGGAAAATGCCACTTTGAGACATTATACCGCTGCATTCTGATTAATACGCTATCGAGGATCATTTTCGATACATTATTGTTTATGTTTTAACATGGTTCTAGATGAAAACTACTTTGCAGTTGAGTGTAATGGTCTGATTATTCATTTGCGAGCGAGCGAAGCGAGCGAGCAAAATATTGATGATATTTTGAATAACAGCGATTTTCCTAATATGATAAAAAGACAATGGTAAATGCAAACGAGCGTAGCGAGCGAGCTTTGGAAAAAATTTATAAAAAATTGTCCTCCTTCCTATTATGATTTAGGAGCACTGCTCATTCTTGTATAGGGAATTGTGCCCCTCCTTCCCCCTGCTCCACTGCCTTTCACTGTGCTGATACCAGTAGGGGAATCTATTATTATGAAGCCTCTATGATCTTTTGGAGCTAGGTAAGCCCATGTAGATCTTTTGTGGACATTAGGGCACAGTTTGTAAGCGACATCGGAGTGTATAATATAATTATATAGGTAGGGCACTTATCAGAAGACAAAAGGGGCACTTATCAATAGGGAAAATAATACGATTAGAAAGTAAAAAGGGGCACTGATCAGACGAAAACACTTGTCGGATTTCAAAGGGGACACTAGTCTTATCTGAGCTTAAAAGGGGCACTTATCAGAAGGTGAAAAGGGCACTTATTAGAAAGAAGAAGGGGCAGTCATACGGAGAATAACAGTCACTTATCCGAGGTGAAAAAAGGGCACTTATAAGAAGGGAAAAAGAGGCATTTATCAGAGGTGAAAAGGCACTTATCATAAGGAAAAATTGCATTATTAGCACCGAAAATGGGCACCAATCAGACGAAAACACTTATTACAAAGAAGAAGGGGCAGTCATACGGAGAATAACGGTCACTTATCCGAGGTGAAAAAAGGGCACTTATAAGAAGGGAAAATTGCACCATTAAAACGGAAAATGGGCACTAATCAAACAGGGACACTTGTCGGATTTCAAAGGGGACACTTATCTGAGCTGAAAAGGGGCACTTATCAGAAGGTGAAAAGGGCACTTATTAGAAAGAAAAAGGGGCAGTCATACAAAGAAAAAGGGTCACTTATCAGAGGTGAAAAAGGGCACTTGTAAGGAAGGAAAATAGGCACTAATCAGACGAAAAACAAGGCACAGATTTCAAAAGGGGCAGTAATGTCTGAAGTTAAAGGGGGCACTTTTTAAAAGGTGAAAATGGCATTTACCAGAAAGAAGAAGGGGCGCAGTTATACGAAGGAAAAGGGGCACTTATCAGAAGGAAAAATTAGACTATTAGAACATGAAATGGGCACTAATTAGACGAAAAAGGGCAATTATTAGATTTCATAAGGGGCATAATGTCTGAGGTTAAAGGGGGAACTTATCAGAAGTTAAAATGGCACTTATCAGCTATGAAAAGGGGCACTTTTCATAGATAAAAAGGGCACTGTTGGGGTGCTTGAAAGGGGGGGGGGGAACACTGTGCCCCCTGCCCCCCCCCCGGGAGCGCCGCCTCTGCTTAAGTGACTGTCAAATTCTTAAGACAAATACTCTCTCGAATCGATTTTACACATTAAAAAAACAATATTACGATTCAATCGTTTCGCGGCATGAAACTTTTGCAAATCTGGTGCACTCGCAAAATTCGCAAAAATTGCTTGCTTGTGTTATTAATTGTCTTGTGTCACCGTACACAATAAGTGTGAATCGCTGCAAGGCTGTCCTTTTCTCCCTTTATTTCTAATGATCTCTCTTTTTTATTCCTATGAATTGAGTTTTATTTTCTTATGACAGAATATTAATTCTACTGGTGTATCTCCTTCATCAACCCCTCTTCTTCTCTCTCTCACTCTCTCCCCTCTCTGTTCTCTCTCTCTCTCTTTCTTTCTATTTTCTCCGTCTCTTAATCTCCATCTCCTCTTTCTATCTCTCCTTCCTCCCATCTACCTTTCTCCCCATCCATTTCTCTACTTCTCTCTCTCTCTCTCTCTTTCCCTCTCACTCTGTCTCACTCTTTCTTTATCTCTCACCTCTCCCCTCCTCTATTTTCCTATCTATATCCCTACCCTTCTCTCTCCTCTCTCTCTCTCTCTTCTCTCTCTCTCTCTTTCTCTTCACCCTCCCTCTCTCAGAGGGTTTCACAATTTTTTCTTCTTCACTTATCCTGCATAAAATATATCGCAAAACTTATCACTCATAGTCAATAATCCTTCCACACAAACTTTGAATACCTTAAAATCTTTCAAAAGACATGTAGAATAACACTTCTCGGCAGAAATTTCATGTTTCTTGTTCTTTAAAATCTTTATTAATCTATAAATAATCTTGAATTAGAGGAAGAAAACCAAATATACATATAAATCATATTATTTTTGCCTGTTTAGCACGAATATTAGTCGAAAATTATCTACATGTTCAATTACATTCTAACCATCAATTTTGGTGTGTGGGATTGAATTGAAATTGCAATGGATAAAACTTTGATCCAATTGTGTAAGCGCTTAAAATGACAGCCAGCAACATAAAAGAAGAATACATGTTTGGTCAAATTTCAAAACTGTTTAAATTCACAAGAAGACTATTACGCTGGTCTTAAAGATGGACTAACGCATTGGTCTTCAAACTGTGAGTCCTCATCAGGCACAGTTGCCACGGTGATAAGATGCAAGGTGACTGGTTGGATGTTAGTTTTTGAGAAGATGATGAGGGTATTGATTTAGGCAGTGGTCATGGTGGTAGCTGGTGGAGCTGTCGTAGGTGCTTCAGTTATTGGACCTTGTGTTGTTGCTGGCAGGGTAGGGGGTGGAACCTTTATCTCTGTAAAAAAAAATAAAAAAAATAAATGAATAACATAAATCCATGAATAGAATAGAATGAAATAGATAGATAGATAGATAGATAGATAAGGAGATAAACAAACATATAAACAAACGAATGAATAAATAGATAAATAAAATAGATAAATAAATGCACCTTCTCCAATCTCTGAAGAGCATTCTAGTCAGGCTGCAATTCGTCATTTTCAGACACAATGCCGAACAAACCAAAGTAACTTCTGTATCCTACATGGTACCCATTTAATACCTGGTTGGAGAAAAGCAAGTAGATGAAATGTCCTGCTTATTATACTGTCATGGGATCGAACCTACGACCTCTGCATCGCGCGTCAAGAGTTGACCACTTGACAACGACACCTCTATTCAATAAAGTGATTTTTTTTCAATGTTTTGTTTACCCAGGATAGATGGGCTTATCATACTTTAACCGAGCTACCATAAGGTACTCAATCATTCAATGAATTTCTTCCTACCGGGTACCCTGGGTGGAGAGTGGCAGATGTAGATTAATGTCTTTCCATTATTAAAGGACGTTAGTGCCGTAACAGGTATACTCACGTGAGCACTTATCGACGACCTTTGGACTGATTACATCACACACGAGTTCCATGGCTTCACAGCCGTTCTTCACATAATGCCTTTCGGAGCCTTCGAAATAACATAAAGATTCCTTCCTGTTGGCCATTTTGAGGTACGTCTCGACCTTGTCGCCGTCGTATCCAGCTCCGCCTCTCACCCCCTCAGCGA
Organism: Heliocidaris erythrogramma; assembly: GCA_025617745.1. NCBI lineage: Eukaryota > Metazoa > Echinodermata > Echinoidea > Camarodonta > Echinometridae > Heliocidaris > Heliocidaris erythrogramma. The sequence continues at coordinate 5,085,805 of CM046861.1, forward strand.
AGTCGTGCACGTGATCGAGGACTTCGGAGTTACATAGATTATTTTCTCCTCTTTTCTTTTCGAAGTAACCCGAGCAGGATTTGATCAGATGGTCATTAATGCTTTGTAACGCTGTAAGAGAAGAATTAAATCAAACAATTGAATTTCTTTGCTCTTTTAATTTTAAATAATAAGTGCAATGTCTTTGATTTATTGCAAAATATTATATTGTATATATTTAATGAATATTTAGGTAAGTACGAGTCTCACAATATTTAAATCAGTTTCATTTGGCTCTTTTTATTTTATATTTTTTTCTTTCATCATTGTATAAAAGCAATTTTTGTTTTGCAAAATAGCAATTAAAAGCAGGATAACAAATTATGTAAAAGATATTTTATAAGTTATAATAATGAAATTATTCCGTAGTCCAATTTACAAACTTTTTTTTTTTAATATTCGAAATTATTGTTCGAAAACGAAAAAATGAGAAAGGGTATCGAGATTAGTCTATCACTGGTCGTGAGGAAGTTAGGATCTTTCGTTCATATTAGAAATACTTCCCTAAGTGTTATTGGATTACTGAATTACTGAATTAAAATTTTAATTCAATGACATACGAGGAGTCAATTGCTGACGTAGGACCAGGGCCCTGATTCATTAAACTTGTCATCAATGACAAGTTCAATAACTGTTACTAGCTACTGAAATCCTTGCATCTGATTGGCTGAGAGCAAATTTGTTGGTAAAAAAATCGCTGACAAGACACTTCATGAAACGCCCCCCCCCCCCCCCCCTAGGTCACATGGCGCTGTCTTTGGCGGGTCATGTGATATTAACATCGTAAACAATGTGAATGCAAAATGAACATTGAAAAGATTATTGACGCAAGCATTAATTGCCTTCATGGGCTTGATTAGCATAGGTAAATTGTGAGCTAATGTTGCGTCAAAAAATGATTCACATTAATCAAAGTTGTAATGAATGAAATTCATAATTCATTTGTCTCCCAACTAGTCGGGGTTTTTATGAAAGGCAAACAATTACTATGAATAGTTTTATTTCCTTCACCTGAGCTATGAAAAGCATTCAGAATAGCTCATAATTAAAGTCTTCCATTTATTGATGAATTCATAAAAACTTACGGAATGCTTCTGAGAAGCTGACGAATGTTACAGCGAACAGGCACAGTGCAATTGTGAGCTTCATCTGAAAAAATAAAGGGGTGAAAACGATTCAGTTGCTTTGATTTGGAAAAATTTGCCCCCAAAACCCCCAACAACTTCACTGATTACATAGCAAATTACTTAAATTAATTAACTAGTTAATTAATTAGAAATAATAACACAAAAATGAGTTCAACTGATTGAACCGTTTTATTTATTCAGTATCTTCCAGAACTTCTGATTATTTAAAGTATACCCTGCAAGGATTAGGAAATTCACAATGAATTATAGAAATAAAATAAAAATGCTTGAACAGTTGACCAGGATTGAAGTCATGAATAGAAACTTTCACACAGATTAAATGTTTAAAAAAAAAAATCTTCCTCGACTTCGGTATAAATCACAGTTTAAAATTGCTATATTAATTATAACTGATGAATTATTGGTTAATACCCTATGCTTTTACTTACAGTTGTAGCCATTTTCGATAGTTTAGTGCAATGATGAATCTTGGTACTGTTGAATTGACAGCTTATCAAGTTGTTTCGACACCGTTTGGCTTCTCGATTCGGTCTGATTCTCAGTGATCAAAGATCTCATATTTATACACTTTTAAAGAATTTTGTCTTTGAGATATACAATGCTCTCCATTCTCAATTCTTGAAGATGCAAGAGAGAGAGAGAAACGCCGCAATGCCAGCAACTGTTCATTGAGATTAAGACAATGGTACAATGTCGTAGTGAAGGTCTTTGAGTTTACAGTCAGCCCGGGGTCGTAGGATTTGACTATTGTTTATTCCTCATGTTCATGCTAGGATCTCTTGTTCTTTCTGAGCCACCCCTAGTGCTGAGCGCACCTCTCCCTTACTTTGTCTCCAGAATGGGAATTTCTCTCTTTGTGTCTTTGTATCCATATCAGCATTGATTTTGAGCTCATATGGGATAAGTATTATGTGATCTGGGCCCCATTTCATAAATCTTGTTATAAGTAAACAACTGCCACATTTCTATGACAAGTTTGGTATCAGCCAATCAGATGCAAGTATTTCAGTAGCTTAGTACAGTTATTGCAATTGCTATTGATAACAAGTTTTATGAATATAGGATTTGAAGGTTTGCATGGTGAAGTTGTAATTCAGAAAAAAGGTTTGCGGTACAACCATGTGAGTTGGAATAACTCCACGTTCCGGTCAGAATGCTCTGGCCGTCGTCAGGAGAATGAGAAGAGCGAATAAATCAGCAGAATTTATATATGAAGCGGCAATTCACTTATTAAAATGGAGGCAAACAATAACATCACGGAATTAGTATAGAAAGAAATAGTAACAGTAACATCAAAGTACATGTACCTGCATTGAAAGGATAAATAACATCAAGGTACCTGCATTGAAAGGATAAGTAACATCAAACTAATCCTGCGTTGAAAAGAAACATTGAAAACAAGTGAACAATAGGACTAAGAAACCAATTAACCGTCTGGATAAGCTGGAAACAAAAGGGGGATTAGGACCGTAGGTAATCTGTGGAGAGAAACATGACATCCTGTTGAGGAAAGAAATTAAGGTTAAAACATACATATGGAAAAAGGTGAAATATTGACACCAGAATGAGTATACTAATAATAAATATAATAAAATGTTGTGAATGAAGTGGACCGGTGTGGCTGTGGAGAGAAAGGTGAAAAAAAAACAATGATAATGAACAAATTGAGGAGAGAAACATGAAATCCTGTTGGAGATAATCTGTGGAGAGAAAAAAGTCATCCTGTTGAGGAAAGACATTAAGGTTAAAACATACATATGGAAAAAGGTGAAATATTGACACCAGAATGAGTATACTAATAATGAATATAATAAATGTTGTGAATGAAGTGGACCGGTGTAGCTGTGGAGAGAAAGGTGAAAAAACAATGATAATGAACAAATTGAGGAGAGAAACATGAAATCCTGTTGGAGATAATCTGTGGAGAGAAACAAGTCATCCTGTTGAGGAAAGACATTAAGGTTAAAACATACATGTGGAAAAAGGGTGAAATAATGACATCAGAATGAGTATCCTAATGATGAATATAATGAATGTTATGAATGAAACAACAAAACAAAGGTAATGAACAAGTTGAGAAGAGAAACATGAAATCCTGTTGAGGGAAGCAATTGTGGTTAAAATACATGTGGAAAAAAACGGTTGATAAAGGATGACATCAGGAGTTGCCTGTGGGGGGAAAGGTGATGAACAATGGTAAACAGGTATAACATGTGAAAAAAAAGGGGTGAAGACGAAATCAGCAAGAGTAAAAAACACAAAATTCTGTTGAAGAAAGCAAATACGGTTGAATATCTGCGGAAAAAATATAACACTAGTTATTATTGGAAGAGTGAAAACTAAATGTCGCTGATCTGTAAACCATTGTCCTGTGTAACTGTGTTATGTCTGTGAATCTCGATGGCTTCACGGACCCTCCTTGTGTACCAGTTGGAAGCGGGGGCTACAAGTTTGGTGTCTTCCCAGTGAATCTGGTGATCACGAGTGACAGAATGATTGATAACGGCAGATTGGTCGTAGTGACCAAGTCTCCCATGGGCACGGTGTTCCTTGATGCGAGATTTGATGTCCCTCCCAGTCTCTCCGATGTAGACCTGACCGCAGGAACATGGTATGCTGTACACTCCTAACCCTAACCCTAACCCTAACCCTAACCTGAATGGCCTATCTTTACTTGTGCATGCACTAAGTGCAAAATTGGACGGGAAAACCTATATTAAACTGAAGGAGCTTCTTCCTAGATTCCCTTCGACTAAATAATTTCTTGGTTTTTTTTCCACAGCTTCACCTATCCGGTCATTTTAGAGCAGTCAAGTTGTATTTAAATCACCTCAGGAAAGTGGATTGAATAAAGGATCATAGTGTACAAGCAAAAGAGCACGTGAAAGGGAACGGGGAAAAGGTGTGAACGGGACTGTGAGAGATAATTATAGAGAGAGAGAGAGGGGGGGGGGGGAGAGAGAGAAAGAGAGACAGAGAGAGAGAGAGAGGGGGGGGGGTAGACAGAGAGACAAAGAGAGAGAGAGAGAGAGAGAGAGAGAGAAAGAAAGAGAGGATGGGAAAGTGATTTTTGATGAAATTCATACTAAAATATATTCATGAATACACTATATTATCAAGTTAATATATTTTCCATTTTTAAGTTTTAGAAAGGAAATATATATTTCATGAAGGTCATATAAATGGGCAAAGGCACGAGGAAATAAATTTCTTGCTGATAAAATGGGAAATGTATGTAATACATGTACAAAACGACTGATGAATAATGAGGAATGACATACTCATAACCGAGATGCCATTTCGTCTCAATTATAAAGTGATTTTCGTAGTTTTCATGTCATTACAAATTTAATGGTATTCATATTACTTGTCCGATATTCCTTTTTGACATGTTACTCTGTTTTCGGGTCCCGGAATTCTTCTAAAAATAACTTAAATATAATTAAAGAGCCTTAGTTGACAAGAATTTGCAATTTCACTTTAAATATGAACAAAATCAGAGAGAGCGAGAGAATTTAGAGGTTCACAACCTTCCATTATTGACACAATGGTCATAATGTCCAACATGCTGTAACGAGATGTACTAAGACACAGCTCAGGAATAGGAATAGTATTCTTATTTTACCTTGTTTATTAAGTTGTTCTTAAACAAAAGGACATTCATACTTAAGTGCAGGGGCGGCGGAGCGTCTTTCAAAGTGGGTGGGGGCACTTGGGGTGGGGTGGGGAAGGGCAAATACAAAGGGTGGTACAAGGCGGAAAATGCCACCTTGGGACATTAGTATACCGCTACATTCTGATTAATACACAATCGAGGATCATTTTCGATACATTATTGTTTATGTTTTAACATGGGTCTAGATGAAAACTACTTTGCAGTTGAGTGTAATGGTCTGATTATTCAGAGCGAGCAAATATTGAAGATATTTTGAATAGCAGCGATTTTCCTAATATGATAAAAAGACAGTGGTAAATGCAAACGAGCGTAGCGAGCTAGCTTTGGAAAAAATTTATAAAAAATTGTCCTCCTTCCTGTTATGATTTAGGACCACTGCTCATTCTTGTATAGGGAATGGTGCCCTCCTTCCACCTGGTCCACTGCCTTTCATTGTGCTGATATCAGTAGGGGAATCTATTATTATTAAGCCTCTATGATCATTTGGAGCTAGGTAGGCCCATGTAGCTCTTTTGTGGACTTTAGGGCACAGTTTGTAAGCGATATCGGAGTATATAGGTAGGGCACTTATCAGAAGACAAAAGGGGCACTTATCAATAGGGAAAATAATACTATTAGAAAGAAAAAAGGGGCACTGATCAGACGAAAACACTTGTCGGATTTCAAAGGGGACACTAGTCTTATCTGAGCTTAAAGGGAGTGGCAAGTCGTAATCCATGGGCCTGACCAGTTGGCCTGACTCGGGGAAATTCGGATACAATCAGGTCCAATCGTGCGCTACCGAAGGAATGTTATTGCCGAATTCCTCGCGTGATCGTTAACTCGAATCCCTACATACGTAACCGACCAATGAGATTCAAATACTGGAATAAATATTAGCTGCGCGCGATAAATTGAAGTCGCTTTGAACTTTGATCCAGAGAAAGGAGCAGCCAACTGTAAAACCGCCCATAGATTGCGACTTGTCGCTCCCTTTAAAGTGATTGAGTAACTTTGTGGAGGATTGATAAAATCTGAGCTTTCTGGCCTTACATGTTATCAGTGTATGTAATATGGTGTAAAAATGAAGCCCATGTGGAAAAAAGCACTTCAAAATCATCATGTGCTTCACAAAAGTAAACATATGCAAGTGACCGGAAAATGCCAGACTCATTTTCCCCATTGACTCAGTGTTAGACTAAAGCGTATGGCCATACGCTTTCGTAAATGGGAGTATTCAGTCGCAGATATCTTAATAATAGCATTATATATTTGAAAACCTTTCTATGCCTGGCTATTTATTTATCATTCTGAACATCATTATACAAGACAGATATCAATATTCAACAATTTATTAAATCAAGCCTCCACAAAGTTACTCAATGCCTTTAAAAGCGGCACTTATCAGAAGGTGAAAAGGGCACTTATTAGAAAGAAGAAGGGGCAGTCATACGGAGACACTAGTCTTATCTGAGCTTAAAAGGGGCACTTATCAGAAGGTGAAAAGGGCACTTATTAGAAAGAAGAAGGGGCAGTCATACGGAGAATAACGGTCACTTATCCGAGGTGAAAAAGGACACTTATAAGAAGGGAAAATTGTACTATTAGAACGGAAAATGGGCACTAATCAGACGAAAAACAAGGCACAGATTTCAAAAGGGGCAGTAATGTCTGAAGTTAAAGGGGGAACTTATCAGAAGGTTAAAATGGCATTTATCAGAAAGAAGAAGGGGCGCAGTTATACGAAGGAAAAGGGGCACTTATCACAAGTGAAAAATTACACTATTAGAACATGAAATGGGCACTAATTAGACGAAAAAGGGCAATTATTAGATTTCATAAGGGACAGTAATGTCTGAGGTTAAAGGGGCACTTATCAGAAGGTAAAAGGGCACTTATTAGAAAGAAAAAAGGGCAACATAAGAAGAAAAGGGGGAACTTATGAGCTATGAAAAGGGGCACTTTTCATAGATAAAAAAGGCACTGTTGGGGTGCTTGAAAGGGTGGGGGACTGTGCCCCTGCCCCCCCCCCCCGGGAGCGCCACCTCTGCTTAAGTGACTGTCAAATTATTAAGACTAATACTCTCTCGAATCGATTGTACACATTAAAAAAAAACAATACTCCGATTCAATCGTTTCGCGGCATGAAACTTTTGAAAATCTGGTTCCCTCGTGAAATTCACAAAAATTGCTTGCTTGTGTTTATTGTCTTGTGTCACCGTACACAATAAGTGTGAATGACTGCAAGGCTATCCTTTTCTCCCTTTATTTCTAATGATCTCTCTTCTTTATTTCTATGAATTAAGTTTTATTTTCTTATGACAGAATATCAATTCTACTGGTGTATCTCCTTCATCAACCCCTCTTCTTCTCTCTCTCTCACTCTCTCCCCTCTCTTTTCTCTCTCTCTCTCTTTCATTCTCTTTTCTCCGTCTCTTAATCTCCATCTCCTCCCTCTATCTCTCCTTCCTCCCATCTACCTTTCTCACCATCCATTTTTCTATTTCTCTCTCTCTCTCTCTCTCTCTCACTATTTCTTTATCTCTCACCTCTCCCCTCCTCTATTTTCTTATGTATATCCCTCCCCTTCTCTCTCCTCTCTCTTCTCGCTCTCTCTTTCTCTTCACACTCCCTCTCTCAGAGGGTTTCACAATTTTTTCTTCTTCACTTATCCTGCATAAAATATATCGCAAAACTTATCACTCATAGTCAATAATCCTTCCACACAAACTTTGAATAGCTTAAAATCTTTCAAAAGACATGTAGAATAACACTTCTCGGCAGACATTTGATGTTTCTTTTGCTTTGAAATCTTTATTAATTTATGACTAATCATGAATTAGAGGAAGAAAACCAAATATACATATAAATCATATCATTTTTGCCTGTTTAGCACAAATATTAGTAGAAAATTATCTACATGTTCAATTATATTCTACCCATCAATTTTGTTGTGTGGGATTGAATTGAAATTGTGTTTCCTCTTACATAAACGAAGAATACATGTTTGGTCAAATTTCAAAACTGTTTAAATTCATAAGAAGACCATTACGCTGGTCTTAAAGATGGACTAACGCATTGGTCTTCTAACTGTGAGTCCTCATCAGGCACTGTTGCCATGGTGATAAGATGCAAGATGACTGGTTGGATGTTGGTCTTTGAGAGGATGATGAGGGTATTGATTTAGGCAGTGGTCATGGTGGTAGCTGGTGGAGACCTCGTAGGTGCTTCAGTTATTGGACCTTGTGTTGTTGCTGGCAGGGTAGGGGCTGGAACCTTTATCTCTGTAAAAAACAAAACAAATAAATGAATAACATAAATCCATGAATAGAATAGAATGAAATAGATAGATAGATAGATAAGGAGATAAACAAACATATAAACAAACGAATGAATAAATAGATAGATAAAATAGATAAATAAATACACCTTCTCCACTCTCTGAAGAGCATTCTAGTCAGGCTGCAATTCGTCATTTTCAGACACGATGCCGAACAAACCAAAATAACTTCTGTATCCTACATGGTTGGAGAAAAAGCAAGTAAATGAAATGTCCTGCTGATTATACTGTCATGGGATCGAACCTACAACCTCTGCATCGCGAGTCAAGAGTTGACCACTTGACAACAACACCTCTATTCAATAAAGAAATTTTTTTAATGTCTTGTTTACCCAGGATAAAATTGGGCTCATCATACTTTAACCGAGCTACCATAAGGTACTCAATCATTCAATGAATTTCTTCCTACCGGGTACCCGTTTACTTCACCTGGGTGGAGAGTGGCAGATGTAGATTAATGTCTTTCCAGTATTAAAGGACGTTAGTGCCGTAACAGGTATACTCACGTGAGCACTTATCGACGACCTTTGGACTGATTACATCACACACGAGTTCCATGGCTTCACAGCCGTTCTTCACATATTGCCTTTTGGAGCCTTCGAGATAACATAGTTTATTTCCGTTGGCCATTTTGAGGTACGTCTCGACCTTGTCGCCGTCGTATCCAGCTCCGCCTCTCACCCCCTCAGCGAAGTCGTGCACGTGATCGAGGACTTCGGAGTTACATAGATTCTTTTCTCCTCTTTTCTTTTCGAAGTAACCCGAGCAGGATTTGATCAAATGGTCATTAATGCTTTGTAACGCTGTAAGAGAAGAATTAATCCAACAATTGAATTTCTTTGCAATGTCTTTGATTTATTGCAAAATATTATATTGTATATACTTAATGAATATTTAGGTAAGTACGAGTCTGACAATAGTTAAATCAGTTTCATTTGGCTCTTTTTTTAAATTTCTTTTTCTTTCATCATTGGCCCAGTATAAAAGCAATTTTTGTTTTGCAAAATAGCAATTAAAAGCAGGATGACAAATTATGTAAAAGATATTTTATAAGTTATAATAATAAAATCATTCCGTAGTCCAATTCACAAACTGTTTTTTCTTTAATATTCGAAATGAGTGTTCGCAAACGAAAAAATGAGAAAGGGTATCGAGATTTGGTAGACTAGTCTATCACTGGTCGTGAGGAAGTTAGGATCTTTCGTTCGTATAAGAAATACTTCCCTAACTGGATTACTGAATTAAAAATTTTAAGTCAGCTGCTGACGTAGGACCAGGGCCCTAATTCATTAAACTTGTCATCAATGACAAGTTCAATAACTGTTATAAGCTACTGAAATCCTTGCATCTGATTGGCTGAGAGCAAATTTGTCGGTAAAAAAATCACTGACAAGACACTTCATGAAACGCCCCCTAGGTCACATGGCGCTGTCTTTGACGGGCCATGTGATATTAACATCGTAAACAATGTGAATGCAAAATGAACATTGAGAAGATTATTGACGCAAGCATTAATTGCCTTCATGGGCTTGATTAGCATAGGTAAATTGTGAGCTAATGTTGCGTCAAAAAATGATTCACATTAATCAAAGTTGTAATGAATGAAATTCATAATTCATTTGTCTCCCAACTAGCCGGGGTTTTTATGAAAGGCAAACAATTACTATGAATAGTTTTATTTCCTTCACCTGAGCTATGAAAAGCATTCAGAACAGCTCATAATTAAAGTAACTTCCATTTATCGATGAATTCATAAAAACTTACGGAATGCTTCTGAGAAGCTGACGAATGTTACAGCGAACATGCACAGTGCAATTGTGAGCTTCATCTGAAAAAATAAAGGGGTGAAAACGATTCAGTTGCTTTGATTTGGAAGAATGTGCCCCCAAAACCCCCAACAACTTCACATATTACATAGCAAATTACTTAAATTGATTAACTAGTTAATTAATTAGAAATAATAACACAAAAATGAGTTCAACTGATTGAACCGTTTTATTTATTCAGTATCTTCCAGAACTTTTGATTATTTAAGGTATACCCTGCAAGGATTAGGAAATTCACAATGAATTAGAGAAATAAAATAAAAATGCTTGAACAGTTGACCAGGATTAAAGTCATGAATATAAACTTTCACACAGATTAAATGTTTAAAAAAAAATCTTCCTCGACTTCGGTATAAAGTACAGTTTAAAATTGAAATTCTGTATTAATTATAATTGATAATTATTTGTTAATACCCTATGCTTTTACTTACAGTTGTAGCCATTTTCGAGAGTTTAGTGCGATGATGAATCTTTGTCTGTTGAATTGACAGCTTATCAAGTTGTTTCGACACCGTTTGGCTTCTCGACTCTGATTCTCAATCATCAAATATCTCATATTTATACACTTTTAAAGAATTTTGTCTTTGAGATATACAATGCTCTCCATTCTCAATTCTTGAAGATGCAAGAGAGAGAGAGAGAAACGCCGCAATGCCAGCAACTGTTCATTGAGATTAAGACAATGGTACAATGTCGTAGTGAAGGTCTTTGAGTTTACAGTCAGCCCGGGGTCGTAGGATTTGACTATTGTCTATTCCTCACGTTCATGCTAGGATCTCTTGTTCTTTCTGAGCCACCCCTAGTGCTGAGCTCGCCTCTCCCTTACTTTGTCTCCAGAATGGGAATTTCTCTCTTTGTGTCTTTGTATCCATATCAGCATTGATTTTGAGCTCATATGGGATTAGTATTATGTGATCTGGGCCCCATTTCATAAAACTTGTTATAAGTAAACAACTGCCACATTTCCATGACAAGTTTGGTATCAGCCAATCAGATGCAAGGATTTCAGTAGCTTAGTACAGTTATTGCAATTTGTAGTATCTACTGTACAAGTGAGGCCAATAACATATGCCCCGAGGTGCACTGGCCACATTAAACATAATGTATTGGTAAAAATTACTTTGACGTTATGATTAACCACAGCCTCATTATCAATGCACCACTTTAAATGTCAATACATTTTTTTCAGATTTGATTCGTAAGACCATTTTAAGATCGTCGGCTTTCGTTTAAATAATTAATGGTTTGATGGTTTATTTTACCTGACTGTTAAGAGAGCATGTATATGCTTGTAAGTAAGAAACCAGGGGACCGACGGCTTTAAGTCATCTCCGAGGGACTTGGTAATGAGGATAAATGCCTTACCAAAGGGTACTATAGCTCCTCCACTTGGTTTCGAACCCAGGTCCTCTCACTGCTCTACCACTGAGCCATCGCGCCTCCTTGTACTTGTAATTGTTAAAAGATTTACACAGTTTGTTAGATTTAACTTTCTTTTTGACTGAGTAGTCAAATTGTACAAGTTTGTGAAGAAATATATTTCTATTTCATGTTTTGTATTATTGGAACGTCACTCCTTAACCCCCCTCCCCCCGAAAAAATACAAAAAACATAATTTTCAGAAATGTCACTCTCCACGCTTTTCTGCAACAAATGATGGTGTACAAGATGCAGCTATGTAGATTAGAAAAAAAAAGCCGACGCAATCCAGAGGAAATATAACATCAGCGAGATATTAATCACTTCCGAATCACAGTAGGGAAGTGAGATAACCCTTCTTTCCATAACACGTCTTCCTCCTCCTCTCTCCTCACCACCCACTCCCCCTTTCTCTTCTACTCGCTCTCGTTCTTTCTCCTTTTTTCTTTCTCTCTTTCTCTCTCTCTCGCTGCCTCTCTCCCTCTTTCTCTTTCCCCTCCCTCTTTCTTTCCCCTTCCTCTTTCTTTACCCTATCCTTCTCTCCCTCTCTCGCTCCCCTCCCTCTCCCTCTTTCTCCCCCCCCCCCTCTCTCACCCTCTCTATCCCTATCTCTCTTTCACTCACATCCTGCTGTGCACTTGCATATTATGTATACTTCTACATATCATCCTCCATGCAATTTAGAACTACACTAAATCGAATCTATTTGTGTTAGTATATATTACAGTTATTAGTACGATTAACGGAAAATATTGTTGTGTTTTTAAGAATCTGAAATGAACACAAAGTAGAGCAACGACAGGCCAACAGGTGTTTCAATAGGGAAATCTGTATTCATGTTGTGGATCCATAAGAAGAAAAATGGGTGATTTAGAATTGGCAAAAGCAATTACACCCTCTTGAAAATTAATTGGATTGGCATTGACACACTAACATTACACCCTTTAATTTCGTCATTGTGCCCCCCTTCCCTACAAGATCATGGATCAGCCCCTGCTTAAACGTGCAAGCTATGTCCAACATTTCATTTTGCCACCCAGTCAGCCCCCAAACCCACTCTTTCCATTCCCCAAAGTCATGAAGGTATTATATCCTTTCTGAAGATCGAAGTTTCTTCGATGACAGATCATTCTAATCTAACCGATTAGACAATAATGAGGCCCCGATTAGCAGCAAACCCGTGCCAGATTTTTTTAAAAATAAAAACCGCCCCAGGCCAATCCATTATGTTCAGCCAACATTGTTGACATTGAATAAAACCTGCGAACAATTTGGTCTACATTCATATTTCTCCATGTCCTTTGCTTGTTCATTTCCCCCTTTCTTATCATGCTTATCCAGGATCCAATTGACTCATACCTTTCTTAATACTAATCTTGCTACATTATTTAAGAAAAATAAACATTTCATGTACACTCTACAAGTCTAAATATATATTGTTTTCATTTTATATTTTTTTAAAATCTTAAAAACAAGTAACCTGGACTTTTTCTGTATTTCCCTATGTTTTTTAATGCAGAAAGGTAGTATGCATATAAAGGTAATGTTTGAAAAAAACTATGATGCTGTTACTTTTTATAAAAAAATCTAATAAACCATTACCTATCTATTAAAATTATTATTTCTTAACTCCTCAACTCAAGGGCGGATACAGGATTTTGTTTAAGGGGGGGGGGCACAGGATTGTCAACTTTGGGATACTGCTTGGAGGGAGACCCGTATATTTAGAAATCCGCTCCGGGGGGGGGGGGGGGTACGGGGCCCAGTTTTCCTCCATAGTTCTCTGACAAGGAAGCCAACAAAAAAAAGTTGTCCGTTCTAAAAAAAAAAAAGGAGGGCACAATGCATACTTTTCTGTCAAGAGGGGGGGGGGGGGGGTACGGGCCGGGATTGCCCCCTAAATCCGCTCAACTTATTGATCTTAGACAAAGGCATAAAGTATATTTTCGAGGGAGCTGACGATTCTTCCCAAAATACAAGCCAACTTAAAGTTTCAAATGTTGCAATGAATGAATGGAAATGTTAATGTTTCGTAAGAAAACTACACATGTCTGAAGTATAAAATCGGAATTAGACCATCTCGCTGTCCGAGTATGAGGTGACAGTCGCCGGAATACTAGTAATTTCGGAATTTGAGTAGGGAAGGCGCGGGTGGGGGGGGGGGGGGGGGGGGGGGGTAGGACTGTGGCTTCCTCAGACCCCAACCTCATACGCCTATGTTATTAGATAATTAATATGCCTTTCTGATTCATACTTGGTGTTCTCTTTTTTAGATGGCTATGTATTAAAGTTGAAATCAGCCTGCATACACCCTTGAACTTACAGAAAGCAGAAAGTTCAGAAGAAAGAAATTTCTTATTAAAACTTTGACATAATAGAACAAAGAAGAAGAGCGCTATGAACCTATGAAATCATGTGTATGGACTATTTCTCCATTCACTGTGCACCCAAATCACCCGAATGTCTCTTTTTCAGTATATTTGAAATAGATTTTATCATACAACGGATAGAGAAGTAGTCATAAAATCACTGCCGTAGCCCATAGACAAGTTCAACGTAATTCATATTTATGATCTCAACTATTAAGACTTTGCTAGTTTTCTTATTCTTACATTTGTGTACATATACCTCTCTTTCTCTCCCTCCCTCCACTCTATTTCTCTTTCTCTCTCTCTCTCCCCCTCTCTCTCTCTTTCTCTCCCCCTCTTTTACTCTCTTCCTCTCTTTGTCGCTCCCTTTCTCTCATTTTATCTCTCTCTCTCCCTCCCTCCTCATTTATCTTTCGCTTTCTCTCTCCCTCCCCATCTCTCTTTCTCAACATTGAAATGCTCACCCGTAATTTGGATCAATACATCCTTATCCGCACACATTACATAATGGTTTTAAAAAGAGTTTACGAATTAATGTTACTTTATTAGAAAAAGCAGCAATTTATACATACATCAATAAGCACATTTTATGTTAAAGTTTTTATAACGCCGAAGTTTTAAATCTTGAGTGATCCCAAAAGTTTCAATTCAAAATTAAGGTAGCAGAATGATAAGAATCAAAAGAGATCCATGAAAATACTATAGGTACGGTGAATTTACATATTGGTGCAAATTCAAAAAAAAAAAAAAAATGTTTTCAAAATAAAATCTATGGAATTACGAACATGAGTGTGATATGATTTAAGAATGGACCTTATGATGTTCCCTCGATAAAACAGGGATATTGTATTTTATCATGGCTGAAATAAAATTACCTAACTTAAATTATCTATTAAAAAAGCAATGAATAAAATTTATCATGTTTCAAGGATGGAAATCCGTTGATTGATACTGAGTGGTAATAAGGCGAAGATATTCAAGCAGTGATTGGAGGTTGGTTTGTTGGGAAGCCATTAACTGTAGTAAATACAGGACTGGTTGTAGGTGGTGCCGCAGTGACATCTGCAATGAAATAGATAGATAAAACATGGGCTAATTCAATAGAAAACTGAAAGACCAGTTTAGTATCTTCTAATTCATACTAATTCATATCTCTTGCTGCGTCGTATTGCTCCACCAAAATTATGATGGTCATTTTATTGTTAGAGTATGAATCAAGCATTTCAAATATCTAAGAATTTTATATCATAATGCTCCTGTTGATTTTCTTTTGAGAAAGATATTTGTGCAGAACCTTCTAACAGTGGTAAAAAAAATCAGGAACAAACGTGTAAAGGAATAAAATAATAGTAAATAATAATAAATAATATTTTTTATTTCCCCCCCCCCAAAAAAAAAAAAAAAAAAAAAAATCATGAGTTTTTATATTTTTATATCATAAAAAAAGGTAGGACATTTCCTACAACTTTCGTGCACAACCATTCTTGTAATACTTATAAGACATGGTTAAAGAACTGCATAGTTTGAAAAGTAAGCATAGCTAGCAATTTGGAACAAATTAGAAACTAGCGAAACCCCTTGGCACAGCAAGATATATATTATATCATATATTGCTTTGTATTGTATCGTCTGCTAAGAACGTGTTTACTCATTTTACTTAAGTACATTGTTAACGCCCTTTTGGCTCTCAGAACACGATATCATGTTTTGTTGACCTTTACATTACATGTAAGACCAATGGAAAGCGAATTTCTATATTGTATATGGACAATAAAAAATAGAATCTTGAATTTTTCATTCTTGGTACTATGAGATATCATATGCAATTCTTGGTGAATGTAACCAATACTATAATAACTTGGGGAAACTATCCCTTCGGGCAACTATCCCTGGACTAGTAGTAGTACCCCTACTACCCCAATGATAATATTACCCTTAGACAATGACCTTTTTTTAAATTGAGGGGAAATTAGATTAAGGGTAGTAATCCTTGGAGATAATTATCCCCAGGGTTTTTGTCCGGGGATTGTTGTTCGGGGGATATCCGGGGTGATAATCCAAGGAGTATATAAAGTCAAGTAGTTATCTAAGAATCTTATGTATTCATAATTATATAGTCCTCATTGCTAACAACACTTAACAAGCCTCATACATACATATATATATATATATTTATATTTGGTTGATTTGTAATGTGAGTCTCACCTGAGCAACGAATGAGGTTGGCTTTTGAAGGACCACAGGCCGCCTCCATGGCTGCGCATGCGCTCAAGATGGGTCCACCCTTGGCTGTGCAGATAGTCCGACCTTCCTGGGCCATGTCGAGATATTCCTCGACTTTATTCCCGTCCCAACTGGCGAAGCGTTGTCGTGGTTGTTCCAGGTTTTCACCGTGCTCTTTCACGTCCTCGATCACGTTTTCGAAGTCGCAGCCACTGGCACTTTCCTTGATGTAAAAGCTGCACATCTCGGTCAGGTATTGCGTTATGAGTGATGGGGATGATGGGGTGTTGATCGCTGTAAGTGAGAGAGTGAACAGTAGATCGTATTGAGTCGTGAACGAATAATCAGTAACAGTTAAGATAGGCTTTAAATTCGGCTATGAAATCTACCTTTACAGACATTTAGATGTAACCGAAAAGACCTGACATAGATCTTCAAAATTGTGCATGGAGATTCGATTTAATTTATTTCGTTCAAACGCTTGTGAGGCAAACAAGCATAGCAAAAATAAAAAAAGAAAGCAGTAAATATCAAAGAAATATAAATCCTTCGTAAATAATAAAATTGGTTAAAAAAATGAAATAGGTTTAAAAAATAAAATAGGTTTAAGATTGCATCTAACTAATTTGCCCATCTGCAACCATAGCAACCTGAATATGAATATTCATGACGAGGGGAAACACGTTATGATTAGGAAAGGAGTTCTAGGAAAGGTAAAGAAATAATTTGTGAGCTTTCTCATTCTTTTTATGTTAGTTTGGAAGATTATCAAAGTAGATATGTTCCCTGAAAAGGATTTCCTTTCAAATGCACTCACACTAAAAATATGACAAGAAACAGCTGAAATGTTCGGGCCGAACATTTGTGTGTAGTCCCATAGACATTTCTGTGTGCAGTGCATATGACTCTCAGCAGGACCGATTAAATATCTTATCATTTTGATAATTCTAAAACCTTATATCATACACCAATTTATAATCAACCTTTCCCAATTGCTTTGAGACAGTTTCTTTCACAATTTAATCTCATGAACAGAATTCAACTTTATCTTTAATATAATTGTGATTCGACAAACATTCGTCAATAAAAGAGTAAATAAAGTCAACAATCAACTTCTTCAGAATCATATATCGGCTTCTTATTTGGTTTTCATTCGCCAAAAAGACTAATTTCTCGAATCTAATATTTTGAGCTTGACATGTTATTACCAGGATATATTATCCAAAATAAGTGAATGGGTTTGAGTAATTTATTATACACTTACGCTGTCCATTTACAACGGTGACGGCCACTAGGCAAAGGCAAGCGGCGATGGTAATTTTCATCTGAAAAATGAAAAACGATATAAACCATTGGTCTATAATACATTGAGACAATGCAATTTCTTAAAAAGTTAGGAAATATCTACCAATAAACAATATAGAACTACTACAGTTTAGTATAATGGGTACATTCCATACATTTGAAAATGTATTGAGATTTCTTATATAAAGTATTAATTTACACTACTTGCCATTGCGAATCCTGGAGAAGCTCCTTCAGAATATCTTTTTAGAAAATCGTCTGATGTTTTCTGAGCCTTACTGCAAGCGAATGTGAAATATTTACTTTCATTCGCTGTATTTATATAAGTTCCAGGACACATAAATTACTTTGGGATGACTGGTTTAAGAATTTGTATGACTTTTCTGTCATTTTAAGACTAACGCCTTTTTTTGTAAAATAAGTCATTCAAATCTTTTCCCGCCAAGGACTGCTTTAATTTAAACTAACAACGTAAGAATGTTTCATCCTTGAGAAACAATTGCTTATCTACTTGACCTCTTGAATGAAATTATTGTTTATCTATGAATGTGACCTTTATTTATTCATGTATTTGACCTCAGACCATGGTGTTGTCCGTCACACTCTGCGCCAGCACAGATGTTTAAAGTTAATTTTGATTCCAAATTTGGTTTGAGCAAAGCTGCTGCTAACAGCTTGAATAGGAGGTCCATTTCCGCTCTGACGGGATTTGTGTTTCTGTCTGATGTTAATCTCATTCTCAGTGCCTCCTCTACGCAGAATATCGGATGAAGACAATCGTTTCTGTTTTGTGAAGATACATCTTGGCTCATTCATGTTAGAATATATAGTGTATAGGGAAAAGTCAAAAGCATAGGGAAATAGAAATTAAGAAATAAATCGACTGAATCGACTGTTTCTGATAATATACGTAAATTGAATTAAACTTACTTTAATCGTACGATATATAACATATAAATATATATAATGTGTGAGAAATTTGTTCTCTCGTGGGTAAATGTGAGAAATCAATTGAATTGAATGAGAGAAATAATTTGCGTAGCTAAGTTCATTGTTCCACCCTACTGACTGCAGGGTTTGCAAAAAACTGGTTCCCCCGGGAGTCGAACCCGGGTCTTTGTCACTGGATACACCAAACGACCTAACCACTATAGACCACGGAGGCGGGTTGAGTGGTATTCGGCTACCCGGAATTTCTTCTTCTGTATATATATATATATATATATATATATATATATATATAGTTGTAAAGAAATGTAGATGGGAGAACGTATAGAAAAAATAATTTAAAGTAAGATAAAGTTCACTCCGAGAATAAAGACATAGTAGATATCCGCAGGTTTGCTTCCACAAGCGCTTTCATTTAATTCTTCATGTGGAATCCACCTGAAGAATTAAATGAAAGCGCTTGTGGAAGCAAACCTGCGGGTATCTACTACGTCTTTATTCTCGGAGTGAACTTTATCTTACTTTAAATTATATATATATATATATATGTATATTTTACTAAAGGGTACATTAGGTCGACACCTAACAATGCGGTTTATTATATAATAGCGACCCCTACATTAAGTAGACAGTTGGCACATTAGGTTGACAGTTGAACAAAGAAAAAGAACAAAAACTGTCCTCCTAATGTACCCATTAGGGGTATATATATATATATACAGAAGAAGAAATTCCGAGAGGGAGTAGACAATCCTCTATTTATTTCGATTCCTTCCTCTATTACCAAATGAGCAGAACATTTACTCTTTGCAGTACTGGTCAATATTATAAGAACACGCGCTAACATGAACAAATTTATTATTTATTAATATCTAGTTCATTATTACCATAATTTCTGTTTGTTGAGTTATGAAATTGGGTATATAGGAAAGCCCGCGTATCCGGACACCTACCCCCTGGACAACCACCCCCCGGATAACCACCCCTAGGATAACTACCCTCTAGGACAACTACCCCCTAGGACAACTACCCCCTAGGGCAACCACCCTCTAGGACGACTACCCCCTAGGACAAGTACCCCCCGGATAACTACCCCCAGACAACTACCCCCTAGGACAACCACCCTCTAGGAGAACTACCCCCCGGATAACTACCCCCCGGACAACTACCCCCGGACAACTACCCCCTGGACAACTACCCCACGGACAACTACCCCCCGGACAACTACCCCCTGGACAACTACCCCCCGGACAACCACCCCCTAGGACAACTACGGGGGGTAGTTGTCCCTTGGAAGTGGACAGAGTGGATGAGAGTGGACAGACACGATCATTAAAACACCTCTCATCGACGAATCTGTTCTGAATAGTTCGCCGTTCCATTAATTCAGTCCAGAGCATGTTGTGGAATTATTTAAACAAATCTTGAATCAAATTGGTCATTTTTATGGGATGTTCTAATAATATTTACCAGTACTGTATATAAATATACATATGTATACATTCGTATCCATGTATATTTCTTTCTCTGTTTATCTGTCCTTCTCTATCTCCTAGTTTCTTTGCGTCATTTTTCTTTTCTTATTTTTTTAAACGTTGATCCAAGAGTAATCTTCAACAAACTCCCTATTAACACAATTTACTTTTTTATTTTTTTTTTCATTTGCTATTTCTGTTTCTCTCTATTCCCCCCTCTGTCTGTCTCTTTCTGTCTCTGTCTCTCTATCTCACTCTCACTTACTCTCGCACACGTTATCTTCCCCTCTCTCTCCTCTCCTTCACCTCTCTCTTATTCTCTCTCACTACCTTCTACACAGTTTGAAGTTACTTTTTCCTCTCTCTTGCCCAACTATCCTCTCTCCTCTCTCTATATGTTTATCTTCCTCTCTCTCTCTCCTTCTTTCTCTATTTATCTATTTGTCTTTCTCTTTCGTTCTCAATTTTTCTTGATAATCATAACTCCAGCAGTTGGGTCTTGGCCAATGACTTCAGACCAGCACAAATAATTACATCATATGATATTACATAATTAAAGAATCAATTCATTTAATTATATAAATAAGTCATAATTAATAAGTATCATGGAGCAATAAATTAACATTTCTTTTTCATCACGTAAAATATCAGAACGGCGCAATCGACTAGACAGAGTTTTTGCAAAGTATTTTGGACCCCATTGGATATAAGCGAATTGTCAACTTTTGTTGATTATCCACTCAAGGGGCATTCTATTTACTAATAACAGTATTTCCTATGCTTTAAATAAAGTGTATTTAACGACTTTATTTAAGCGTTTTTAGCACTTGAAATCGGAATTAAGTATATGCCCATTGTCAACTTTCGTTGGTTACCCTTTCAAATGATATTCCTTTTTACTAATCATGCCAATGGCAATATTTTTAAAGCTTTAAATATATTGTATATAACGAGTATATTTTAAGTGCTCTTTAGCATTTGAAATCGGAATACAGTATGTGCCCTTTGATGATTTAGAAAAAAAATATAAGCAACTGAGAAAAAAATAAATGAGGAGTGGTATATGTCGAGATCCAACCTCATCTGATGAGGATACAAACAATGCCGACAGGACCACTACTCCTGGACTACCACAAGGTGTAGTGGTAGGAGTGGAAGCCGGATGATGGTATGAGAAACAAGCAGTGACGGTAGGAACTTCGGTGGTCATGGTGGTAGGTGTGGTGGTAGGAGCAGTGGCAGCTAGCCGGACGCGGATGATGTTATGAGAAACAAGCAGTGACGTGTGTTGTGGTAGTAGGTGTGGTTGTGGTATACAGGAGGAGTGGTAGCCGGACGTTGATGATGTTATGACAATCATGCAGTGATTGTAGCAACTGAGGTGGTAGTAGGTTGGTGGTAGGAGGAGTTGTAGCCGGGCGTTGATGATGGTATGAGGATCACGCAGTGACGGTAGGAACTGGGGTGGTGGTAGGCATAGTAGGTGTAGTGGTAGAAGTAGTGGTAGAAGGAGTGGTAGCCGAAGTTGTGGGGCTAGTCGTAGGTGGTGCCGCTGTTACCTCTGCAATAAACAGAAAAATGAAAATGAATAAGTGAGGATAATTTTTATACACAGAAACATTTCTGAATCAACAATTTAAGACTGAATAGGACAAATATAATTCATGCAATTTAATCTTATTTGCGTATTTGTTCATTATGATGACAGATGGGATGTGGCGGCACTGGCGAAGGGAAGGGGCAGTATTTTGCCCTCCACCCCCCTAATTTGTTTTTCTTTTGAGACAGATAGAGAGAGAGAGAGAGAGAGAGAGAGGAAGCTGGGTAACTAATTACTATTTCAGAACTCACCATTTTCCCCGGTATGAAATCGAGTAAAAGTTTTGCCTCCAAGAAAATGTCCACCCCCCATACCTCCCATTTCAGAATCCTAGACCCGCCACTGTGACGTGACGTCACATTTGAGACTTACTTGTGCACATCATGACGTTCTCGTTGGAAGTACAGACTGCCTCCATGACTGCGCATGCGCCTTTGAGTGCTGGCGGGCCCTGTGCTTTGCAGACTTGAGATCTCTTGGCCATGTTGAGGAAGACTTCAACCATGTCGCCGTCCCAGTTCGGGATGTACTGTCGTGGTCGATCCAGATTATGCTCCTTCACGTCCTCGATCACGTCTGGGTTGCATCCACCGACTCCGGGGAACTCCTTCTCTTTGGCGTAAAAGCTGCACATCTCACGAAGGTATTGCGTCATGAGCGATGGGGAGGAAACCGGTTTAATTCCCATGGCTTTGTTTGGAAGGAAAGCAATATTCCAATTAATGATTTTTAGATGGATGCTTATTAAAACTATTTATCTTATACAATATTTGTAAATTATTTCAGTTGATTACTATATCAAGGTAGCGCAGAAAAGGACAACGTCAGATACCTGTGATCCTTTTTGCAAAATGGCATTCGTTTGCATTTGTGGGTATTTTACAATTCATCGACTAAAAAAGTATAAACATTGCGGTATACCAATAACAATGACTAGTGTATAAGAACTTTTATGAATCAATGGATCAATTCCAATTCGCTAGCTTTGTGCTTATTCCTTTTACACTGACTTTCTATATCATATCTAAAATTAGATATTAACATTTAATACTTAAATCTGTTGACATTACTAATTTCCTACCCATTGTCTAAAAAATGGTCTATACGTCAATGTCCTTATACTATATAGGACCCAGGGGCGTATCCAGGGGGGGACGCAACAGGCGCGCGCCCCCCCCCCCCTATTGGCTGTCGTAAAAAAAAAAAGTAGTAAAAAAAAAAAAAATCCTCCTACCAATTGAAAATATTGTTCATTAAATAGGCTTCAGAATTGGTCACATATAGCACTATTTTGCATCTCAGCCCTTCTTCAGAATCAAAAATTTTCCAAAGACCCCTCCCCCATGACGGCGATCAATAATTCCTGGCGCCCCCCCCCCCTATTGGGAAATCCTGGATACGCCACTGGGACCGACAGGTGTATAGTAAAGTCATTTTAAATTGAACTTACGATGTCCGTTCACAGCAGAGAGGGCCATTACGGAGAAACATACTGCGATGATCATGCTTTTCTGCAAAATCAATATATATTTTTTTTAAATTAATGAATATATTAAATATTTAAAAAAAAATTGTACCCCAGTCAATCATTTATAAATTTCTTTGTAAGTAAAATCAAACTTGAATAATACAAAAGATACGATACGTGCATGAATTTCTCGTAAGTTAATTAATTAGACAAAATTAGAGACTCCGATAATTATTTCTTTATATCATTACCAGGACTCCATTCAAGAGCTATATAATTCAAGACAATTTCACTCTCTACTTTACACTGAAAATCAAAATTACTTCAGTTATAAAGACTATAATCTGTGACTTACGGTAGATGCCATTTTCTATCCAACGAAATATTCTTCTTCTTCAAGATATCTGGAAAGTTTCTCTGAGATGGACTTCTAGCTGGTGCTTCAACTGAATGGTGAATCTTCATTTTCTTATCATATTTATACAAGTTTCTAACAATGATACGCCAAGACACTTACGACTCGAACAAATTCTCGATTGATAACTGGCCTTGTACGTCAAACGATGTATTCTCATTTGCTCATCAAAGGATTGTTCACTCTCTCCATTACCAAAATCACAATACCTTTGAACCTCCTTGAAGATCTAGTGATTGCAAGTGACTATAACCTAGTTGTACAATGTTGATTGTTCATTTATCAAGTGACATTGTGTCACGTGCTTGACTTCTATTCAATTTGAAGAAAATTGTTAAACATCTTGAATAAGATGTGTCTTGAGGCCTTTTCACTGTTTTGCTCAGCTACTTCTTTAGATCTCATTTTCTGTCAATTCTTCCTTTCTTTTTGGATACATGAGGCCATTTAGACTCAAATTCCCAACTCGTTGACCCGATTAACCATTGACTTCCCGATTGCCGTGGGCAGTGGGTCTAAGGATATGCCAGAGATATCTTAGAAATTGAATGGTGAATAGACTAACTGTCTCCCCTGTAACATAATTTATCATCTGATTAAATGTTTCCATCTTCTGTGTTCATTTCTTTCACAAATTTAATTTTGTTCTCTCCACTTCGCACTCCATGTCACACTCATATTTCTCCGCTCTCTCTCTCTCCGTCTCTCTAAATATTTCCCCTCTCTCTATTTCCATCTTGTCTATCTGTCACTCCGCTCCCTCTCTCCGCCTCTCTCCCCCGCCCTATTCTTTAACCATTTCTTGAAGGATCATTGCCGACCTTTCTCATCTTTCAAATTCCCTCCTATTCTTCTCTTTAACACTAATTGTTCAAAACATGTATTTCAATAGAGTAGTCTCATTTTTATGCACATATAGTACGATTTTAAGACTAGGGAATCAGCGCGCACTTTTGTTTATTACATGAATTATTCTCTTTTTTTCAATTACACGATTTACATAGTAACAATTCAAACAACAAAAATTTACATTCATATAATCAAATAAAAATAGTACCTAAAATACAATAAAATTAATAAAATTAATAAAATTGTACAAAGTTTTAAAAAATGTAATATTTTTGTCTGTCAAATTGCTTAATACATGTTTACAGTAATTACTTTCTTAATATTTTCGGCAACAACGGTGCACCTCTTAAGATATGCGTGTGTTAATCAGCATAAACAATAAGTATACATCACGGACTCGATACTAGAAAGGCCTCAATTTGAAGAGTTTACGCTGTCATTACGTGTTATTGCAGGTTGAAATGTGAAACGCGTGCCAAAAGATGAGACAAGATTTTGGAACAGGTACTGTCTCTCGTTTTGATTGTTGATTATTTAAAAAAAAAAGTTAACGGATCAAAAACACAGAAAGGGGTTTGGCAGTTCAGGTTCTGTTGAATTTAGATAAATATTATGGTAAAGATTATGATATGAAATAAAACTAATGATTATATCTTAAATGTCCCTCCTTTTTCACTGGAAACAAGACGTTGTCCCTAGATATATGATTTCAATATCTTTATGAAGATTACACGAGGGTAAGTAGTGAGGGATCGGTGATGATGTAAATCCTATGGATGTAATAACAATGAGTGGTTCGCTGAGAAGTCTTTTTGAATTGCAGGGCACCAGTCACTTTCTTTGAGGGTACCGCTGCACCAGTCCATGCTACCTGGATAGATTACTGCTTATTAGTGACGGATGCCAGTTCTGAAAAAGGAGATTGACAAGACAAACAAAGAAGAGTAAACGATAAATATTCTAGAACAGGAATAATTTCTGATAGCGACAACTAACACCATACCCCCCCCCCTCTCTCTCTCTCTCTCTCTTCTTTCTGTTTTTCTTACTCTGTGAAATGTGCTCACAACAGCTTGAACAGCGGCTCCCATCAAAGTTTTGCTAAATAATCTTTTGAAGCGTGAAGGTGTCAAAAGGAGCCTCTGGTATGACTGTAATTCTGGATAGAGCCGTTTCCCCTCTGGCCTCTTTTTTTCCCTCTTGTATATAATAATATGATAAATCAACTGTAGGCATTTGATACGTATATGAAGGAAGATCCATGACTTTTCATTTTATTTTTTTTAAAATGATCTCTAACTTACACTTGCAGTACATGACATTGGCTCCTCCTGTACAGACGGCCTCCATGACAGAGCACCCATCCTTCAAGTTGGTCACGGCCTCACCATCAGGTGAGTAACACATGTCGCCTTTCTCGGCTTCCTCAAGATAGTCTTCGATCATCTCTCCGTCGACACCGGGTGCCTCGATCTCGTCTGCTTCGTCCATGACTTCCTCGATGACGTCGGCAGTGCACTTACCGCCTTCGTCTGCGAGTTCCTCGGCAAACAAGGGGCACGCCGCTTCGAGATGGAGGGAGATCCTCGATGTGAAAACTGTATGAGGGTTATCAATTAAAGGAAATATGAATTTCTTCCTGTTCGGGATAAGTTCGTTATGAACTCTTCCTGACGGTGGCTTAGCGTGGGTCCAGCCTTGGAAGGGGTACGGTACAGGAGTCACGGGGGGGGGGGGGGGAATGGTCACATTATTAGGTCAATGAAGTGCGAAAGAACTGTGGAAGGGGTACAAACATCTTCTGTCCCTTTCCTTCTCCTTTCCTTCCCTAGAGCTCCTCTCCCCCTCTCGTTTTTTCTCTCTTTCTCTCCTTCTTCGTCCCTCTTTTTTTTCCTTTTGGGGGAGATGTTCCCCATGCCTCCCGTAGCTCGTAGCTAAGCCACTAATATGCGGACTTCCTTTATTGTATTATATAGCGGGCTACCAACCCTTCCCCAAATGATGACGTACGAGTAGGGCTCCTGCGCAACTACCCACCAACATACACTCTTACTGAGGCATAATGAATGGGTCAATAATTTGCGATGGAAGACTAAATGGTAAAGGTGCTCACTAACAATCTAAAGCTGGGGAACTGTTTTAATGTTCTACCTTTTCCCTGTAAAGTGCACCCTTAAAAAAGTGAATAAATGAATAACTAGACCTACCCATAGCTTCAGTGGTCCTTAAAGCGGCCCCAGCTATGAATATCAGACAGACAATAACTGCAACATTCATCTGAAGACAGAAACGGAAAGAAGTACAAAACAAATTACATAAACACTTTATCACAGAAGTAACTGGGGTCTAGGGTTAGCAGGAAAAAAAATATATTTAAAAAAAATACACTAAATATATTTCATTAACCTTGCTTAAATATAAGTCATTAAATCACACCCATTGTGCTGAAGATTACCTAGAAAAGAAACCTAGAGGAAAAGTAAGTCAAATAATATTCCCGTGAAACTAATGCATGATGGCTATTTTTAAAATAATGTGTTCACAATACTTAATTGTCGATTACAACTTCTGCTAATGTATAGTAATCTTTAAGTTTTCGTGCATTATCCCAACCACTTCATAAGCTTCTTGAAGCAATTATTTATACATCTTTTTTTATTGTCATTGCTTTGCTGCTGACGAGATGATCGTTTTTCCTTAGTGCTAGACCTTTCAGAATTTTTTTACCCGAACTTACCGAAATGCCCATTGTAGAATACCGCCCTCTAAAGCTTGAAAAGTTTGTTAAATCACAATGGATAGCTTGCAAGCTAGTTGAGTTCACGAGAGCTGGTATATGTTAGCTATATGAGGCAGTAGAGAGTCGAATGAAGTTGCGCCATACTTGTATACCATTTTATACATTCTCCATAACCTTTAATGATTTCATGTTTCTTTGTTTACAGAAAAAAATTGATAAATATCTGTCGAAATTTAGTCCAGAGTGTACATGAAAGAAGAATGATTTTGGGAGATAAGTACGTCATTTGGTTTAGGATGACCATCATACAGAGATTAGCAACATGAATGAAGAGCTTAAGCTCGCAACATTTATTGAACTTAGTCTGGCCTATGAACAAGTGTTTGGATATGTTCATAACATGAACAACCATGAACATATAGGGTCATACTGTGAAAAAATATGCGATAAACCGAATGATTGTTTGATCATGTTGATATATAATCCAAAGCCGTTCTCTGAGTCAATATTTTGTAATATATTCAGGTTCAATGAAGGATAGATTACTGACTGATGTCGAATGAGGTGATCCTTACAAAAAGTGACCCAATGGCTACTCAAGATGTGACATTAAGGATTTTGATAGCAAAAATATCAATCATCACCTAATAGACATGATTTAATTTACAGTAACATTAAAGTGACAATAAAAACAATTAGGATAATGACAATCATCATAAATATGTAGAAATTTCTTTGTCCTTATCCCTGAAAATCATTAATCTTTAACGAATGTTACAACAAGAACCTTCCATTCATGTATTAACTTTTTCTTTCATTCAATTGTTTTTACTACTATAATTACAGCAGTGCTACTACTACTACTACTACTTATTATTATTATTATTATTATTATTATCATTATTATTATTATCATTATCATTGTTATTATCATTATTATTATTATTATTATTATTATTATTTTTATTATAATAATAATATTACACTGTAAAAAAAACTTGTAACTTTTTCCTATGACATTGATGTACAAATAACATCAGATTAGCTGTTATGAGTAAATACAGAACTAATCTGTATTTTTTCCCTGTAAAAGTACAGATATTTTTTACAGTGTATGCATGTACTACGATGAATGCATATTTTCTCATATCTTTGTTATAAATACATCTACATCATTTTGTTCATTTATTACTTTTTATACCTATAGTGGACAATTTGAAATAAAATGTCTGAAAAAGTGAAACTTGAAACTTGAGGAGTGTCTGCTGAGTCAGATTTCTTCCAGCTTTGCTTGCCCGACATAGCAACCTACAGAATTCAAACTCTATGAAAGAAAGACATCGTAGACCAGGTGACTTGAATAGCACGTCAATGAACACTTGGGAAAGCTCATTGTTTGCAAGTTGGCTATCATTTGGCAGACTGTCAAATACCAACTATCAATGAACACTCTGTTGCTTTTCAGTGGATTTAATGAAAAGTATAATTAAATGAATATATGAATAATCATTACACAGTCGATGCTTATCTCAGTGAATTTTAAACGAACATGCCAGTTTATGTGAAATGACCTTTATCTGCTCATGCGCAAATCCTAATTACGAAATCGCTTTTTAGCACAGAATTGTGCAGGTGCTAAAATCACGGCACGTTGGTCAGCACTTGAAGTGTAAAACGAGCGTCCTAACATTCAGCACTTACTTTTAGCACTCAATTTTCTGCACCTTATCATCTCCCAGACGTAAATGGCACGTGAGGGGTTAGAAATAGCATGTCAAGTGCAAACTTCCAATTAGCACTCGTTTTTCAGTACTTCACTTTTTAGAGTGTATAGTTGCATGATAGACCATGCACAATTTATATAATAATTATACATTCACTGTCCTTTCAACTCTTAAATCTTGAAAGTGTTTCATATATCCCGCCTCCCCTATCACTCATAGAAGAAAAGTGATAAAACCACCCCCTTCTCACTCAGCACACTTTCCATAATCATAACTCCAACATTTATGTTTTGGCCAGTGACTTAGAACAAGCACAAATAAACACATCATTGAATACTACATAGATAACGAATCAGTACATTTTATTATAAATAGTCATAATCCATAAGTATCATGAATCAATAAATTAACACTTTTTTCATCACGCCGAAATATAAGAATGACACATTTGACAAGAGAGAGTTCTTACAAAGTGTTTTGGACCTCATTGGAAATAAGCTAATAGACCTGTTTACTAAGTGTTCAAATTTTATACATACTTTTGAAACAAAAGTTGCTCTTGACAACCTGAAAGCTTGGCAGAGGCTTGTCAGACATAGCAACAAGTAATGTTTGCAAACTGGATTCCAAGTATTGTAGTTCATTCATTAATAACAGGTTAATGGAATACCTGGTTACTAGGTCCCTAGGAAAGAAACATCCATAAATTTGAATCACTTAGTAAACAGGTCTATTGTCAACTTTCGCGGGTTTTCCTGTCAAGGTTACTCCTTTTACTACATGATTGAAAAAAATTCTTGTGCTTTGAATGTCTTGTATTTAGAAAAAAAAAGAAAGCCACGGAGAAATTTTTTGTGTCCTCATCTGATGAGGGCACAACAGTGCCGATAGGACAACAACATTGTGATAGTCCTGGGGGTGTTTCGTAAAGCCCCGTTCCCACTTGGACGAATTTGGTTACGAATCCGGCCGAATTTACGTCGTAAGTTATTCATGTCGATTCGTAAAGGCATTCGTATCTATTCGTATCAATTCGTAAAGATTCATATTTGTATTCGTACGTTCGGGTGACCTTTAGGAAATTTTTGAAATGCATGAAAAATTCGTAATTTCGTAAGTATTCGTAAATATTCGTATTTTATTCGCAAGTATTCCTAAATATTATTGTTCTTAATGTTCTTTAAAAATTCGTATCCAATTACGATTACATTAGCCTTACGAATGAAGGTCTGAATTCATGAAGAATTTACGACACCAAACGAATGGACGACGTATATACGAACTACTTAAGAAGTGGATACGAATAGTTTACAACAAATTTCCGAACTTGTTGCGAATAATAATGTCATTCTTTGAAATCGTATATTTGATTCGTAACAATTCGTATATGTTTACGAAAGCATACGAATGTATACGAATATCGTTACGAATCGTTACGAACTACACGAATACTTTACGAATTATATAGGAATATTTTACGAATAATTTTCGACATATCGCGACCTACTCCGGACCACGTGACCGTCGGGTATATATATATATATATATATATATATATATATATATATATATAGCCCCGGTTCCAGGGCTTTTCTCATGAAAGTATCATCTTTCTGTAGATAGGGGCAAAGGCGAGTAACCATTTCATGGAACAGGTCTGGTGTGACACGTAGAAAATTTTTGTACCCCTTCCGGTCTTCTCTATGCAATTCGGCCAATACCTTCTCATATTGTCCATATTCAGGCCTGCGCAATAGCCAGGATTTCACCCATACAGACCTTTTTGTTGGTTTTTTAGCTTTTTCTCTATGTCTATCCTTCTGTGTAGACAGAAGGAGTTGTGCTGCTCCCAGAAGATAACATTCTTCCTCAAGGAGTAGAGCAGCTTGTGTGTCAGCATCAATATCCATTGTAGTGCAATGAGTGGATAACACACCCCTGACCTCTTATATATATAGGGCCAGGCAAAGCTTGACCATTTGACCCATGTGACCATCTCTGACCAAAAACGGGTGTCGAATGTCGCCAAAGAATCGCAAAGCTTTCTTAAATCTGTCGCAAGTGTCGTAAATAATTCGTAACAGTGTCGTAAACAATCATATAACATCCTAAACTATTCGTGTATGTTAATTCAAGTTCGTATTTTTTCCTTAAAGGTTCGTATATATTCGTAACATTTGTTTACGAATCTTGGTAATCACGACGTAACTTTGTCTTGTTTGTCGTAAATTTGTCGTAAATTTGTCTTGTATGTCGTAAACTATTCGTAACTTAGACAACGATTAACACGATCAATACGAATATATGGATCGTGAGGTTCGTATTCAGATTCGTCTGAATTCGGCCAAGTGGGAACTAGGCTCTAAGCTGTTCGTAAAAGTTACGCACGACTTTACGAACGACTTGAATATGAAGTGGCAGATAGGATGCCCAAAGTTTTTCGTGATGTTTTAACAAAGTATAACTGTATTTCCAATAACCTCAATTAGATTTTGGCAAAAATATACTTTGCATTAAAAATATTTGATATAATAAGAATGTTAAATCTACATCTTCTTTTTTCCTTCATATTGTATTTGTGAGGCGAAAATGCCCGATGGCACAGATGAGCACACGAAGTAAAGACGAAGATGAAACGATTTGACAAGATGCCCTTACGATGGGGTTACAAAGTGCAAAATGGACACACGAATTCAACACGAAAATGAACCTTTGCAAGGTCTTCGGGCAATTTTTTGGCATGCCAAAGATTTTGCCACCGTTCACGAAGTTGCTGCCGGAGCCTGAGAAACTCCACCGGCGGTCATACGATGGCTTAAAATGCCCTCAAGAATGGCCCGATGATTACAGGATCAGAGCTGAAATTGAACATTTCCTTTATCGTGTGTCCATCTTTGCTCAATATCGGGACAGTACTGAAATAGGCGTAAATAAGCGCACATTGCCCATGCGCGCACTCTAAGAACGTAATATGATTGAATCGGATTCGGTGCGCACGTACGCTTAAAACCACCAGGAGGGGGTTTAAACCATGGTTTAAATCAAACATCCTTTGTGAATTCGGGCCTTAAAAATGAATGGTGAACAGACTCATAGTCTCCCCTGTCACCTAAATATCATCTTATTTAGTGTTTCCATCTTCTGTGTTCATTTCTTTCCCAAATTTAATTTTGTTTTTTCCCCAATTTGTTCTCCATGTCATTCTCCACACTCTCTTTCGTAGCGGGTCTCTCACTTTCACTTTCTCTCTCCGTCTCTCTAAATATCGATCCCCTCTCTTTCTCTGTTTTCTCGCCGTATCTACTATACATGTCTGTTGGCAAGTAACCCTTTTCCTCTACCTCTCACTCGGTCTTTCTCTCCTAGACATTTGATGTTCTATGTCTTCATCACTCTCTCCAACTTCTTTTCTATGCTGCTCTCTCACCAAATCATTTCATCACTCGTTTCTTTAAATGTTTAAGACAATTTCCAGCATATTTCATTCATCAAAGACAATCAAAACATATTCATAAATAAACAAACAGTTTTGGTGCCAACATTTATTTTACTCCATACTACAAGAACGAAATTTACAGAAAAATCAATCCAACACTAATATGCACAAATCAAACAAAATTAAAGCAGTACCAAAATCATATATAAATCAATCAAATATGACAAATAATCCTCGGAGTCAGTCATTGACCTTTCTATTGGTGAGGTTAGGAAGTGGTGTTTTTTGTTCTTATCCCCAAATAATTATATAAAACTTAATGTTTAAAAGTGGAACATATCGTTTCATAATATTCAAAACTTCTTGATATCTCTGATATTAACAACGTTAATTTTTAGAAATATTATTCTTAAACATTGACTCATGAGGATAAAAATATATTTATGATCTGCTAATTCAAAATAAAGATGAACTGAAACTGAAAAGAATTCAAATTGATAAATTAGCAAAAACAAACATAATTAAAACATGTTAACAAACTTTCCTTATATTATAAGCTATTAAGCTTATTTATGTTGAGAAGAATCATATTAAAGAAAAGAAGGGAAAATTACATTAAAGAAAATCATAATTGGGGGTAGAATTGTCGCTAACACATAAAGATAATGTAAGCAGCAATGGGAAATAAGGTATGTATGTCCAAGTTGTGGCTGTCACGATGATGGATTATATTCAACCACGAGTTCATGACCACTTGGCTTGTCTAAGAATATTTAATCAATAAGGCGAGGTGTCTTCGGTGTGCTGTTTGGTTTTTTATCGGTCACAGTGGCCATTTCTGAAAATAAGAAAACACATTATTAACAGTTTTAAAAAGACATTAAATCTTTGCAAGACGTAACATTTTAATTGGCCTAAACACAGATAATTTATATTCGTTTGTATTATCACGTTCTTATTTATTTAGTGTTTGTTCTCAATATATTTTTTTTTGTTAATACTGGTGTCAGTGTTGCTGCCCCTGCATCCCTATCGGAAATACAACACAATGTCATGGAGAATAAGACAGTGTGAAAACAGTGTAAAAATAGTGCGGAAACTGCGTGAACTTAGTGCAGACACAGTGTAGATACATTGTAAAAATATTGTGGACTCAATGTGAGCACACTTTGGACACAGTGTGAAAACAGCGTGGACATTGTGTGAAAACAGCGTGGACACAGTGTGAAAACAGCGTAGAAACAGTGTGAAAATAGCGTAGGCACAATGTGAAAACAAGGTAGACACAGTGTGTAATAGTGTGGATACAGTCTAACAATAATTTGGACTCAATGTGAAAACATTGTGGACACAGTGTGAAAACAATGTAGACACTGTGAAAACAATGTAGTCTATATCGTGAAAACCGTAGACGAAGTGTGAAAAAAAGTATAGGCACAGTTTGTAACAATTTGGTAACAGTTTGAAAACAATGTACAGTGGTGTGGAAACATTGTGAAAATCTTGCTATTTGTTCTTGATTGGTTGATTGATGGACTGTTTGAATCAACAATTATTTCTTCTTACGTGAACAGAACATGACGTTTTCACCCCCAGTACAGACAGCATCCATCGTCGCACATCCATCCTTCAGCTCAAGAACATTCTCGCCATCAGGTGAGTAGCACATTTTTCCTTCCTCAGCTCGCTCAAGATAGCCTTCGATCGCCTCGCCGTCGATGCCGGGTGCCTCAATCTCGTCTGCTTCGTCTATCACTTCCTCGATGACGTCGGGAGTGCACTTGCCGCCTTCGTCTGCGAGTTCCTCGGCGAACAAGGGGCACGCCTCACTCAGATAAAGAGCGATCTTCGACGTGAAAACTAATAGTGACATAAAATATGATAAATATTGTTAAAATCCAGTATGTAAGATGCACTGAATAATACA
This sequence comes from Heliocidaris erythrogramma, assembly GCA_025617745.1. NCBI lineage: Eukaryota > Metazoa > Echinodermata > Echinoidea > Camarodonta > Echinometridae > Heliocidaris > Heliocidaris erythrogramma. The sequence goes on from CM046861.1 coordinate 5,119,711, forward strand.
TTATTTTTACCACTACAGCAAATCAATGCATATCAGTTAGTTTGGTTGGAACTCATAATGCGATTCCCTTTCATGAAGCTGGTTACAATCTTGGTAATATCGCTACCTTAAACACAGTAGTTACCCTGTAATTCCCCCTTCCAGGTAGCGCTTTCTCAGGCATTGCCCCCCGTTATTCTTTTGTGGGCGTCTTCTATTGCTAATTAATGGTGAAAGAAAAACATAAAATAATTCAATCTGATTACAATTATGGTACAATAAGACTTTTTATCAATACATACCCATGTCTATTTATGTCTTAGGGAATAATTCACACGATATGTTATGTTCTCTTGCCCCCGCCCTCCGTTTTGTATCTCTACCCGTTTGTCATCACCCACCCCCCCCCCCCCCCCCCCCCGGAAGCAGGGGCAGAGCTCACCCATAGCTTGAGATTCATCTATCACAGTGGAAGCAAGGAATATCGAACAGAAAACAGAAGCAAGCTTGATCTGAAATTGATAAGAAAAGAAGACATAACACGTCACCATCATGTTTCATATCAGTTGAAAAAACGGTATATCAAGGAATATAGTTGGGATAGTAAAAATTTCATTATAATTTTCATCATTCTTCTCATACAAGTGATAATTTTCAAAGCTGAAGTGTCAAAATCGGCTTGTAAAACTCAAGTGGTCTGATAAATCACATTATTAATACAAATATATGCTCGGATTTAAAATCTAATATCGAAATACATTTATCTTTTTCTCCGAGGAAATTAATTAAAAAACAAGATGTGACGAAATCAATTCATACACTATTTTTGGGGAGGAAGAAAAGGTCATAGTAGGCACAGTCATATTTTGTTAGTGATACGATTGTAAAAACATGCAAGGATTCGATTAAACATTAATAAAATAATGAAAACATTTTTTTAGGAGAAAAAAGCTGATGACTCAACTTACCGAAATACCCATGATGATTGGACGTCCTCTACCGTTGTATGTAGGTACAAGTACAAGTTTGGAATTTAAATATCGTCTATGCGTAAAGGTAAATTACACAGACTGATAGTATATGGTTTTGATTCTATTTAGTCTTGCTTGGTAATCGGAGAGAGTCCGAAAGCTGAATGAGCCTGGGACATCACTATCCAGACTTTTTATAATTTTCCAGTAGCCTCGACAGTTTCATTTCATGTAGACGAACTTCAAAGAAGTATGTCCCCATGGTTGATTTTCGAGATAACCGCGCAACATCTGTTTAAACCAACGGCAAACTGAATATAAAACAACAAACCGTCCGCAACTACATGTACATAATTATACAGAGATCGTCCCCTAAAGTCTTTGACATTCATAATTTTATCAGTTGAATCAATATGAATGATTTACTGTGAAGAAAAAAATGTCCAGAAATGTTGTTATCTCGGCGTTTGTTAAAGCAAACAAGGTCTACCTTCACAAATTTTTAGATGACCCCACTAAAAATATGACTTCACTGTCATTAAGAGGGTGTGGGCTGAAATTGAACTTGGAATGTGCAGTTGTTGTGAGTGATGATGGGTTTAAGAGGATCAAAAGGCCGCAAAAGCCATCATAGAAAAGGGATTTAAACCTGAATTAAAATACCTATGCCATGCATTATCATGATTATGTGTGTGTTATTTCCATTATTTATTTCTGAGTTTAATAACATTAGAACATAATTTTAATTATGTTTAATAACATGTTTAATTGTAATGTTTAATAACATTAGAACATAATTGTATATCAATAATCAACAGAGGTATCAGTATAATGCCCTACCTCAGTTTATCAATGATATAATATTTTATTCTTCTGTGAAATGGTTTTCATACAATTTACTGACCAATGAAAAAAAAATATACCTGCATATTTATTTGTGTGTGTGTGTGTGTGTGGGCGTGGGCGTGTTTAGCCGTATGTCCGAGAACATTTTCGGACAGAGAACAAAAGAAAATCATGAGAACAATGGTCCTCGGAAGCCGGACAATAGTCCTCGAACGTCGAACAATGAATTTGTGCCTTATTCCGTCGACTGTCCGAGGACGGAGGAACAATAGAGGAACAATACTTGTCCTCGGAAATAAAGCAATACAAGACTGTGTGTGTCTTTTTACTGTTAACATGACTGAATAATTTATAAGAAAATATATTGTACACTAAACGCTCATCATACTTTCACATTTTTCACAAACACTTTTATTATGTAAAAAAAATGTAAATGGAGTTATGCTTGACTTCGGTGTGACTTGGGTGAACATGTTTCTACTATTGTTGGTAAAAGCTCATGGGCGATAGGTTGTATACAAAGGATAAAACAATTGCTTTCATTCAAAATATTGAAAATCTGTATTTTGCTATGATTTTACTTCATATTGATTATTGTAGTACATCTTGGAGAAGCTGTGCAAAAATACATAGGGACAATTAAGATACAACAACTCCGCACTAAATATGCTAAATTGATTTTGAATAAGGATTATTATACATCTCAGCATTCCTTGTTACTCATGCTGAAATGGCAGTCGCCAGAGCAGCGAATGAAATATCAATACTGTGTTCTTGTTTTTAAACACAAAAGCATCTAATACCGACTTATCTAGAATAATTCATATGCAAACGAATTATAAATTATAGGACACGTTATTCTTTAACATGCCCCCTCCAGCTACCCCGCCCACCAGGTCAACCCTGCAGTATACAAAATCAATAAATAAATACAAATTATTGAATAAGATTTGTTTGTTTCTCATGAATTTTAAGTATACTTTTAAGTAATGCACTGTGTTAGGAAGAGTCAAAGAGCCAAAAATGAAGGACAGCAAGTTTGAATATCTCCTAGTTAACATTGCTTCTGTGCAATGTATACATTGATTTTTAATATTCACGATAATGAATCTCGAAGTTAAGAAATGAAATGGGAACTTCCAAAGGAAAACACTGCAGTTGAAATGGAAATAAGACAAGGTGGGGAAGAAAGCATCGATTTTCTTTGGTCTTCTCATATCCTCCAGGGCTACATAATATTATAGCATGAAATCATTGTGCAATTTTCACAATAATTTTTTTTAAATGCTTCTGTTTACACAGAATGTAAGGCCTTCCACAATCTACAGGCAATAATAGTAATAATGATGATGATGATGATGATGATGATGATGATAATAATAATAATAATAATAATAATAATAATAATAATAATAACTATATTCATTATTGAAAAACAACTTTCTTGTTCGATGGTAAAGTATTTTATTTTTTTATCAGAAGCATAAATATGCTGTGTTGATTTATTATCAATATTTCACAACGTAAAGCAACACATTTAAACCGCAGTATAAAGATAGCCACTAGCCAGACAATTTCCAGCAATGATTTTCCCCTTATTAACATGATTAAAATAAGCCCTGCATTACGAGCCTAATCCCTGTCATTTTAGAGACCATACGAGGTCATGGTGACATAGTCTATAATCTGCAGGCGCAGTGTGTGCGTGATAAAGTTGAGTTCTGGTCATGCGATGAAAGAAACTGTCTCAAAGCAATTTTGAAAGGTTGATCATGTCTACAGAAGAAGTGGTGAATACTGTGAGGTTTTGGAATCATCAAAATGATAGGAAATTGACCCAATCTCGCTGAAAAGCACATGCACTGCACACAGATTTGGGTATATGGGACTGTACACACTCGTGACATATATGAGAATGCTCACTAATTATTTTCACCTTTCCATCAACTTTCTTTTTAAATGATTATCAATCATGTCAATTAGAGTGCCATTCGATTTGATTCCATTTTTACCATTCTATACACGTCATACATTTATAGAGCTCTTCACTTGTCAATGTATGACATTAACGGGGGGGGGGGGGGGGGGGGCTACAGCCCCTCCACTTTCCAAGACGTTCCGCTGCACCTGATTAAAATATATTGGATCAGTGATCTGAGTTGGCAAGAAAAAATGATAATAAGTCACTTTTTTGGCATCACGCCACCCTACTTTGCAATTAAATTTTGTGTACACAGTTATAATTAGATTGATCATTATTATCATTAGCTATCATGATATAATTTATAATAGAATCTTACTTGCTTCAGTTTTGCTGCAAATATCAAAGTCTTTATATAGTGCCATCACTGCTGGATAAAAACTGGAAAATGCATTTCAATCACCATAACGAGACATGCATATATGCTTCACGTATATAGATGAGAAGAGTAATTAGAATATGAATTACAAAGAGCTTGATCGATTTATTCTAGTAGGTGACAATGGCAACCAAATTCGCTTCACAATTACACATAACATAGCTCCCTAAATCCATATTCTTTTACAAGCCTTCTATCAGTTTCAAAATTTGTCATTTGTCCGTCCATAACTAAAGCGATCGGGCTCATTACTAATTGCGAGGTCAGGGTTTTCAATGCAGAAATTGGTGATTGAAAGTCAAGAACATAATACATAATATGATAAGTAATAATTCATAAACCTGAAATTATGCAATAACAATGATAAAGGGCCCCTCTGATTCATTGTCTAGTTGGCAAGCAAGACAGAACCCGACCTAGCTAGGCACATCTCGCCGTATGGGAACTCGGAAACATCAGACACAACTAGGGACAGCTCGACACAAATCGGGGCAACTCGCTCAGGAAGTAATTGAATTACATGTAATTGTATTTTGAAAATTTGAAAATTAACCCGAGCAGCTTTCCGAACGATCAATGACATAAAGCCAACAAGGGGCCCCACTTCGTAACTTCGGTAAGATCGCGAGACGGTCAAGTATAAAGAGGGACGGATCACAGATTATCAGAAAGAGCGGGGGTAAAAATGTGTGAAAATGCGATTTTCATCGACATTTTATTCTCCCGGAATATGACTTTTTCACACTATCGTATCACCAAAATCATACTACTCCAAGAGTGCTTTTCAAATAATCTTTTGTCCAACAATATGATTTTGAAAAGTTGTGCCAGTCCCTCACTCGCATCTACTGAATAAAAAAAATGAAGTGTATACGGCTCTTTCCCCTCTCCTCCTTGATCTGCCCATGCTGTGTAGTCGTTTACTTGGCAGGATTTCGATATACCTTGCCGAGTTTACGCAACACAATGATATGCCGCTGTCACCCCTCATCTACGACAAGACTCTGTCACTTGGCGAAGCCTCAATAGTTTCCATCGTATCCCTAATTCAGTTTTCCGTTGTATTGTATTGATCTTACGAAAAACACTATTAACCACCTAAGTTAATCGACTAATTTCTTACATTATATTCTTGCGATTGTTCCAAGGGTTCATGGTTAATTTTGTAACGCGTATATATAGCCATGATAGCCAGGCCTACACACGGAATGTGTAATATCTCTAATACGTCTTCGCTACGCACGTATATAAAGGGAGCGAACTTCGAAGTTTCGTATTAGATTATTCACACATCCATTTTCGGATTAATCAACTATTTGTCATCAAGAGATATTCAACTTTTCCTTAGACCATGTTAGTAACAGTAAGTACTATGATCGTCATATGTTTTTATTTAATTGAGAAGCATTAAAAAATACTTTTGAACAGATAAGGTAAAAACTTTAAATGCGTTTCTTAGGCATCATTTTCACCAGTGTTTCAGGGCACTAAAAATACATTATTTTATTGATTGAGTAAACAAACATGATATAAAACCCCATAAGCAATAACGTGTATGTTTGTTGCAATTATGGTTTAAAGCGCTGTTATCAATTTTCAGTAAAATAAGATTATTATTGTGATCGTATTCTAGAAATAGCATTTGTAAATGAAATTATGACGTCTCCTTCGTTGTTTCGTATTCATTGTGTAACCTTTTTAGATGAGGATTTCAGCTTTATTTCTGGTTGTTTTCTCGGTGTTGGCTGTAACACGAAACGCAAAAGGTAAGACATGAATAATATTCTTATTCTTAATAAGTCATATGATATATGTATTAACGGTTACAAGTCGTTTTTCCGAAAGTTCGCTTATCCGAAGGTGCGTATTTCAGACGTTTCATTACTCTGATGGTTCGTAATTCCGAAAATGAATTAGGGTTCATAATTCCGAAAATGCAAAAGGGTTCATATTTCCGAAGGTTCAAAATTTTCAAAAGTTATGTAGGGCTGAATTGCATTTTCGGAATTACGAACCTCCGCAATAACAAACCTTCCGAGTAATGCATCAAATGTGCGGAATTATAAACCCCCTGCTATGGGAAATTTGTGTTTCGGATTTACGAACCTTAGGAATTATGAATTTTCGGCAAAACGAACCTTCAGAAAAACGAGTACCCCCCCCCCTCCCGTATTATTGGGGGCAGATTCAGGGCCCCGTAGCACAATAGCAATGGTTAATCAAGATCATCATTGCATGCACATAGTTTTAAAAAACAGACCATTAACCAATCAGAATCGTTGTTTAAAATTCGCAGTTGGTCGCAAGCCTTTGTGTTACGGGACCCAGGATTGTCAGAAGTTGGGAGGGTGGAATTCTTTTTCATATATAGGGAACATAGTCATTTTTAAAGAAATCCCGCTGGTATTCATAAACTAAGGGTACCGGGGATTCTCTCCCACGTTTACCGAAAGGAATGGGGGTAGGATGAGAAATATCCCGAAATAATTTAATTTTGTATCTTAACATTGATTGTTTGTTTGTTTGTTTGCTTGTTTTTCTTCTTTTGCTTGTTTTATTTTCTGCTTAGGCCTGGGGGCCGCGGCCGTTTCGGTTCTCTAGAACTGCCTCTCTATAACAATCAAAATATAGCAGAAAACTTCAAACATACTGCAGTTTATTTTCCTTTTTGACAAGGTCCGTTTCTGAGTATTCGCCTACTTTTTTGCAATGTTTAGGCATAGAGCACCAATTTCATTGTCAAACGGCACATTATATTGTTATTGTAAGAAGGCATTATATGTTAAATTTATTTAATGTTAAAACTGTCTATATCTCAATTCATGCAAACAAGTTTCCTACAGTCTAATTAACATGATTAATTCATTATCAAGCATCATCTTCTTCCTTTTTATTGCGGTTGTAGACACTGCTAAGGCTTCCCTATTTAGCAGTTGTGCGTGATGGTCTAATGCTCCATGTGCGAGCGAGCGAAGCGAGCGAGCAAAATTTTTTAGACTCTTTTCTAACGCTGAAGTCCATTGTTTTGTACATTATTTACAGCTTTATAATGAAATTGACAACAACAAATTAATTTGGGGGAATGTCGAATGATCTTTTAATTCGTACATTAACCCTGTCGTTTTCCTTTAGAATTACATCGATATCAACATACTTTATGAGAAGATATGCTTGATTTCATTATGTATTATAATAGCTAGCGAGCCTCTGGATCTATCAGAAGGTCGCGCTTTTGTTCCACCTCCTTTTAATTTGTATATGATATCAATATAGATATATTAATTGGGTTTTTAGGGGAAGGATTTTTAAAAATTCGTTTATTATGAAAGATGTTCAGTTTCTAAAATATGCTATATTTCTAATCTCGCATTCACAGCCAAGCAACCAGAACCAGACAGGACCATAGCAGCAGTGGTCATGTCTCTCTGTAAACCTTACGAAGAGGGTAAGAAGGAGCATGACATGAAGTGTACCCGGGAGCTGACAGACGGTCTGAAGGAGGAATCTGAGAAGGCGAAGAAGTTCATCGAGGTAGCCGACAGTAAGGCATATTGCACGGGTAACGAGAAGGAAGATTCGTTGCTCCGGTTCGACTCGGCTTGTAATATCATCGCGCATCTCTGTGATTACATGCAGCTTGGGGAGCTCATGTTGTGTCCCGAAGTTCGTAAGTGTCCCCACCCCTCTTCCCTCCACCTTGAGAAAACACCTTTTTTCGTTTTTTTCAGAGAAATAATAATCATATAAAATAATCCTTATTAAGACGACTAACCCCGGACAGCTACCACTGGAAAACTATCCAACAGGACAATAAGCCAGTTCGTAATTAATTCATAGGTACAATGACCCTGAAATGACCCCAATTTGTACGCGAACGCGCATTTGTTTTGATGGACGCGATAGTTGTTTAACGTGTAAATCATACTGGTGCGCACATCGTGGTGCGTAGAACATGAGAGCGTATATTTTCGACTCGGTACAAATGTCCGTTTTTGATATCTGCACATGCGCAAACTGTAATTACGAAGTAACTTATTACCACAGGATAACTACCCTATTCAAGAAATTACCTCCATCATCCACAGACACCTCGGGGATACCAATAGTCAAATTAGGGTAAGTTTGGAAGGGGTAGTTATCTGAGGGTTATCGTGCAGGGGTAGTTGTCCTAGAAGGTATAGTTTTCCTAGAGAAAGTTGTCCGATGGTGATAGTCAAGGGATAGTTGTCCAAGATTCATCATTATAATTATGTCATAAATATGAATGCTCAACAAAATTAGTAGAGACTTTTCATGTTTTATACAGAAACGAAATTTCACATTAAACAATCAAGATACTTGTGAGGAAAATTATGGACAATTCAATTAAAGCTTATTAGGCCTATACACTGTCCTAGGCATATGGGCCAAAATTCGTCAACGGTTTGACGTCTTCCCCCTGATACCAATATTACACTTTTTGAATTTCGAAAGCATTGCGAGCGAAAAAAAAAACTGTTGACACTTTTGCCATACATGAAACTGTTACACTGTATTTTTTTCATCAAAATGATTATACAAAAGATGTAGAAATTAAAATTAATTAGCTCCCTGCCCAAAAATGAGATTCTGGCACTATGAACACGATGACAAAAGAGAGCGGACAAAATATACAGCTCCTCATTTTACCCTCCACAATTGTTCTGGTAGACAAAAGAACATCCCTTCATTGTTATTATTTAAAATAAGTAGAACAGGTGAATATGCATGTGACACCTGTTCTACATATGTTTACATAATAGCAATGAAGGGATGTTCTTTTGTCTACCAGAACCAGTGTGGAAGGTACAATGAGGAGCTGTATATTTTGTCCGCTTCTTTGTTTGCCATGTTCATAGTGTGGTTGCATGAATAATTAAATATAATGATTTTAAAAAATAAACTGAATAACCCCGTTACGCCTAAAAAAGAGAGATTGCTGCTGTTGCTGCTGCTCATGATGGTGTAGATGATGATGATGGTGACTTATGATAATGACTAATGGTTGACTGATTCTAATAGCAGCAATAAGCTCTAATAATATTCATTTCGTTATCTTATAAAATTCTAACATTGAGCTCAATTGAAACGTAATTTTATTTGTTTGTTTGTCTGCTTTAGTTTATCGCTGTTTCTTTGTTTCTTTCCAACATTATTTATTATATTTCTCTTTTCCCAGAACCGCTCAAAGACGTGAGGAAAAGTCCAGTGAAAAGAAGTTTCAGGAAGAATGCGGAAAAATTACCAAACTAAAGCAAATCAACCTGCAAATAATTCAATTCTTTAATCATAATCTTCAGGAAAAAATATCTTACAATCCATATTTAAGCTCAAAATGCTTACAAAGGTAGCAGAGTATGTTCAGAATGTGTTGTGTTAGATTTCTAAATAAATTATTTATTTCTGGTATTATTCCTTTTTAGGCCTGTTTTATTTTGTTATAGTAAATTGATCTGACACTTTAAATGATAATGATGGTTGTGATATTGATAATGTTGGAAAATATGGCAATTGTAGGCATTACAATGATAATGATGATGATGATGATGATGATGATAAATATAATAGCAATAGTTATAATGATAGTTATGGTGGTGGTGGTGGTGGTGGTAATGCGGAAGAAGAGGGTTAAGATGATGACGATGATAAAAAAATGATGATAATTTTAATGAAGATGATGAGGCAACCATGATAACGATAACGATGATGATGTTGGTGACAATGTTAAAATGAGGAGCCAACTCCCCCCATACCACGTGTTACCACTGACCAGGCAGTAAGACACTGATGTACCTGCGAACTTGTCAAAGTATTGGGGGTACAAATAAAGTTGTTTTATTCTCGCATTGTTATTACCTGATTATCTCGAAATATTTGTATTGTTGCAGGGGTGACACAGAAGTCTTATTCTTTAAAGGTACTTTTTGCAGCCCTAAATTTTGAAGTTGTGTGAGTATGCGATAAATTACAAAAGAATTATAATTGGAAAACTTGAGCGGATGTGAAAAAGGATTATAATTTGCTTTTAAGTACGTAATGACAACAATTTGGTAACACTTTATTTTTTCCATAATAATTGCGTAATTTAATTTTTTTGACCGTTACTAGCACATGTAATGCTTTGATTTCTGAAAAGCTCCCCTTGCGCAAAATTTTCGTTTCTTACAAAGGATATATGTAGAACTTGAAATTTCATAGGCAGTATCTACAGGATGTCTGCTAATGCAGGCGTCACACTGTCCTGAAGTCGAACAAACATGGACACACGATAAAGAAAATGTTCAAATTCGGCTCTGATCGTATAAACATGGGGCCATTCGTGAGGGCATCTTAAGCCATCGTATGTCCGCCGGTGGAGTTTCTCAACACGAAAATGAACCTTCGCAAGGTCTTCGGGCAATTTTTGGCATGCCAAAGATTTTGCCACCGCTCATGAAGTTGCTGCCGGAGCCTGAGAAATTCCGCCGGTGGTCATACGATGGCTTAAGATGCCCTCACGAGTGGCCGATGTTTATACGACCAGAGCCGAACTTGAACATTTCATTGATCGTGTGTCCATTTTTGCTTAATTTCGGGACAGTGTGACGCGTGCAAGTATCCGATCAGCAATTGGGAGGTCACGTGACGCCTTCATGACCTAGTTCGAAAGCATCGTACTCTCATTACGACATCGTGTAGCCATCGTGTGGCCTTCGTGTGTCCTTGGGGTAAACTTTTAATAAAACTTCACATCTTCATGTATGGTGCCATCGTGTTACCTTCTGTGAGCATCGTACTTGCTTCGGTTGTTGATTCGCTGTTGACCAAGTTCGGGCCCAACTTCGCGCGAAGTGGAAAATTCCATATTCGTTTGGCCACCTTTTGTCAATTTCGGGACAGTGTGACACCAGCTTTAACCTGTGCAAAGTTTCGCGGAAATTTGTATAACTCTACAAAAGGGATGAAGTACCTTTAAAGTCCACAGATGTAGAAAAGATCACCGACAATCAAAAAAAAAAGAGGGGCTCTAGTTCTCACAAGCATCATGTGTGTCCACTGTTCCTGACAAGCAAAAACACGAAAAGCACATTTTGAGGGGGCATGTTTTTAGAAGGCACAATCGCCCCTGCCATGGGCGGTAATCGTGACGTCACTCTATTCATCATGGGGGGGGGGACGACACAATAGCCGTCCCCCCCCCCCCCCCCATGAACAATAGATTCTCTACTCGGATTGACGCCCATGGCCCCTGCATGGCCCCATCACTCCGTAACGCTGCCACTGACCAGCTGAATATCTTTTGTCTCGTCTTGTTGATATTGCACAAAACCTGACTTGAAGTATATGTATATCGACGTGTAGACTATCATGCAAACCTTGTGTAAGATTTGCTTTTGTTTCCGTTTGATTTGGAAAAGAATGACTTTTATTTGGCCACAAACTCTTCATTTCTCAACCACATTACCAATACCACAGACTTGTTGAGAAGGCAAGTGTTGATTCCAATCTGATATTTTTAACGTTGTTGGAGTATGAAATCACATCATATTGTCTTATATGCACTGCTTGACCTTCCTGACAATCCATTACGTCATAGAATTTGACCTTTATTATATTTATATTATTATAATAATAATAATAATAATAATAATAATAGCAGTTTCTTATTATGAGCAGTTGATACAAGGTGAGAGAAGGAACAATCCGATACGAGTTACTTTTTTGCCGCGTTTAAATCTAATCTGTTGGTAATAAACTTATTGCCATTTTTGCTGGTCTTATGACGATGCTACAATCTTTATAGCTACGATCCTTCTTGTCTTGTTTACTATCTCAAAATGGTGTCTTTTGTATATAGCTCATTGCTCTAAACATGCTGAACGAGCAGGGGTTTTACATTACAATGTCTGTACTACATATATTACCTGTCTAATGATTTCTCTGATTTCATTTTCATTCATGTTTACAATTAGGTTCATGTCTTCTTTTATTTCATTCTCTCATCCAATCCTGGTTTTTCCATCACCTATCCATATCACAGCACACTCACACAACATTCTGTTCATCACATCTTTTAAAATTGCTGGGTCGCCAGCTGGCTTGCTCAATTACAATCCTCTCACTTTGGACACTCAAAACACTTATACATTAATGAGAACCGTATCCAAATTGCTATGGCGTTAGCAACAGAATTCCCCTTTAGCTCTATTGATGATGACGAATTTCTGTTCCAGTTACAAACTGATAGACAAGGTCTAACACACATGAATAATCAAGAATACGACACACGCATATCTGATGATTTAAACAAGAATTCAGAAGAATTAACACTCAGCTTTGATGACAACGATGAAGCACATCATTGTACTTCCTCTAAATACTTTACAGTCAATGAAAACAAATCAAATATGTTAAACGATACACCTGAAAACACTTCCTTTTACATTTAAACATCAGGAGCCTGAATAAGAATTTTGACCAGCTTGGCTTACTTATAAAACATTTTAATCCATATAATAGTCCGGTTATTGGTCTCACTGAAACCTGGTTACAAGACTCTAACAATAGAGAAGGGAAAATAGGAGGTGGTGTATGTATGTACATGTATGTACCTAGCCGTCTCAAATACTCTTGTCTAAATAATCTAACTTACATGACAGAAAGTCTAGAATCACTTTTTGTAGAGGTGAAAATGAAAAACAGTAGGAATGTTATAATAGGAGTCATTTACCGCCTTCAACAATGTCGCCATTAAGACTTCTTAAGAGACATGTAAAATATCTTGCAAAGTCCTTTAATCCAAAATAAACACTGTTTCATAATGTGACTTTAATGTTAACCTGTTGCAGTCGAATGCACAAGTATTTTCTCACGATTTTCTAGAACTAATTCTTTCAGCTTCTTTTTTACCCACCATATCCAAGCCTACAAGAGTAACAGGCCAGTCCGCCACTTTAATTTATAATATTTTTACTAATATGCCTTCACCACAAGAATCAGGAATCATCATATCGGATATATCTGACCATTACCCATTTTTTTGCAAAACTAATCTTTTGGACACACCGGGCGAACGATGTACCCCCAAAATTAAATCTCGTAGATTGAATGCTGAAAATTTGGAACGTCTCAGCGAGAATTTAAGTTCAGTTGACTGGCAACGAATTTATAATGCGGAGGATGTTAATGAAGCTTACGATAATCCTATAGGTATTCTAAACGATCAATTTGATATTTATATACCTTTAAGAGAGCGAGGGAATACATATAAAAAGAATCCTAGGTCACCTTGGGTCACCAAGTCTATTTTAAGATCATTAAACCGAAAGAACAATTTAAAAATATTTTGACCAATGCACTGCGTCGTGCAAAAAACATCATTATACTGAACAATTTGAACTTAACAAAAACAATATGAGAAACACATGGAAAATAATAAACAGAACCTTAAACAGAAATAATAAGACACAAACAATAACCAAAATTAGATCCGAGACTAACGAATATATCGAAGACCCTAAAGCAATGTCTGAAACCATTAACACGTACTTCTCTCAAATTGGACAAAACTTGCTGGAAAAATCCCAACAACCGAAGTAAATTTGATAATTCTTTTGGTAATCCTAACCCATCTTCAATATTTCTTACCCCCACCAGCACTGAGGAAGTCATTGGTATAGTAAATAAACTAGAAGGAAAGAAAAGTTCGGGGCATGATGGGATCGATAATTATCTCCTTAAAGCAATTATCTTATCGATTACTAATCCCTTGGTCCATATTTTTAACATCATTAACTACAGGTATAGTACCAAATAATATTATTAATATTATCAATACCTAAAATTGATAAAGTTATTCCTATATTTAAGAAAGGTGATAGTAATGAAACAAATAATTATAGACCGATATCATTGTTACCATCCTTATCCAAAGTTTTGGAAAAAATCGTCTTCGTCAGAGTTACAGAATTTCTAAACAAACATGATATTTTTTGTGAGTCACAGTTTGGCTTTCGAGAAAAACCGCAAGACAACTCAAGCAATATTGAAATGCGTAGATACATTATCCCATGCCATAGATCACCATCAACATACAATTATCGCAAAATTCCTAGACTTTTCCAAGGCTTTCGATACTATAAACCATAATATTCTTCTAGATAAATTGTCACACTACGGTGTTCGTGGGATAGCTTTGGAATGGTTCAGGAATTATTTATCCTACAGAAGATAATTATAAGGATTCTACATAATGCTCCTCGTCGTTCACATACTGATCATTTATTTTACGAGTCCAAAATTTTAAAGTTCTCTGATGTATTCCTTTTTCAAACAGGACAATTCATGTTTAAGTTGAATAAACACGAACTGCCACATACATTCATTGACATGTTCACAAGAAACAATGCTATACATAACTACCCAACCCGACAGTCTCACCGTTTTCACCTTCCCCGGACCCGCACTCTGCTCGCACATAAAACAATTTCCTTCTACACTCCAAAATACTGGAACTCACTCAGCAATGACATAATTAATTCATCAAGTCTAAATTGTTTCAAAATCAAGCTGAAAAAACATCTTCTCAAATCATATACAGAAAATTCATAAACTCATATTAAGCGGTCAGGACCCATAACTACCACTCCCCCCCCCCTCTCTCTCTCTCTCTCGCTCTCTCCTTTCTCATCTGCTTTACTTTTGAAATTCTTTTGTCTTTCCATTTTTCTTCATCTCCATATCTCATTTGTCACTTTCATATTATATTCACACCAAAGAATGTTATTCTATTATATTATATTATATTTTTTATTTTTATTTATTATTTTTTTCTTTGGTAACACATACCTTTTTATTCTATAACTATGCAGCGTAATCTATTACAATATTAATTTTATTTGAGGGATCCAAACTCAACAAGCCCTGCTTTATAGTGGATCCCTCCATTTCCTCAGCTCTACTTTTACAAAAGGATAGACTATATAAAATACACATTTGTCATATGTATATATTTTCGTTCACCATAAATATATATATATATATATATATATATAAACGACTAATGGGTACATTAGGAGGACAGTTTTTGTTCTTTTTCTTTGTTCAACTGTCGACCTAATGTACCAACTGTCTACCTAATGTAGGGGTCGCTATTATGACGGAATAAACTGCATTGTTAGGTGTCGACTTAATGTACCCGTTAGTCAAATATATGTATATATATATATATATATATATACACACACACATATATATATATATATATATATATATACATATATATTGGGTACTGTATTGTATTGAATATTCATTTTTATGGTTTACTATGTAATGAATTGTTATATTGTTATGATGTTAGGTCGAGTTGAGTTGAAATAAATAAAATAAACTTGAAAGTTGAAACTTGAATATTTGTAAAGAAAGTGTCTCCTTATATGCATATTGACGATTTAGCCAGCGTATGCCGACGTATCAAAATTTCTCTAAAACGCTGGCATACGCTGAACGATCGATTTTTAATTTAAATTCTGGGCGTATACATAACGTATTAGTAATAGAACTATCGATAACGAATGCTTAGCGTGTTGCCGGCGTTCACATCGTACGCCCAACGATGGTCTAACATATACATAGCATGCAGCAGCGTATGGCCGACGACACGTGTCGTTGGCCATTGGCGACCGTTGGCGATTTAGCCAGCGTATGGCGATCGACGTATGAAAAATTTGACGAATACGCTGGCATACGTCGAATAAGTAAGATAAGAATAACAATTGATGTTTATAATGTTTTCTACTGACAAAAATGTCATGAGAATTAACCAACCTTTTATAAGTAGGCACAGTGCCTGATGTATAATTTGATCTGTTTAGCAAGGTAGTAATGTTCAGCTCCATCTCATGTATATATTTACCTTTTCATGTTTTATCACTTCATAAATATTGTTATTCTTATCTTACTTTGTTAGGCATATACATTTTATTCTTTATTTTGTATCTCTTGCCAGCTTACACCAAAAGTGTAATCTTTATTGTTTGTTTGTACTCGCATACCCCAGGAGGGTGATTGAGTTAAAAGCCAGGTCCACCCTAACAAAAAGTTGATTATATATATATATCAGCGCTTTGATCCAGTTTGGGAAAGGCGCTTTATAAATGCCAGGTATTATTATTATTATTATTATTTGAATAAATAGAGAAAAATCCAACAAGCATAACACTGAAAATTTCATCCAAATAGGATGTAAAATAAGAAAGTTATGGTATTTTAAAGTTTCGCTTAATTTCGCAAAACAGTTATATGCACATCCTGCTCAGTATGCAAATGGGAACCAGTTACGTCACCCACTCACTATTTCTTTTGTATTTTATTACATGAAATACGAAATATTTTAATTTTTCCTCGTTATAATGTGAAACAAGGTATGATTCCTCGCTGAACATGTGTAATTGCCATTGTTGCAACCTATACACAATTCAATGAGAGCTTCCTAATTGTGAAATCTGCAGAAATTAAAATATTCTATATTTCACATAATAAAATACAAAAGAAATAGTGAGTGGGTGACGTCACTGGTTCCCTCATTTGCGAACTGAGCTTATTTATTAACTGTTTTGCGAAATTAAGCCAAACTTTAAAATACCATAACTTTCTTATTTTACATCCTATTTTGATGAAATTTTCAGTGTTATGCTTGTTGGATTTTTCTCTATTTATTCAAATGAACTTTTTGTTAGGGTGGACTTTGCCTTTAATAAACTAAACTAAACTAAACTAAACCAAACCAAATACGTGGAACAGTGAACATCTTAAGAAAAGTTCTTGCAGTTTTCAATATGGCTCCAAAGAAATCGAAGAAAAGGAAGCAACCATCATGCTCTACCTAAATATGGTTATAAAAATACTGAAATACAAAAATCAAAATTTGATGACGTCACACTTCGGTACTCTATATAAGTTACTAATACGTTATGTATACGCCCAAAATTGAAGAAAAAAAAAACATCGATAGTTCAGCGTATGCCAGCATTTTAGAGAAATTTTGATACGTCGGGCATACGCTGGCTAAATCGTCAATATGTGACTGCGCCATAAATCGCCAAGGCGTGACAGCTACTTTAGATGATAACTACACCCCCTATTCTCTTACTTTTGACTTGCCCCTCTTGAGTTTTAAATCTATATATTATGTTTGCATCATCCCCCCTCTCTCTCTCTCTCTCTCATTATGTCCCCATATCTCTTTCTTGCTCACTCTGTCCCCATCTCTTCCCCCCTCTCTCTCTCCTTTTTCACTTTTCCCCTTATTCCCTCTCTTTGTCTCTTCGTTACCATTATTAATGTCATATTTCAATTTAGTTGTACATTAATAATGTATGGATATCGAAGCTCTCCCATTTTAAAAATTATTTTCTCAGTTCTTGTCCAACTTCGTTACCTTCCTCGTTCCAGTCTTCTAAATCATCGTCATGGCAAAAACAAACTCTAGACGATCAATATTTCTTGTTGTTAGGATTTTATTTCAGAGAAGTATGCGTTTATGTCAGTAAATGTATTTAATTAACAATGTCATTTACTGTTATTACCTAGGTAAACAAAAGCAAGAAATAAATCAGTTTATTAGTAAACAATATCAAGCTTACAAAGAAATAAAAATATGTCAAAAACCTGAACTACGAATTCGAAAAACGGAAATAATATATGTATAAAGCATGGCAAATAAGAACGTAGATCATGTTTATCATGAAGAACGATAAACTTGTTAAAACTAAACGAAAAGCTGTGAGGAATTAATAAAAGATAGCTATTGCTAAGTAGAGCATCTGGAAGACATTTTTTTATAGAATGCGATTATCATTAAAACATTAAAAAATTATAGATAATAAATAAACATTAGATATAAAAATAGATTAACCTTAGCATAAATACACAATATTTGTCATTTTACACAGAGACGTTATATTGGTTGATTCGTTTTACAAAGGCTATTAAAGAATAACTCTGAAATACTTTATATGTATATATTTTGCTTTAGGTGTAAATAAAAATCGAATAATTACTTTAACGACATCTTAGAGACTTTTACTTTGTCATGTAAGACATAAATATCAGTTTCGTAATTATTCTAAGACAATTCTGTTATATTTGGTTACGGCTGTCCATTGCAATATCTCTACATAGAAACAATAATTTGCATTTATTGTTAATTTTAAGGAAAATAAAGGCACTGGATTTACTTTAAAATGAATGACAGTATATATTTGTCAAATCAGGTATCTTGCAGGACACCGGAGATTGTTTTCTAGTTTCCTTTGAAAATGTCTTTTTTAGTCTGTTTCACTGGACTCAACAGATGATGATTCAGCTGACACAGAGGAAGAACGTCTAAAACGAGCTGCATGGGATGAAGAACAAAAAAATAACCTTATCAAAGTTATTATCAACCATTTTCAAACCATGAAATTCAAAACAAAAATCACAGCAAACTCAGTCCAGTAGACTGCAAAGGATGCAGGCAAAATATTCTTTAAGAAATAAACTATAGATTAATAGAAAATAGTAGGCATTTCAACGCTTAATAAACCTGTTCACAAAGTTATTCAAATTATTGATGCTTCTTTCCTTGGGACCTATTAACGAGGTATTCCATTAACCTGTTATTAATTAATGAACTACAATACTTGGAATCCAGTTTGCATACATTAGTTGTTGCTATGTCTGACAAGCCTCTCAGGTTGTCAAGAACAACCTTTATTTTAAAGTATGCATGAATTTGAATATATTTGTGAGCAGGTATATTGTCCCAGGTGCACTAAATAAACTGATGTTTTTTTTTTGCTTCCTTTCATTTTCATTAACAGAATGGATCCAGGCCATGTACTAAAAGTTCACACTCATATGTATGTGATTGAAACGCATGTATATGAAATCATAAACCAACCCTTGAACTGAACGAGGTGCAAGCTTGTCAGAAGCAGGGACCGCGGAGCCGGGGGGGGGGGTGGGGCTGTAGCCCCCCACTTTTTTCAGTAAACACGTGCAAACGTGTGGCAGTGCAAAAATGTGGTTATACACGCACCCCCCCCCCCCCCTCCCTCCCCCTCCTAACTCCCCCCCTCCCCCCTCCCTCCCCCTCCCTCCCCCTCCCTCCCCCCTCCCCCCTCCCACCTCCCGTCCCCCACTCAGCCCCTCCACTTTCCAGGACGTTCCGCGGCCCCTGAGAAGTACACCTCTTTCTTATCACTTCGGGTTAAGAAAAAAAAATAAATTTATAATCAGTTTTATTATGTTGATTCTACTCTGTCCAACCATTCATCATGATATTATTAATGCACGTCGCCTCAAACAAATCCCTACATGACACAACGGCTTCAAAATACCAACAACACGCAACCAAGTCCAACAATAGTAGACAAGAATAGACCGGAAAAGGTGATTGTCCTGAATACATATTTCTTATTTTCTACTTTTTTTTAGGAAACTGTATATGATACTTGGAAAGCTTGAAATGTGTCGTGTAAAAATATGTATTTACAAAAAAAAAAAAATCGGCGATATATTGCTTGTTTGAGGTTAACTATGCCATGAAATATTCCTTATATACCTGAGGCAGGGCAGGAGATAACTTGAGTGCAAACTTCTTCCAAGATATCACAAGCATCTGAAGCATCCTGTTCCTGTACACCTTCCTCCACCAAACACAGCTGACCTTGATCGGCGGAGTTCAGCAAGGCTATCTCATCAGCAGTAACTTGCGACGGAGGGTTTTCGACGAATGCCTCACAGTCCGCGTTCAACTCCGTTCTGTAATTTACACAGAGGGCTTGGAACTCAGAAGTGCGGTCGGTTTGAGCTATGAGTGGAGAAAAAGAATGACACCATTTGAAAATCGTTTGTAAATATGCAAGGGAAAAATAAATGCTCCTCAGTTCATATTGATAACATCCTTTAAATCAGTGGGCTGGAAACGTCCAAAAGGACATGAGGGAAACATCATTATAGCTTTTTTGTTTTTCATAAGGAACGATATATATATATATGTAACTCTAAAGGCTACATTAGGTGGGCAGTTTTTGTCTTATTTCTATGCTAAACTCTCCACCTAATGTACCAACTGTCCACATAATGAAGGGGGCGCTATTATGACGAAATAATGTTTTGTTGTGTGTCCACCTAATGTACCCTTTAGTAATATATACATGTAAATCCCGATGGCTATCCCCGGACAACAACCTCCTGAGAAAACTACACCTGGGACAACTACCCATTTCCAACTTACCCCAGACAACTATACCCACTAGACTAAGGGGCAGTTTTACGGGGCTTAGTTGTCCTCGAAAAGAAAACAAGCATAGCGTATACGTCTGCAAATTAAGATCTTTCAAAGTACGGAGAAATATTGGAAGATGCGTTGTGACTAGAAAATAAAACATTCTGCTTCTTGTAGGTGTATCCCGTTTTGTAGGCCCTTGATTATTCAGTCGATTGACTTTTTTCTTCATATAAATCATTAATTAGTATCGGTCTTTATCTCACATTTTGCTCGAAGGTTATTTATATATCCCAAGAGGAACCAGAAGAAGATATTATGCGTTTTACCTTTAACTTCCAGTGCAGTTAATGCGATGAAGCACAGGCAAACGGACAGGGTTTTTACCTAAAAAGAAGGGGGAGAAGAAACTGTTGGGTTAAGTTGTGTAAACCTTTAAACCGCCAACGAGACCGGATTTTGATATCCAGATAGGAGTTTCTTTAGATCGGGTTTTCGATCTCTCGGTTCCGTATCGATCCGAGTTCATACGTTAAATAAAAGTTAAGGTAGCTTTCGGATACGCAGCACTCGAATGAAATACAGATGTTAAAGTTATCAAATTACTTTTTTTAATGCAATGAATCAACACATCGTTTATTTGCAAAATAAACATATTCTTTATATATCTAGAATCATAGTTTTTTGTTCACATTTATATACTACAGTCCTTAGGACTATATATTGGCCATGAAAGAATCTGAGCAAAATAACCCTATAAAATAAAACATGGTTAATTTGAACTTAACAATTACATGTATAACAAATTTATATCAAAGTGTGAAAATATGTGGTTTAGGTAGAATTTGACTCCATTTGCTACATGGGTCAAATAAGGCATGAAATACAATGCTAGTATTAAATAGCTATAGATCACGTAATTTGACCACATTGTCATGTGTTTTAAAAAGAAAGAATATTTATATAAACAAAGCTGTACAAATTTAACAAATGATGGATCGTTTTCATATAGTTCGTTGATTTAACTCCGTCTAAGCGAAAAAGACACAAAAATAGGCCCTATAGTTTAGGCTATATGCAAAGAGTAATTCCTAATGGCCGCGAAAACCCACGACTGAAAACAAATCTATCATACACATCTATACACTATCTATACACATTCCATCAAATATATATTTGTATTAAATACTGACAATCACAGCTTAAAATCAGGTTTTGGATGGAGTATAATAATTAAAAAGTAAATGGTACTTACTGCTGAAGCCATTTTAGAAGTTTCCTTGAGTCGAGTATTTTGAATCTCGTGAAGTATCGACTGGTGACGAGTGATGATTAAACACATTACTTCGTCTCCTTTTATAGAAAAAATTATACATTTCAGTTTTTTGTTGTGGGTGTGTCAGTTGAAGCAAATATCAATCAATATTCCTATAAGCATAAAAAATTATTGCTTAACTAATGACAGTTGAAGGATTAAATGAATAGGTATAAAGCGTTTTTAGAAAGAAAAAAAAAACAACAGTAAAAACTATTCACTCAAAACGTGACACCGTTTATTCGTAACTGGTTGGCACATCAACGTTTAATTAATTTTTAGGGTCAAACTGTCATGTCATTTCAAATTAGAACAGTGGGATCAAGAATGAATGCATAATTACGAATGGCAATTGCCTCTCATCAATACGTTATCATGGTAATGAAAATGTCAAACACCGAGAAAACAAACAACAAGCAAGCAAACAAACGCACAAACAGAAAACAAAACAAAAAAAAACTACTCATTAACTTTGGGCAAATTAACAGGCTACAGTTTCTCTCTCTATCTCTTCCTCTCTCTCTCTCTCTCTCTCTCTCTCCCTCTCTCTCTCTTTCTCTCTCCTCTTTCTCCCCTCACTCTCTCTCTTTCTCTCTCTCCCCCCTCTCTCCCCCCTCTCTCTCCCCCTCTCTCTCTCTTTCTCTCTTTGTCTTTAATAGGTTAAAACGGTTCTAATACTGCTATATACGGGAAAATACCAACCAGGCAGAGTAGAGCCAATTCGTTAAAACAAGTTTGAAGAAGTATTCATTTACGCAGCTCTGGCATGGCAAATTGCCGTTGATCCATTGCCAATTTGTCCAATACCCGATTTGTTTCATTATTGCCGTGTTTTTTTTTTTCTCTCAGTTTGTCTACTCTCTGATGTCTAATCATCACTTCGTCTATTTTTCATTTCGTCCACTTGTCAGTTTGTCCAATTTTCATACTGGGCTATTAATCATGAATACGATCACCAGTTCTACTGTAATCCCCCTTAATATTTTAACTTACTTTTTTAATATCCATTCAGTAAAAAGCCTGTAGTATCCTTTCTTCACTAGTCACCCGCTAATGCTATAGCCCTCCTGCGTCTATTATTGACGTTCACCATGTATGTATTCAATATATTTATTTAATATCGTATATTACTATAATTATGTATTCACTATGTATTGAATGATGTATTCAGTTATTTATGCAAATGTATGTATTCAAATATGAATTCAAGTATGAATTCAATTATGATTAAGTTATGTATTCAATTATGTATTCAATTATGCATTCAATTATGTATTCAATTATGTACTCAATTATGTATTCAATTATGTACTCAATTATGTATACAATTATGCATTCAACAAGTACAATTATAAACTATGTACTATGAGATCTGCACCATGCCTGAAAATGTATGTTGAAAATATGATGCAGAAACCAATTAATCAAATTAAAATATAAAAATAAATGCATAAATATATGGCAAGGACCATTAGGGGCTTGTCCAGTACGTGAACATTTGACGAAATATAAAGTAAACAGAACCATTTGAAGCCCAACTGGTCAGTGGAATAAATGATCATTAGGTTAAATAAAAACTGGACAAAATAGTGATTAGAGCACGTGGTCAATCGACGAACTGGGTGTTGAAAAAATGTTATTAGACCAGTTGGATAGTGACAAGTTGGGCATGCTGGGTACAGACGAATTTGGATAAGATGTGCTAGACACTAGACGAATTGGCATTGGACCAAGCAAAATGTCATTATAGGTCAAACGCTAATGACTCTTGTTACAATTGTTCTGCCAATCAAAGGTTATACTTCATTTGACTTCTCCTAGTGTCTATCACAGGTGTCCGGCTTTCGCCATGCCAAAATAGTAAAAAAAAAAAATTTCTTTTCTTTTAATGAAAACCTTCCAAATTTGCTTTGCTTCCATATATTACCCTTCCTATGCAATTAAAAATATTCATAAATTTTCAGATATTTCCAAGGTGCCTGTCGATTTTGACTTTTTGTTAGTAGTTGTTTCGATTGTTTAAAATGTTATATTGTATACAAGATTTTATCATTACTTGTGAATATTCAATAACGTCAAGTTCTATTCGGCAAAACGTAACGAAGTATTATTTTCACTCTAATATGGAATATGGAATATGGAATATGGAAATTTGATATTCTGACCGGGATTCGAGCAAACGGAATCAGCCCCTAACTGCCTAAAGCGAAATTGTGCCTGTTATCCCGTGCACGCTGTATGTTATTTTTTATCCTCTCACATCCTGCAGAACTATTTCCCTCAAATTTCTCTACCGTTCTATCCCCTTCACTCTTTCACTTTTTTCTGTTCTATACACATCTCTTATCGTTTCACTATATACATATCACGCTGTGTATCTCTCCTTCTCTCTTTATCTCACTTTATTTTCTCCCACTCTGTATAGCTCTCTTCTTCACACTTCATTTCGCTCTATTTCAGGACGTTCTTTTTCTTAATACGCGTATTCACTCTTATCCAACACGTCATTGTAAAGACTTCCATTTGAACAACCCCAAACTCCTTGTAGTCCATCGGTCAATTAGACATCACGGGCCCGACATCTGGAATGAGCTTCCAGACCACATTAAACAATGTGTTTCACTCTTTTCGTTTAAAGCAACCATGAAAAAATACATGTGGTCACAATATAATACAATTCAATAAATCGTTATATCGTGTGTTGGGGGCCGGAGGGGCGTTAACTCTGTGTTAAAACATATGAGTTGACGCCCTTCTGGCTCTCAACACACGATGTCATTGTGATGATTATCAAATTTTGGTTCAGTTTCATTTGTAAAATTAGCTAGAACGTTAAAATATTATAGATCTTGTAAACAACCAAGGTCAGACATATCCGCGCGCGCCATTCACTATAGCACGCACGTGCACCACATCTTTACCCCCGCCTCTCTTCTTTTTCGTCCATTTATTGGCCCCTCCAAGGTATGATGGTAATATTGTGAACATGTTAATATTAATAATCCGTCCTGCTCTAGGCTGTCCGTCTCCTCAAGCCATGCTTACAACGGCAGCCTTCTGCATTCAATACATACATTAGATTATCTAGTTCCATCGTTTGTTTGTTTGTTGTTGTTTTTTTCGCTTATAATTATGCTTGCTATATTATTTTGTATACCGTTCTTTGTATCATATACATATTTCATTTGTTGTATTTGTTATACTGACTGCAGAAAATAAATTTCTTTGAAATGAGAAAAAAAAATAATCTCTCTTTTCCTCTGCACGCTGTCAATCTCTGTTCCTCTTACCTTATCTCTCTCTCTCTCTGTCTTTCACTTACTTTCTCTAACCTTTCCCTCTTCTTCTCACATCCTCTCACTTTATCTCACTTATACCCCTTTCCCACTGCCGTCCAAACTTGGTCCGCACCAGGTCCGGACCAAATTATGTCCGTCGCAAGTGCTTTCACACCGCCGTGAAGGTTTAGGCCGGACCTGGGCCGGACCAAACATATCCGTCGCAGTTGCCACGGAAACCACTTACCCCCCTCATGAATCGCGCGACATTTGGAACTGGCTAGCTAGCTAGCTTAGCGCGGGACATGCATTTGGTCCGGACCAAATTCTTTGTGCTTTTCACACCAAATTTGGTCCGGACCTGGTCCGGACCTGAAACACCTCTTGGTCCGGACCAAATTTTGGTCCGCACTAACTTTTTGGTCCGGACCAAATGCTTTCACATCAAGATTTGGTCCGGACCAGGTCCGGACCTGGGCCGGACCAAAGCTTGATGTGAAAGGGGTATATATCTCTCCCTTTCAAGTTGTATTACTCTGTATACCTCTCTTGTCATATATCTCTTTCTCTCACATTCTATATACATTTTATATATCTTCCCCTCACTTTCACTCTGTATCTCTTTCTTTGCATTATTTCCCCTCACTTTCTTTCACTCTATATCTCCCCCTTTCACACTGTTTTACTCTGTAGTTTTTTTAACTAATTTCATCACACTTATTTATCCCTCTAGCTTCGTCTCACCTCCAGACTTTCTATTTGCCCTGTACACTTTTTTGTCATTTATACTGCATTTCACGCTGTATATCTCGTCTCGATCTCACTTCATTTTCTCTCACTTTCTCTCGCTCTAAATAATATCTTTTTTCCCTCTGCTCGTTGTTAATCTCTTTTCGTCTTACTTTAAATATCTCTCTTTCCTCTTACTTTCTCCCACTTTTCTCTCTTCCTCTCACATTTTCTAACATCTATCTTCACCTCACTTTTATTCTGTATCTCTTTCTTATTATCATTTCCCTCACTTTGTCCACTTTATGGCCCGAATTCACGAAAGAGTTTTATCTAACCCATGGTTTAAACCTCCATAAGCGTATTCATCATGTCCAATGGGAGGATAGTATTGCGCTTAAATACGCTTATTTACGCTTATTTTAGTCCACGGCGGAGGTTTAAGGCGGATTCACACCAAACACGACACACGATAAACGACACGACAGCACGACATGCTACACGATAAACGGCAAAAAAACAGTGCACACCACTCACGACATTCGCTAAAACGTCGTGCTGTAGAGAGGGTGATGTCGTCTTCGATGATGAGAATGTCGTGATAGAATTCATTTCAAATTCATCATTATAGTCATCAAAATAATTGTAAAGATAAGACGGAAGTTTCATATTTTAAAATCTTGAAATCATTTATTCTTTATTTGGATTTTCTGAAAGTTGTTAAATTGGTCATGTGACTATTATTGAAGAATTACAAAAGTGATATTTGCTGTTTATTCAGAATAATCACAGCTAGGTTTTCTTTCTTCATTATTGTGGTCGTGTGAGTATATTATTGAAGAAATAGGCCTACATAAAATTGATGATCTTTGTTGTCTATTCGGAATAATTAAAGCAGTTTTCCGGGGGGGGGGGGTGGGAAAACAAAAATTTGCCAGACCTCCAAAATTCGCTCAGTGGGGGGCGGAGAAGGGGGGTCCAGTTCCCCTCCATAATTCTCTGACAAGCAAAAAAAAAAAAAAAAAAGGTTTTCGTTCTAAAATTGGGGGGGGGGGGGGGGGGACAATGCATATTTTTCTTCCAAAGGGGGGAGGGAGGGGGCGGGCCGAATGTGCCCCTCCTACTAAATCCGCCACTGCTTTGGAACATAAATTTTGCGGCACACACCCACCGTACACTATATGGGGAGGGGGCAATTTTGTCTTATACACTCACTCTTTACCATATTTTATAGACAATTAAAACGACCAGAAAAATATATTTTCTTAATTGAAAATAGTTTGGCAGGCTTATATATTTTATATGGATTTTGGGTACCTCCAGACATTAGGAAAGTACTTGAATTTCTTGGTGGACTAACAGAAATTTTTGTTTTCTATTTCTATATAATTTATCTCAACACAAACTCATGGATGATAAAAAAAATCTGCTGATATTTTGTCAACAAAGTAAAAGCAATTCTTTACCCCATATTACGGTGCATCTTAAAATGACTCAAAAAGAACCCATTTTCAGAGTTTCATTGAAAAAAACACAACATACTTTTAAATGTAATTCCCCATTTCTTCTCCGCCTCTCTCCCCCCACCCCCTATCTCTCTCTCCATGCCCCTCCCCCTCTCTCTTTCAAAATTTGTAACAAGTTCAGTGCCTGTTGTATTCTGTTTGAGAGCTGAAAAAACTGTAGGCTAATTGGACAATACAAACAATACAAAAACCAATATTTAAAAGACTAAAAAAAAAAACCTTTATCAAATAGACCAATATGGATTTTCCTTAAAATAGTACATTAAAAAAAATCATGCAAATATGAAACCAAATAAACTAAATATCTTAATATCTTATCAATTATGGTATTGTAAGGTATGTAAATAAAGTTCAAGCTCCATTAGAGTGCAAATTAAATTCATCCCCCAAGAATGTATGATGTAGTAAGCAAATACAATTAGCTCGGACACCCCCCTTCTAAAATACTTTGGACGTGCTGTAAAATGCACCTCAGTCCCGAGATTAAATCTGCAATGGCCTAATGATTATGTAAGGGGGCGGACGTAACTTGATATTCAACATTATTAACCACAGTTAGATTTTGAAATAGAGATTTGGCAAAAGTTTAAATGTCCCCACTAAAAGAAATTACTTATTGCAGACTAATAACAATCTAACCAGTTGTAATGCATAACATGTAGCAAATTAAGGAAGAGAAGTAACATACATGTAGTTATAGGGGCTGTAAAATAAAATTCTTCATGGGAGTAGGACTGTTATTCAGAATCCTGAAATGAATGGATTCTGTCAACTTCATTTTGTTATGCCTTTGGTGTGTCCTTGCACACTCCATTGTGAGATCATTTGAGGATTGAGATCGGGGGGGGGGGGGGGCAGGGGGTACTGGGGTACTATAGGAAATACAAGGAAGGGTGTGGTGACACAGGGAGTATCAAATATTAGCAGCCGATGGACTGGGGGAGACACTGCTATTTGAGAATGATGAATGGCTTCAAGTTCATTCCCTTCGACCCCCTCTTGTCCTTGAGAGCATCCTTTTGCATCAACTACCAGGTACGATCTCTTGTAGATGTGTGCCCTACAAAATGAAAAAGGAATTAAACAATGATATAGCCTTCCTAACATCATTACATCATAGCTACCAAGTGACTAGTACAATTGTATAACATTTTTTTTCACAAAACACATACATCAAAGTAACTAAACATTTACTTGAATGAACAGAACTATAATAAGATGAGAAAACAGCACTTAACATAGCAAGGGACTATAACACAAGTATGCATGATCAGTGTTTATATATTAAATCTTATGGTTGTGTAGGACCATGACAAAGCTTATGTTAGTAAATAGAAGATCAGGGTATAAATTATTTCCCTATTAAAACGAAGCAGATCAACTATTTGACACGACTTTGAATGAACACCCATCCCCAATTTCCATGAATTCATGCATTGGGAAACAATTGGATTGTTACATGTATTGTACTATAAATGAAATTGTACTTACTCTCTAGGTAAGGATGTGAAATCAACAATACTAGTACATGTACGTTAGTAGGTGTTTTCCCTTGATGACGGGAAACGGGAGTGTGATGACCTGAAATGATGATGCACCAGTTCCACTTCTCTTCCCTCGTTCTTGCCCATGTTCTTGTACTGCATGAAACAAGCCTGTACATGTATGTTGACCAAACTACATTCAGTACTTTCTCCTGTAAATTTAGTGAGAAAGGAAATTAGATCATTATTGTATTTTTAATTGCCAGGATAAGAAATAACAAAGCAAAATGAAAATAATAATTTTCTGTAAAAGACAAAATAACAATGCTGACAATAATAATGATTAAAAAAATTAAAACAGTAAAGAAATCATTTGACAGGTGAATTCCGACGTGCTTTATGTTTTATTTATAAGAACATAATTGATGGGGGATGCACTGTATGTAAAGTATCTAGATATAAAAACGACTTAGTTTCCATCTCCAAACGAATCTTTAACTTCATTTTATAGTTGAATGAAACAAAATAATTACCAGATCTTTCAAGCTTGCTGGCAATATTTCAGCAAATGTGTCTTGCCTTTAATATCCTCATCTTTGTACAGCGATTTGCCTGGGTTTCCAGAAGTTCATCATGGCCCATTCTTTTATGCTGCAAAAAATAGAGGAAGAAAATAGCAAAAAATAAGACTACAAATAAATATGTAAGGTTTATTTCATCTTAGAAATCCACATGTAGTCTCATATAGAATGGGTGGTCTTGTGATGTAAATTTATGTAATTATTCAACTTGAAAAAAAAAGTGAAACATAAAATTTAACCTATTTCAATCTATCATAAGTTTATTTAGTGATATGGCATAAGATAAATCATAATAAAGACACTAGTGATATATAATTTGATTCATAACTTGCTATGCTCCCACTCAAACAAGTGATGGGATTCGTCCCTTTTTCTCAATGTAGACTTACGGGTAAGTAAGTAGAATGTACATAATGCATATATACATTGCAGATCTACATCAACTCTAGATCCAGGGGTGGATCCAGGAATCAGGATTTTGTCAAAGGGGGGGGGGGGGGGGATATCTCAAAAAACTTTCTGACAAGCAAAGAAGAAAAAAAAAGGTCAGATTTTTTTGATCCAGTTTCCCTTCAAATTCTCTGACAAGCAAAAAGATATGCCCCCATAACTCTGCCACTGCTAGATCTTTGACATCCCTATTGCAGATTTGTAGCCCTACTAAAAAAATCTCTGAAAATTTTAGTTTTATTGCCTTAATTATGTAAAATTGATCTGATTATTTTCCTCCTTTTTATTGTTATTGGCCTGTAACTTATACTGCTTCTAGATCTACTGAAAATGCTTTGATTAAAACAAAAAGAAACAAAACTACCTAAAACAAAAACTAACAAAACAAAAAGATATGGACGAGTCTAACATTTTAGACTAAAAAATGAAGCCTAAAAAAAATGAAGTCAAACTCTAGACTCTACACTGTACACATCATTCTTTTTATACTCAACAATGACAAAGAAAAGGAAACACTAGCCCTATATCTAGACAAACAAATAAGAAAAAAGGCTCTCTGAATTAGATCTAAGTTAGATCGACATAAAGTTAGACTCTAGATCTCTTGTTAGTCAATGACATGTAAATTGATAATAGGCCTATAGATACAAATATTTTAAATTCAGAGTATAGAGACTAGATGCTTGCCTAACTAGACCAATCTAGACCAATATTATTTGGCCTAGGCTCTAGATCTGGACCTAATACCAGCTTAGTAAAGTACAAGCCCCCTCCCCAAGGCCAAAGTAGTCCTAGCCTAGGCTCTTCATAACAAATTAAGAACTAACAATAGGTCTAGTGTGACTATGTCAATTTGATGGTCTAGTACCGTTAAAAGTCAGTGACAGGTTCGAAATTTGCAGCCGGTGTTTTTGTTTTACTTTTGTTTCGTTTGTTTTGGGGTTTTGGGTTGTTTTTTGTTTGTTTGTTTGTTTGTTTAGGGGGAGGGGCCTCTCTCTCTCTCTCTCTCTCTCTGTAGATTTTACACAGACATTAGACCATGATAGTCATATCCAGACCCCGGATCCAGACCATAGTAGCTCTGACTTTAAACGGATTGATGGCCATACCATGCCCAGCCATAGTCCATACCATGCCCCCTCCGCTTGTCAGGCCAGATACACTGCCTGGACTCCAGACCTGGACCTGGAATGGTCCTGGGACCGGGCTTGACTTGAGTTTAGCTTTACTTTAGTTTAGTTTAGTTTATATGTTAATGCTAGGAATTATATCTAACAAGTTAGACAGCTGGATCTATTCTAAGTTAAATCTGGAGCCAGGGATCTAGATCTAGATCTACTCATTGAATTTGCTCAGTAGGGCCTAACCTAGCCTAGGCTAGGGCTAAGTAAAGTTTGGTTTAGCCACCATTTATAGTTAGATCTAGGCCTATACTGTATGTTATTGTTAACGTTGGTTTTGGTCTTTGTCAAGTTGGTCAAACATATTAGCCTTTGATAAGTTGGTCAAACATTAAATATATAGACCTCTCATCAAATTAGGCTTAATTTTACTTACCGAAGATAAATT
The DNA here is from genome assembly GCA_025617745.1 of Heliocidaris erythrogramma. NCBI lineage: Eukaryota > Metazoa > Echinodermata > Echinoidea > Camarodonta > Echinometridae > Heliocidaris > Heliocidaris erythrogramma. Next base: position 5,151,066 of record CM046861.1, read on the forward strand.
TTCAGCAACCTTTCAACCAAAGGATCAATCAGACAAGTATGTAACTTGAAAATCTCGTTTTGGTTGGACTCGACGAAAACATAACGAGTGCTGTGTTTTTGTGCATAGCTCTATGGTACTTTTTGTGCGGTGCGATAAAATAATTTACACGTAAAATCCCATAGAGATATGAGCTGGAGAAATGAAAAGTTTCTGCCATCAATTAGCAGCCTTGGATAAATATGACGTCACTGCAAATCCTCCACGCTAATTGGTTGGTGGCCAAAATGTCGTTTTGTCGTGCTGGGAAAATCGCTCGCTGAGCGATTTTCTGAAACGACTAAAAACCCCTAAAAACGTCGTGCACGACGTTTCGGAAAACGTCGTGGCAGTGTGCACGGTGCCATAGGGTTTGCATTAGAGCGATTTTTCAGAAAGTCGTTCATGTCGTGCTGTCTTGTCGTTTGTCGTTTGTCGTGTTTGGTGTGAATCGCCTTTAAACCAATAACGATATTTTTTCTATTAACAAATTCAATTTCTATAAAAACTGTTTATATGGAATCATTCACATAATTCATATTATAGTTATATTCTGAGGGAATGTAAAGTGCAAACCGCCCCCAATTTTATTGGTCCTTATTTTCACTATTAAGTCAAAACCCTGGATTGAGAAAACAAAGAATAAGGGGTATCTGAAAGCCATGTTTCTGATAGGCCAATTTATTACAGAACATTTAAAACTAAGCCGTTCAAGAGGATTACGCAAACACTCGAAGTTTCTATTCATACTTTTAATATTAGCATGAATCAAAGAAAACTCAGTCTTATCCATATTTAAAAAGTGTGAAACAAATTGATTTTCAGAGTAATAAGAGGATGATTTGGCTTTTTCATATTCAATGTCATGAAAAAGTACATCACGATCTTTGGCATTCGAATTTAGAATACTGATCATATCATTAACAAATTTAGTATCAATACTGCAAGTTTGAGAGTGTAATAACGTTTGGAAAGAATCTAAGAATTCATCATTGGTTAAGTTATTACCGGGTATGTTATCATTATTACCGTTATTTACCAATATATAAGATTATCATCACCGTAAAGAGATAGATCTTAGGCCACCTGAGGGCAAGGGGGTAGGAGTAGTGTCTGGTAGGGAGAGATACTGTCACAATGTACATGAATACACCATTTAGAGATCAGGGGTGGTATTCTGAGATTTATTTTATCTTGATTTTAGTGAAATAATTTTAATTGTCATAACAAAATGTACGCTTATGGCGCATCATTGGTTAATGACTGCGCAAAAGTGGCTGCGTACGCGGAATTCATCTGCGCCAACACCAATGAAATGTTGCACTTTAAAATTTCTTATGACAATTAAAATCTTTTCACTAAAATCAAGATAAAATAAATCTCAAAATGCCACCCCAGATATTTAAGAGACAAGAGAACATCACTTTAAAAAAGCAACAAAAAAAATAAATAAATAAGTAAAACCAAAACGATACACAAAAAACAAAGGTAAAAAACGAGTCTTAGGACAAGGCCTTGCATCTAACCGTGAGTATCTAAAAATAGTAATAAGAGTTTAAAATACACGTTGTGTTCTGAAAGTAATACATTTGCTTGAGGAAATGGTTTCATGATAGGCACCAGATATTTGACTGGGCAAAAGTAAACGACCAAAGACAAAAACAGTAACAATAACATAATCAACTAGAAAGGCCGTCAAAGGCGGCAGACCCACGCCTTAGCGGAGCGATTATTCTTGAAACTGCAGATATATTTTTACTGGTTGGTTCCCCTGTCGTGTATAAAAAACCCAATATAGGTTTTGTTTTGTTGCGATTATTTTTGTAAGCAGTAGCCATTCAAAGGGGATAACAAGAGGCACATCTACCCCCCCCCCCCCCCAATAAATTTTGCCATATCCAGGTCATAGCTTTGTGTGTCCCCACCCTTGAAAAAATTCTTCTGAAAAAGATATTTTATTATTGAAACATCTCTCCCCTAAAAGTAATTGATTAGACATGTCAGAGAGCGTGGCGTGGTGAGGAAAAAAATGTTAGCAATTTGTATTCAGTGTTCAGTCATGTAAGTGTAAGTAAATGTATTCATGTTCTATCTTTAAATTACATTGCAATTGGGGTTGTTTTTTTTTTTCATCGGGCTTGGATAAAATAAATATGACGACAAAACAAGTTGGATCTCGACTTCAAAATGACATGCATGCGAGGCACAGAGCCTACTCACTCAGCTCAGTCACCACCCATCAACAAAGTCAAAGTGGATACTTGGCGTGCATGTATTCGGCGAACCTCGATCAGCCACCAAATTTTGCAAATCCACACAAATTAAAAAAAAATACAGTTTTTGTATATATTTTACAACTACGAAATCCACTCAAACAGACATAAATGAGTTATAAACTAACTCAAATCTCAAATGACATGACCGTTATAACCCAAAGAAAAAAAGTTCAATCCTACTACAGTCAGCCAAGCATAGGCACTGCACTGCACTCCCTGGCCTGGGTTATGTACTCCGGCCCTAGCCCGACCAGTGGGGCATTTCATGAAAGGACTTGTCAGATATTTTATCCGACAAATTTGCTGTCAGCCAATCAGATGCAAGGATTTCAGTAGCTTATAACATTTGTCGGATAAAATATCCGACAACTTTCTTTCATGAAACGCTCCCCTGATCGCCGTCACTTCGCGACAGCGCTGTGTATAGTTATGTACGTACAGCTAGCTACACAGCCCACTCACTCAGATCAACACACGCGAACGCTCGCGAGTGCGATAGACTCACTCACGTCGAACAAACTCACCAGATTTTCACCGAAAACAATTAAAATCACGTACTACACGTCCACCAGGATAAAATAAATCACAAAAACTTCCACAACAAAGTGGAAAGAACCGGGGAAAATAAACAGAAATGCACAGAAGATAAGAAATAGAGGAGAAGCCGTAGGGATAGGGTAGCCTGAATCTAAATGAATTTGTAGCCGGTATCGCGCGCGATAGCTAGCTTTGAATATTCATTGCAGGCTCGTACGGATTTGAAGTGAAATGGCAAATAATGGGTCTAAAAGTCTTCTAAAATTCATAAACCTGAAATAGACTTTTGGTGAGACGAAGTAATGAGTGTTTTGATTGGCCAAAATATTTCTGCATCTGCAGGCGAAGTTTGGGGTCATCAATCTTTCTAGTTTCTTTCCTGTCACTATCTGAACTGAAGTTCCTATACTTTACTACAGGGTCAAAACTTCAAGGTCACACAGAATGTGCAGGGGTCAACCAATCATCACCAAAATCTAATCGATTCTTTCCTGTCACTTTCTGAACATTCCCTGAAAATTTGGTGCAAATCCGTTCACCCGTTCTCTTGTTATCTTGTACACAAACAAACAAACAAACAAACAAAAAAAAAAAAAAAAAAAACGTACGGAGCCCTTTACATAACCCTGCCGATTTCATCGGCGTGGGTAAAAAAACAAACATACGGAGCCCTTTACATAACCCTGCCGATTTCATCGGCGTGGGTAATGAGCGTGGAAACGTGGAGGTCATGCGTTGTTCGTCAAGCACTAATACAGATTTACAAACAATGTTGACATTATGTAAACAAATTTTTAGGCTTTTACTCCCAGTGTTATAGATCGTATGCTCGATCTGTAATGAATCTATACGATCTATAACACTCGGAGTAAAAGCCTAAAAATTTGTTTACAAATTAAAAATTCCTCCCATTAAGCTTCTTCATTTGCTAATGTTGACATTAATTGACCATCATGACCATGGGCCATCGAACAAAAAGACAACCGATGGGTCGATGACCGCCTATATCATTGGTAGCAAAAGCAGCTTATTGTGAATGTTGCGTATTCAGTCTTGTAGGGGGGCATGCTTCAGTAAGAAAGGGGCTTTCTTGGTTAATCTGGAACAGTGGGTTGGGGTTTTGTATTCGTGCTTCACCTTATAGGACAAATGAGCTATTCAACAATAGTTACAAAATATATTGCTTGTTGCTGTGTGCATATAGAACATAATGGGTATTCAAGTACAAAAACAGAATACTGACAATAAAACAAGCAAACAACAATAAGCGTATTTGTGCATATAAAACATTAAAGGCCAAGTCCACCCTAACAAAAAGTTGATTTGAATAAATAGAGAAAAATCCAACAAGCATAACACTGAAAATTTCATCAAAATAGGATGTAAAATAAGAAAGTTATGGTATTTTAAAGTTTCGCTTAATTTCGCAAAACAGTTATATGCACATCCTGCTCAGTATGCAAATGAGGGAACCAGTGAGGTCACTCACTCCCTATTTCTTTTGTATTTTATTATGTGAAATATAGAATATTTTAATTTCTGCAGATTTCACAATTAGGAAGCTCTCATTGAATTGTGTATAGCAACAATGGCAATTACACATGTTCAGCAAGGAATCAAACCTTGTTTCACATTATAACATGGAAAAATTAAAACTATTTCGTATTTCACTTGGCTTTTAAGGGTATTCAAGAGGGTATTCAAAAAGGTGATCAAGAGGGAAATGAATTTCGGTACTACGTCAAGTAACAAACAGAATACAAGTGTCCAACAGAAACAGAGGATGCATTTAAAATTGCGATGAACGAGTATAGAGCGTATCGCAGACGATCGCATGTCGTAGCCTATAAAAAGGCTGCCGCTCCACGATTCGAGAGCATTAAATTGTATTATTTTATATGATTAAAGTATTCTGTGAAAGAAAAATAACGACAAAATATTGTTGATGAAAATAGTCAAAATTGACTGATTGCCATTTAACACGAATCAATAACAACGATTCAAATCACAACTGCACTAGACATCACAGTATCAACATCACCGTCATGCCGAAGAAAACTTCGAAATACGCTGCCAATACGCCATTTTACGGTAGCTGTAAGTTATGGAAACACGTTCAATAAGTTCTGTGGTCGTCCGGAACACGTCAAGTAAGTCTACGTAACATACGTCAATATGCGTTAGAGATAAGTTCTATATACGTCACACCAAGGAGCTTTGAAGAGCTGGAGTCACAAGTAACTCATTCCCTTTGAACCATGTTCGATGCCTCGAGGAAAAAATATGTCAGGCATGTGCTTATCTCGATCTTCCTTGCAGATAGGAAGACAAAAGATTCCTGCCTGGCTGCAAACTTACTGGCCATTTTCAAAGGGAAACATGTTTTTGTAATGATGATTACTTTTCGCTTTCACTAGTGTATTATGAGCAGTTCACAGTGTTTACCTTTACTGGAGGCAAGCGAAAAGAAATGTGCAACATTTCCTGAAATAAGAATCAAAATTACTCGACTTTGACATGTCTTGACACTACTCTGACAAATAACATCACAAATAACTGTACTTGAACAATTACATGTTTTATTTTCGTTTGTCGGAAGTAATCGGAAGAGTGTCAAATTGCGAATATTCATGATATTAGGATTGTCAAATTTGTCCCTTTTTCAAAAATTGCAACTGCTATCATACAATATAGCCAAATTTCTGGACACAATTGGGCTTTTGTATTCATATTTTATTATCTGTTCAACTTTCACTTTGTTTATTGAAATAAAAAGTGAAAATTTCCCGATAAATGATTTGTGACAAAAATTACTACTCAGCTTTCCCATAAAGTCGGCGGCATCGAACATCGGACATCAAAGGCAACAACGCACCTGTAGATTCCTTTGTGCATCCTTAGAAAGCACCTTGGTTACACATAGGTTCCAAGCACGTTACTCATAGGTCAGAAATAAGTTTTGGGTACGCTAGACATTTATCTCGATGTATTTTGACTTATGAGTTACTAATTACAAGTAATGAGTGTGAACGTGTGTCAACGACCGCATAGCTTACATACAACTTATTGCCCGCGTATGCGGGACGTATAAGCCATACGTTGGCATACGTTAAGTTAAATTATAGTTGGGTGTAAGTTGTGAACGCCGGTAACACGCTACCCATTCGTTTGTATAAGTTACCGAAACGTTCTATATAAGTTACTAATACGTTATGTATAAGCCCAAAATTGAAAAAAAAAATAGTTGAGCGTATGCCAGCGTTTTAGAGAAATTTTGATACGTCGGGCATACGCTGGCTAAATCGTCAATATGTGACTGCGCCATAACTCGCCAAGGTGTGACAGCTACTTTAGATGATAACTACACCCCCTATTCTCTTACTTTTGCCTTCCCTTTCTTGATTTTTAAATATATATTATGTTTGCATCATTCCCCCCTCTTTCTTTCCCTCTTTCCCTTACTATCTCTCTCTCTCTCTCTCGTTATGTCCCCATATCTCTTTCTTGCTCACTCTGTCCCCATCTCTCTCTTTCTCACTCTGTCCCCATCTCTTCCCCCCTCTCTCTCTCTCTCTCTCTCCTTTTTCACTTTTCCCCTTATTCCCTCTCTTTGTCTCTTCGTTACGATTATTAATGTCATAGTTCAATTTAGTTGTACATTAATAATGTATGGATATCGAAGCTCTCCAATTTTAAAAATTCTTTTCTCAGTTCTTGTCCAACTTCGTTACCTTCTTCGTTCCAGTCTTCTAAATCATCGCCATGGCAAAAACAAACTCTAGACGATCAATATTTCTTGTTCTTGTTAGGATTTTATTACAGAGAAGTATGCGTTTATGTCAGTAAATGTATTTATTTAACAATGTCATCTACTGTTATTACCTAGGTAAACAAAAGCAAGAAAGAAATCAGTTTATTAGTAAACAATATCAAGCTCACAAAGAAATAAAAATATTTCAAAAACCTGAACTACGAATTCGAAAACGGAAATAATATATTTTATATTGTAATTATAAAGAGGAGATTATCAATATTTTTTGAATAAAGCCTGAAAAAATCGTAGCGCCTCGACCGGGAATCGAACCCGGGCCACTGAGCTACCGAGACACGGCCGGACGGTACAATCATTTCAGGCTTATAGTCACTTGTTTTTACCAAGTGTCTCGGTAGCTCAGTGGTAGAGCATTGGTACGTTAAGCCAGTGGCTCGGGTCTACGATTTTTTCAGGCTTTATTCAAAAAATATTATGAAATAATATATGTATAAAGCATGGCAAATAAGAACGTAGATCATGTTTATCATGAAGAACAAAAAACTTGTTAAAACTAAACGAAAAGCTGTGAGGAATCAATAAAAGATAGCTATTGCTAAGTAGAGCATCTGGAAGACATTTTTGTATAGAATGCGATTATCATTAAATCATTAAAAGATTATAGATAATAAATAAACATTAGATATAAAAAATAGATTAACATTGGCATAAATACACAGTATTTGTCATTTTACACAGAGGCGTTATATTGGTTGATTCGTTTTACAGAGGCTATTAAAGAATAACTCTGAAATATATTATATGTATATATTTTGCTTTAAATGTAAATAAAAATCCAATAATTACTTTAACGACATCTTAAAGCCTTTTACTTTGTCATGTAAGACATAAATATCAGTTTCGTAATTATTCTAAGACAATTCTGTTATATTTGGTTACGGTTGTCCATTGCAATATCTCTACATAGAAACAATAATTTGCATTTATTATTAATTTTAAAGAAAAAAAAGGCACTGGATTTACTTCAAAATGAATTACAGTATATATTTGTAAAATCAGGTATCTTGCAGGACACCGGCGATTGTTTTCTAGTTTCCTCTGAAGTTTTTTTTTTAGTCTGATTCACTGGACTCAACAGATGATGATTCAGCTGAGACAGAGGAAGAACGTCTAAAACGAGCTGCATGGGATGAAGAACAAAAAATAACCTTATCAAATTTATTATCAGCCATTTTCAAACCATGAAATTCAAAACAAAAATCAGAGCAAACTCAGTGCGGTAGACTGCAAAGGATGCAGGCAAAATATTCTTTAAGAAATAAACTATAGATTAATAGAAAATAGTCGGCATTTCAACGCTTAATTAACCTGTTCACAAAGTTATTCAAATTTAGGGATGTTTCTTTCCTTGGGACCTATTAACGAGGTATTCCATTAACCTGTTATTAATTAATGAACTACAATACTTGGTATCCAGTTTGCATACATTAGTTATTGCTATGTCTCACAAGCCTCTCAGGTTGTCAAGAACAACCTTTATTTTAAAGTATGCATAAATTTGAATATGTTTGTGAGCAGGTCTATTGTCCCAGATGCACTAAATAAACTGATGTGTTGTTTGCTTGCTCTCATTTTCGTTAACAGAATGAAGCCAGACCATGTACTAAAAGTTCACATTATATGTATGTGACTGAAACGCATGTATATGAAATCATAAACCAACCCTTGAACTGAACGAGGTGCAAGCTTGTCAGAAGTACACCTCTTTCTTTTCACTTCGGGTTAAGAAAAAAACAACAATTTATAATATTATGTTGATTCTACTCTGTCCAATCATTCATCATGATATTATTAATGCACATCGCCTAAAACAAATCCCTACATGACACAGCGGCTTAAAATACCAACAACACGCAACCAAATCCAACAATAGTAGACTAGAATAGACGGGAAGAGGTGATTGTCCTGAATACATATTTCTTATTTTTTACTTTTTTTAGGAAACTGTAAATATATATACTTGGATAGATTGAGATGTATTAACAAAAAAAAATCGGCGATATATTGGTTGTTTGAGGTTAACTATGCCATGAAATATTCCTTATATACCTGAGGCAGGGCAGGAGACAACTTGAGTGCAAACTTCTTCCAAGATATCACAAGCATCTGAACGCTCCTGTACACCTTCCTCCACCAAACACAGCTGACCTTGATCGGCGGAGTTCAGCAAGGCTATCTCATCAGCAGTAACCTGCGACGGAGGGTTTTCGACGAATGCCTCACAGTCCGCGTTCAACTCCGTTCTGTATTTTACACAGAAGGCTCGGAACTCAGAAGTGCGGTCGGTTTGAGCTGTGAGTGGAGAAAAAGAATGACACCATTTGAAAATCGTTTGTGCAAGGGAAAAATAAATGCTCCTAAGTTCATATTGATAACATCCTTTAAATCAGTGGACTGAAAACGTCCAAAAGGACTTGAGGGAAATATCATTATAGCTTTTTTGTTTTTCATAAAAACGATATATACACACATACATGTAAATCCCGATGGCTATCCGCGGACAACAACCTCCTGAGAAAACTACACCTGGGACAACTACCCATTTGCAACTTACCCCAGACAAATATACCCTCTAGACTAAGGGGCAGTTGTCCGGAGATGAGGGGGGGGGGGGTAATCATCTTAGGGGTAATTGTCCTAGGCTATGCTGTGGTACAGTTTCCTTGGCGTAGAAGCCAGAATGGTTGTCCGGGGCTTAGTTGTCCGAGAAAAGAAAACAAGCATAGCGTATACGTCTGCAAATTAAGATCTTTCAAAGTCCGGAGAAATATTGGAAGGTGCGCTGTGACTAGAAAATAAAACATCCTGCTTCTTGTAGGTGTATCCCGTTTTGTAGGCCCTTGATTATTCAGTCGATTGACTTTTTTTCTTCATATAAATCATTAGTTAGTATCGGTCTTTATCTCACATTTTGCTCAAAGGTTATTTATATATCCCAGGAGGAACTAGAAGAAGATATTATGCGTTTTACCTTTTACTTGCAGTGCAGTTAATGCGATGAAGCACAGGCAAACGGACAGGGTTTTTACCTAAAAAGAAGGGGGAAAAATAAACTGTTTGGTTAAGATGTGTAAACTGTTTAAACCGCAACGAGATCAGATTTTGATATCCAGATAGGAGTTTCTTTAGATCGGGTTTTCGACCTCTCTGTTCCGTATCGACCCGAGCTCTTAAGTTAAATAAAAGTTACCGTAACGGTAGCTTTCGGATACGCAGCACTCGAATGAAACACAGATGTTAAAGTTATCAAATTACTCTTTTTAATGCAATGAATCAACACATCTTTTATTTGCAAAATAATAATTTTCCTTATATATCTAGAATCATAGTTTTGTCACATTTATATACTACAGTCCTTAGGATTATATATTGGCCATGAAAGAATCTGAGCAAAATAACCCTATAAAGTAAAACATGGTTAATTTGAACTTAAGAATTACATGTATAACAAATTTATATCAAAGTGTGAAAATATGTGGTTAAGGTAGAATTTGACTGCATTTGCTACATGGGTCAAATAAGGCATGAAATACAATTCTAGTATTAAATACCTACAGATCACGTAATATGACCACATTGTCATGTGTTTTAAAACGAAAGAATATTTATATAAGCAAAGCTTTACAAATTTAACAAATGATGGATCGTTTTCATATAGTTCGTTGATTTAACTCCGTCTAAGCGAAAAAGACACAAAAGTAGGCCCTATAGTTGCTATATCCAAAGATTAAGTCCTAATGGCCGCGAAAAACCCACGACTGAAAACGAATGTTTTGATTTGTAACAATTCTCGTCTCAATACACATTCCATCAAATATATATTTGTATTAAATACTGACAATCACAGCTTAAAATCAGGTTTTGGATGCAGTATAATAATTAAAAAGGAAATGGTACTTACTGCTGAAGCCATTTTAGAAGTTTCCTTGAGTCGAGTATTTTGAATCTAGTGAAGTATCGACTGGTGACGAGTGATGATTAACAACCAGCAAACAAACACACAAACAGAAAACAAAACAAACAAAACTACTCTTGAACTTTGGGAATATTAACAGACTGCAGTTTCTCTCTCTCTCTCTCTCCCTCTGTCTCTCCTCCTCCTTCTTTCTCTCTCTCTCTCTCTCTCTCTCTCTTTCCCTCTCTCCATTTTTCTCTCTTTGTCTTTAATAGGTTAAAACGGTTCTAATACTGCTATATACGGGAAAATACCAACCAGGCAGAGTAGAGCCAATTCGTTAAAACAAGTTTAAAGAAGTATTCATTTACGCAGCTCTGGCATGGCAAATTGCCGTTGATCCATTGCCAATTTGTCCAATACCCGATTTGTTTCATTATCGCCGTGTTTTTTTTTCTCTCAGTTTGTCTACTGTCTGATGTCTAATCATCACTTCGTCTATTTTTCATTTCGTCCACTTGCCAGTTTGTCCAATGGGCTATTAATCATGAATACGATCACCAGTTCTTCTACTGTAATCCCCTTTAATTTTTTAACTTAGTTTTTTAATATCCATTCAGTAAAAAGCCTGTAATATCCTTCCTTCACTAGTCACCCGCTAATGCTATAGCCCTCCTGCGTCTATTATTGACGTTCACAATGTATTCAATGTATTTATTTAATATCGTTTATTACTATAATTATGTATTCAATATGTATTTAATGATGTATTCAGTTATTTATGCAAATGTATGTATTCAAATATGAATTCAATAATGATTAAGTTATGTATTCAATAATGTATTCAATTATGTATGCAATTATGCATTCAACAAGTACAATTGTACTGTGAGATCTGTACCATGCCTGAAAAATGTATGTTGAAAATATGACGCAGAAACCAATTAATCAAATTAAAATATAAAAATAAATGCATAAATATCTGGCAAGGACCATTAGGGGTTTGTCCCAGTACTTGAACATTTGACAAAATATAAAGTAAACAGAACCATTTGAAGCCCAACTGGTCAGTGGAATAAAAACTGGACAAAATAGTGATTAGAGCACATGGTCAATCGACGAACTGGGTGTTGAAAAAATGTTATTAGACCAGTTGGATAGTGACAAGTTGGGCATGCTGGGTACAGACGAATTTGGATAAGATGAGCTAGATACTAGACGAATTGGCATTGGACCAAGTAATATGTCATTATAGGTCAAACGCTAATGACTCTTGTTACAATTGTTCTGCCAATCAAAGGGTATAGTTCATTTGACTTCTCGTAGTGTCTATCACAGGCACAGGTGTCCGGCTTTCGCCATGCCAAAATAGTAAAACATTTTTTTTTTCTTTTCTTTTAATGAAAACCTTTCAAATTTGCTTCGCTTCCATATACCTAAATTACCCTTCATAATTATGCAATTAAGAATAAATTTTCAGATATTTCCAAGGTGCCTGTCGATTTTGACATTTTGTTAGTAGTTGTTTCGATTGTTTAAAACTTTTATATTATATACAAGATTTCATCATTACTTATGAATATTCAATAACGTCCAGTTCTATTGGGCAAAACGTAACGAAGTATTATTTTCATTCTAATACAGAATATGGAATACGGAACTTTGATATTCTGACCGGGATTCGAGCAAAAGGAATCAGCCCCTAACTGCCTAAAGCGAAATTGTGCCTCTTATCCCATGCACGCTGTATGTTATTCTTTATCCTCTCACATCCTGCAGAACTATTTCCCTCAAGTTTCTCTACCGCTCTATCCCCTTCACTCTTTCACCTTTTCTGTTCTATACACATCTCTTATCGTTTCACTATATACATATCACGCTATGTATCTCTCCTTCTCTCTTTATCTCACTTTATTTTCTCCCACTCTCTATATGATCTCTCTTCTTCGCACTTTATTTCGCTCTAAATAATGGGCCGTATGCATAAACATGAAGCAAATGCTTCTAGCATAAGCAAAGAGTAAAAGCATGCGCTTGAAGTAAAAAGCAAAAGTAAAAGCATTTACTTGGTTTCATATGCATAATTTTTTACTTTTACTTCGAAGCAAATGCTGGTACTTGACAAGTATTTGCTTGTTTGCCATCTATTTGGTATTTGATTGATCACGGTTACGACAGGTTATGCAACATTTTCAACAGGTGAAAAGTGATCCTATGTCACTCGGTGAATGCTTCTTGTAGCTTATGATGATATAGAAATAAAACTTACACCAAACTCACATTGCATCCTGTATCTTTATTCCATCTTTCATCCTAATCCTGTAAGTTATGCCGAATGGCAGCTATCTCCCGTTGTCTATCCTGGCCCCTTCGACGAATCATATTATCGTTTTCATCACCATCTTCAACATCCTCTTCATTTAGCTAATCTCTGAATTCAGGAAAGTCTTCCGGATCCTGAAGATTCTTCGACACGTTGTGCAAGATAAAGCAAGCTAAGATTACTTTTGAGATTTTCTGAAGCTGAACCCGAACACGCCCCTGTAGAATAGGAAATCTTCGCTTTAGCTGCCCAAAGCAACGTTCAATAATGACACGTTCATTCTTATGAACCTTGTTGTAAGATCTTTGCTCTGGTGTAGCTGGCTCCTTGTAAGGGGTCATCTGCCAGGGGGCAATTCCATAACCCTCATCTCCCAATAACAAAGCGTCAGTTCGGGAGTTTGACATGAAGCGGCCCACTGTTGAATTTTTCCAAATACGGAACCGATCCGGGCCATTCAGCTAACACGCCAGTAAATCTTTCTCTAGCATCACATGTAACCTGCACATTCAGTGTGGGCACGCCCTTTCGACAGATGTACTCATCTCCATGTTGTCCAGGTTTTTGGATACTGATATGGGTACAATCTAGGGCTCCAATTGCGCAAGGAAAATTGAACCTTTCCTGTTGAACGTCATCCGGATCAGTAGGAAACTGTATCCAGACCCCGGCTTTCTCAACCACCTGCTCTAGAACACTAGCAAAAGTCAGAGACACAGTACACTGATGGATCCCGATGTCCTTGCCCACTCCAACTCGAAATCCAGGGTCACCAATGTATTAAAGGAGGAACACTTCAATTTTGTGTTTGTTAGAAAGCGCACCTCCCCTTGTTTCTAAATTTTCTATGATCCACTGAACATTTTCCTCCGTAAAAGGGAATTCTGCACGGTAGGAAGTTGATGCCTGGTCACGTCGAGGCTGGTACACCTTCCTCCTGGCACCCAGTTGCATAAGTGCAGCCATTGTGATCACTGTGAATGAAACACTTCTGTTCAAGTTGAAAGTCAAGGTAGGTCTGGAGCTACCTTGAAAATTTGAAGCAAATACTTGGACTGTTGGAGCAAATGCTCAGTTTTATGCATATGGTTGTTAGCATTTGCTAAAATGAAACAAGTAAACAGTAAATGCTTTTGCTAATAGCTATTGCTTTTTAGCAAAAGCATTTACTTGGGTTTTTATGCATACATACAGAAGTAATTGCTTCAATTTTCGAAGTAAAACGCATTTACTTTATCTCTTTTCCTATGCACGCTGTCAATCTTTATTCCTCTTACCTTATCTCTCTCTCTCTTTCACCTACTTTCTCTCACATCCTCTCACTTTCTCTCACTCTATATCTCTCCCTTTCACGTTATATTACTCTGTATACCTCTCTTTTCATATATCATTTTCTCTCACTTTCTATATACATTTATATATCTTCCCCTCACTTTCACTCTGTATCTCTTTCTTTGTATTATTTTCCCTCACTTTCTCTCCTCTATATCTCCCCCTTTCACACTGTTTTACTCTGTGTATCTCTCTTTTCTCTCACTTTATATGTCTTCATTTTACAATTTGTTTTTAACTACTTTCATCACACTTATTTATCCCTCTAGCTTCGTCTCACCTCCAGACTTTCTATTTGTCCTGTCCACCTTTTTGTCATTTATACTGCATATCACGCTGTATATCTCTCCGTCTCGATCTCACTTCATTTTCTCTCACTTTGTATGTACCTTTCTTTCTCACACTTTCTCTCGCTCTAAATAATATCTTTTCCCTCTGCTTGTTGTTAATCTCTTTTCGTCTTACTTTAAATATCTCTCTTTCCTCTTACTATCTCCCACTTTTCTCTCTTCCTCTCATATTTCCTAGCATCTATCTTCACCTCACTTTTATTCTGTATCTTTTTCTTATTATCATTTCCCTCACTTTCTCCACTTTATGGCCCGAATTCACGAAAGAGTTTTATCTAACCCATGGTTTAAACCTCTATAAGCGTATTCATCATGTCCAATGGGAGGATAGTATTGCGCTTAAATACGCTTATTTACGCTTGTTTTAGTCCACGGCGGAGGTTTAAACCAATAACGATATTTTAACAAAATCAATTTCTATAAAAAGTTTTTATATGGAATCATTCACATAATTCAATACAGGTCTATTATTATAGTTAATATTCCGAGGGAATGTATAGTGCAACATTTTATTGGTCCTAATTTTCACTATTAAGTTAAAACCCTGGATTGAGATAATAATGACACGTTCATTCTTATGAACCTTGTTGTAAGATCTTTGCTCTGGTGTAGCTGGCTCCTTGTAAGGGGTCATCAGCCAAACAAAATCAATTTCTATAAAAAGTTTTTATATGGAATCATTCACATAATTCAATACAGGTCAATTATTATAGTTAATATTCCGAGGGAATGTATAGTGCAACATTTTATTGGTCCTAATTTTCACTATTAAGTTAAAACCCTGGATTGAGATAATAATTACACGTTCATTCTTATGAACCTTGTTGTAAGATCTTTGCCAGATAATAACTGGATTGAGAAAACCAAGAATTAGGGGTATCTGAAAGCCATGTTTCTGATAGGCCAATTACAGTACATTTAAAACTAAGGCGTTCAAGAGGATTAGGCAAACACTCGAAGTTTCTATTCATACTTCTAATATTAGCAAGAATCAAAGAAAACTCAGCCTTATCCACATTTAAAAGGTGTGAAACAAATTGATTTTCAGAGTAATAAGAGGATGATTTGGCTTTTTCATGTTCATTGTCATCAAAAAGTACATCACAATCTTAGGCATTCGAATTTAGAATACTGATCATATTATTAACAAATTTAGTATCATGACTGCAAGTTTGAGAGTGTAATAACGTTTGAAAAGAATCCAAGAATTCATCATTGGTGAAGTTATTAACGGGTATGTTATCGTTATTACCGTTATTTACCAATATAAAAGATCATCATCACCGTAAAGAGATAGATCTTAGGCCACCTGAGGGCAAGGGGGTAGGAGTAGTGTCTGGTAGGGAGAGATACTGTCACAACGTACATGAATACACCATTTAGAGATCAGATATTTAAGAGACAAGAGAACATCACTTAAAAAAGGGGAAAAACCAAAACAATACACAAAAAACAAAAACAAAGGTAAAGACTGTATAAAAACGAGTCTTAGGACAAGGTCATGCATCTAACAGTGAGTATCTAGAAATCGTAATAAGAGTTTAAAATACACATGGTGTTCTGAAAGTAATACATTTGCTTGAGGAAATGGTTTTATGATAGACACCAGATATTTCACTGGGCAAAAGTAAATGACCAAAGACAAAAACAGTAAGAATAACATAATCAATGAGCGTGGAAACGTGGAGGTGATGAGCTGTTCGTCAAGCACTAATACAGATTTACAAAATATGTTAACATTAACTGACCATCATGACCATGGGCCATTGAACAAAAAGACAACCGATGGGTCGATGACCGCCTGTATCATTGGTAGCAGAAGCAGCTTATTGTGAATGTTGCCTAATCAGACTTGTAGGGGGCATGCTTCAGTAAGAAAGGGACTTTCTTGGTTAATCTGGAACAGTGGGTTGGGGTTCTGTATTCGTACTTATAGGACAAATGAGCTATTCAACAATAGTTACAAAATATATTGCTTGTTGCTTTGTGCATATAGAACATAATGGGTATTCAAGTACAAAAACGGAATACTGACAATAAAACAAGCAAACAACAATAAGCGTATTTGTGCATATAAAACATTAAGGGCATTCAAGAGGGTATTCAAAAAGGTGATCAAGAGGGAAATGAATTTCGGTACTATAGTAACAAACAGAATACAAGTGTCAAACAGAAACAGAAGATACATTTAAAATTGCGATGAACGAGCATAGAGCGTATCGCAGACGATCACGTGTCGTAGCCTATAAAAAGGCTGCCGCTCGACGATTCGAGAGCATTAAATTGTATTATTTTATATGATTAAGTATTCTGTGAAAGAAAAATAACGAAAGAATATTGTTGATGAAAATAGTCAAAATTTACTGATTGCCATTTAACACGAATCAATAACAACAACAACGATTCAAATCACAACCGCACTAGACATCGCAGTATCAACATCACCGTCATGCCGAAGAAAACTTCGAAATACGCTGCCAATACGCCATTTTACGGTAGCTGTAAGTTATGGAAACACGTTCAATAAGTTCTGTGGTCGTCCGGAACACGTCAAGTAAGTCTACGTAACATACGTCAATATGCGTTAGAGATAAGTTCTATATACGTCACACCAAGGAGCTTTGAAGAGCTGGAGTCACAAGTAACTCATTCCCTTTGAACCATGTTCGATGCCTCGAGGAAAAAATATGTCGGGCATGTGCTTATCTCGATCTTCCTTGCAGATAGGAAGACAAAAGATTCCTGCCTGGCTGCAAACTTACTGGCCATTTTCAAAGGGAAACATGTTTTTGTAATGATGATTACTTTTCGCTTTCACTAGTGTATTATGAGCAGTTCACAGTGTTTACCTTTACTGGAGGCAAGCGAAAAGAAATGTGCAACATTTCCTGAAATAAGAATCAAAATTACTCGACTTTGACATGTCTTGACACTACTCTGACAAATAACATCACAAATAACTGTACTTTAACAATTACATGTTTTATTTTCGTTTGTCGGAAGTAATCAGAAGAGTGTCAAATTGCGAATATTCATGATATTAGGATTGTCAAATTTGTCCCTTTTTTTTTAAAATCGCAACTGCTATCATACAATATTATAGCCAAATTTCTGGACACAATTGGGGTTTTGTATTCATATTTTATCATCTGCTCAATTTTTACTTTGTTTATTGAAAAAAAATGAAAAATTCCCGATAAATAATTTGTGACAAAAATTACTACTCAGCTTTCCCATGAAGTCGGCGGCATCGAACATCGGACATCAAATGCAACAACGCACCTGTAGATTCCTTTGTGCATCCTTAGAAAGGGGCAGCTGCTTGAATTAATTTGTTGCAAGTTGTGGCTCCAGCTCTTCAGAGCTCCTTGGTTACACATAGGTTCCACGCACGTTACTTATAGGTTAGAAATAAGTTTTGGGTACGCTAGACATTATCTCGACGTATTTCGACTTATGAGTTACTAATTACAAGTAATGTGTGTGAACGTGTGTCAACGATCGCACACCCTACCTACAACTTATTGCCCGCGTATGCGGGACGTATAAGCCATACGTTGGCATACGTCGAAAAATTTTGTGCATGCACAAAATTTCTCGACGACCTCGCCATACTACGACGTAGTACCAGCGTGCTTCAGCGTGCTCTTAACTTATACAAAACTTACCCATAACTTATTCGACGTTCGCCAACGTCTTCACCAAATTTTTCATACGTCGACATACACTGCCAAAATCGCCAACGGTCGCCAATCATCACCGCTATGTATAATTAAGTTAAAGGAAGCGACAAGTAGCAATCTATGGGCAGTTTTACAGTTGGAAGCTCCTTTCTCTGGATCAAAGTTCAAAGCGACTTCAATTTATCGCGCGCAGCTAATAAAAGTTCGCACATTGACCCAAATTTGAGTAAACAAGATCGCGCGTTCTTTATTCCAGTATTTGAATCTCACTGGTCGGTTACGTATGTAGGGATCCGAGTTAACGATCACGCGAGGAATTCGGCAATAACATTCCTTCGGTAGCGCACGATTGGACCTGATGTATCCGAATTTCCCCGAGTCAGGCCAACTGGTCAGGCCCATGGATTACGACTTGCCACTCCCTTTAAATTATCGTTGGGCGTAAGTTGTGAACACCGGTAACACGCTACCCATTCGTTTGTATAAGTTATCGAAACGTTCTATAATTAAAGTTACTAATTCGTTATGTATACGCCCAAAATTGAAAAAAAAATAAATAAAAAAAATCGATAGTTCAGTGTATGCCAGCGTTTTAGAGAAATTTTGATACGTCGGGCATACGCTGGCTAAATCGTGACTGCGCCATAAATCGCCAAGGTGTGACAGCTACTTTCGATAACTGCATCCCCTCTTCTATTACTTTTGACTTGCCCCTCTTGATTTTTAAATCTATATATTTGCATCATCCCCCTCTCTCTCTCTCGCTCTCTCTCTCTCGCTCTCTCCCTCTCTCTCTCTCTTTCCCTTACTCTCTCTCTCTCTCTCTCATTATGTCCCCATATCTCTCACTTGCTCACTCTGTCCCCATCTCTCTATTACTCACTATGTCCCAATCTCTCTCTCTCTTTCTCACATGTATAACTTTAGATGATAACTACACCCCTATTCTCTTACTTTTGACTTGCCCCTCTTGATTTTTAAATCTATATTATGTTTGCATCATTCCCCCTCTTTCTTTCCCTCTTTCCCTTACTCTCTCTCTCTCGTTATGTCCCCATATCTCTTTCTTGCTCACTCTGTCCCCATCTCTCTCTTTCTCACTCTGTCCCCATCTCTCCCCCCCCCCCCCTCTCCTTTTTCACTTTTCCCCTTATTTCCTCTCTTTGTCTCTTCGTTACGATTATTAATGTCATATTTCAATTTAGTTGTACATTAATAATGTATGGATATCGAAGCTCTCCCATTTTAATTTTTCTTTTCTCAGTTCTTGTCCAACTTCGTTACCTTCTTCGTTCCAGTCTTCTAAATCATCGTCATGGCAAAAACAAACTCTAGACGATCAATATTTCTTGTTGTTAGGATTTTATTTCAGAGAAGTATGCGTTTATGTCAGTAAATGTATTTATTTAACAATGTCATTTACTGTTATTACCTAGGTAAACAAAAGCAAGAAAGAAATCAGTTTATTAGTAAACAATATCAAGCTTACAAAGAAATAAAAATATGTCAAAAACCTGAACTACGAATTCGAAAAACGGAAATAATATATGTATAAAGCATGGCAAATAAGAACGTAGATCATGTTTATCATGAAGAACGAAAAACTTGTTAAAACTAAACGAAAAGCTGTGAGGAATCAATAAAAGATAGCTATTGCTAAGTAGAGCATCTGGAAGACATTTTTTATAGAATGCGATTATCATTAAAACATTAAAAGATTATAGATAATAAATAAACATTAGATATAAAAATAGATTAACCTTAGCATAAATACACAATATTTGTCATTTTACACAGAGACGTTATATTGGTTGATTCGTTTTACAAAGGCTATTAAAGAATAACTCTGAAATATATTATGTGTATATATTTTGCTTTAGGTGTAAATAAAAATCGAATAATTACTTTAACGACATCTTAGAGACTTTTACTTTGTCATGTAAGACATAAATATCAGTTTCGTAGTTATTCTAAGACAATTCTGTTATATTTGGTTACGGCTTCCATTGCAATATTTCTACATAGAAACAATAATTTGCATTTATTGTTAATTTTAAGGAAAATAAAGGCACTGGATTTACTTTAAAATGAATGACAGTATATACACTAAAGGAAAAAAGAAACTTATAAAAGTTCAAGAGATCACCAAATTAAATTCTCTGCATGGAAATGTACCAAATTTGGATATAATGTTGATTCATTGACATGCATATGGTGTACAAGGCTGCAGTTTGTCTTTGTGACTTGGGGATTAGAGAGTCCTTTGCTTCAGTGCACATTTCTTTTGTGGCATTGAAGAAAACTTTTCGTTATTGACTGTCATTTAAAGCCATGCATTGAATCAACATTATATCCAAATTTGGTACATTTCCATGCAGAGAATTTAATTTGGTGATCTCTTGAACTTTTATAAGTTTCTTTTTTCCTTTAGTGTATTTGTAAAATCAGGTATCTTGCAGGACACCGGAGATTGTTTTCTAGTTTCCTTTGAAAATGTCTTTTTTAGTCTGTTTCACTGGACTCAACAGATGATGATTCAGCTGAGACAGAGGAAGAACGTCTAAAACGAGCTGCATTGGATGAAGAACAAAAATAACCTTATCAAAGTTATTATCAGCCATTTTCAAACCATGAAATTCAAAACAAAAATCACAGTAAACTCAGTCCTGTAGACTGCAAAGGATGCAGGCAAAATATTCTTTAAGAAATAAACTATAGATTAATAGAAAATAGTAGGCATTTCAACGCTCAATAAACCTATTCACAAAGTTATTCAAATTATTGATGCTTCTTTCCTTGGGGCCTATTAACGAGGTATTCCATTAACCTGTACATTATTAATTAATGAACTACAATACTTGGAAGAAAAAAAAATTATAATCAGTTTCCACCATAGTATGTTGATTCTACTCTGTCCAACCATTCATCATGATATTATTAATGCACATCGCCTCAAACAAATCCCTACATGACACAACGGCTTCAAAATACCAACAACACGCAACCAAGTCCAACAATAGTAGACAAGAATAGACCGGAAGAGGTGATTGTCCTGAATACATATTTCTTATTTTCTACTTTTTTTAGGAAACTGTATATTATACTTGGAAAGCTTGAAATGTGTCGTGTAAGAATATGTATTTACAAAAAAAAAAAATCGGCGATATATTGCTTGTTTGAGGTTAACTATGCCATGAAATATTCCTTATATACCTGAGGCAGGGCAGGAGATAACTTGAGTGCAAACTTCTTCCAAGATATCACAAGCATCTGAAGCATCCTGTTCCTGTACACCTTCCTCCACCAAACACAGCTGACCTTGATCGGCTGAGTTCAGCAAGGCTATCTCATCAGCAGTAACCCGAGACGGAGGGTTTTCGACGAATGCCTCACAGTCCGCGTTCAACTCCGTTCTGTAATTTACACAGAGGGCTTGGAACTCAGAAGTGCGGTCGGTTTGAGCTATGAGTGGAGAAAAAGAATGACACCATTTGAAAATCGTTTGTAAATATGCAAGGGAAAAATAAATGCTCCTCAGTTCATATTGATAACATCCTTTTAATCAGTGGGCTGAAAACGTCCAAAAGGACATGAGGGAAACATCATTATAGCTTTTTTGTTTTTCATAAGGAACGATATATATATATATATATATATATATATATATATATATATGTAATTCCTTCATGACTAAAGGCTACATTAGGTGGGCAGTTTTTGTCTTATTTCTATGCTAAACTGTCCACCTAATGTACCAACTGTCCACATAATGTAGGGGGCGCTATTATGACGAAATAATGTTGTGTTGTGTGTCCACCTAATGTACCCTTAGTAATATATATATGTAAATCCCGATGGCTATCCGCGGACAACAACCTCCTGAGAAAACTACACCTGGGACAACTACCCATTTGCAACTTACCCCAGACAAATATACCCTCTAGACTAAGGGGCAGTTGTCCGGAGATGAGGGAGGGGGGGGGGGGTAATCATCTTAGGGGTAATTGTCCTAGGCTATGCTGTGGTACAGTTGTCCGGGTAAATTTCCTTGGCGTAGAAGCCAGAATGGTTGTCCGGGGCTTAGTTGTCCTCGAAAAGAAAACAAGCATAGCGTATACGTCTGCAAATTAAGATCTTTCAAAGTCCGGAGAAATATTGGAAGGTGAGTTGTGACTAGGAAATAAAACATCCTGCTTCTTGTAGGTGTATCCCGTTTTGTAGGCCCTTGATTATTCAGTCGATTGACTTTTTTTCTTCATATAAATCATTAGTTAGTATCGGTCTTTATCTCACATTTTGCTCAAAGGTTATTTATATATCCCAGGAGGAACCAGAAGAAGATATTATGCGTTTTACCTTTAACTTGCAGTGCAGTTAATGCGATGAAGCACAGGCAAACGGACATGGTTTTTACCTAAAAAGAAGGGGGGAAAAATAAACTGTTGGGTTAAGTTGTGTAAACCGTTTAAACCGCCAACGAGACCAGATTTTGATATCCAGATAGGAGTTTCTTTAGATCGGATTTTCGATCTCTCTGTTCCGTATCGACCCGAGCTCTTAAGTTAAATAAAAGTTACCGTAACGGTAGCTTTCGGATACGCAGTACTCGAATGAAACACAGATGTTAAAGTTATCAAATTACTTTTTCTAATGCAATGAATCAACACACTTTATTTGCAAAATAATCATTTTCGTTATATATCTAGAATCATTGTTTTGTCACATTTATATACTACAGTCCTTAGGATTATATATTGGCCATGAAAGAATCTGAGCAAAATAACCCTATAAAGTAAAACATGGTTAATTTTAACTTAATTACATGTATAACAAATTTATATCAAAGTGTAAAAATATGTGGTTAAGGTAGAATTTGACTCCATTTGCTACATGGGTCAAATAAGGCATGAAATACAATTCTAGTATTAAATACCTATAGATCACGTAATATGACCACATTTGTCATGTGTTTTAAAACGAAAGAATATTTATATAAGCAAAGCTTTACAAATTTAACAAATGATGGATCTTTTTCATATAGTTCGTTGATTTATATATATATATATACTGTCGCCCTGCGTGGCTGACATGTGGTAGTTTAAGCTCTGATATTTTGACTATTTTTTCACTGTTATACTGTGGATTTTGACTTTTCAGTTGTATCAGACAGATTTGTTATGTGCATTGATACAATTTGCCAAAATTTATGGTTGTATTTTTCAATATCTGGTGAGAAATTTGATGCAATATTTTTTGCACTGGATCTGATTTGATCTACTCTGTATCTGTATGCCATTTTGTACATGTAGGCTGTGTATTGTGTTGACTGCCTACTACTTACATGTATGTACTTGGTGTTCACTATTCATGTTCACTCAACTTTAGAAGCTATTGTATTGTACATGTAACTCATTGATCTTATACTGTAGCATTAGTGCATTACAATGGAGCTATTGAGACTTTGGTTTATCTTTAGCATTTTATCTACCGTCCAAGTCTCAACTGCAGCTGTGCCGCATCATGTACATGGACATGGATATCTTCATACTTCAGTATCCTGGGTTCATTGTAGGTACTTGAAACATCGCCAGCTGTACTATCAAAATTCAACGGCAACATTTCAGTTCCAGTTATTGAAGTCTGGCGATGTCGACCCTAATCCAGGTCCAGCAACTGAATATGCTCTCGGGGACTATAGGACTCATAAGCAATCTTCATTCTTATCGTGCAATGGAACTCATGGACGCATGGTTTATGACCGAGATTTCCTCTTGCAGTGCAATCCCGCATGGAGGCATTACAGTCCTGAGGTAGTGACAAGTGGATTGTCGAACATTGCTCACAATACGCGCAAGAACAGGGGCATGCTCCACGAGAATGTATGGCTTCGGATTAAGGAACTTGGTATCCAGACACATTTCAGAGGGAAGAGAGGGGGGCAGAAAAGGAATGATACAAACCGGTATGTACATAAAGAGAGGGGAAGGAATATGGCCAATCTTCGATCAGTGTCATATGTTGATAATTCTAATGTAAGATTTAGTTGTAATGTCTGTTTATGGAATGCACATTCTGTTAGAAACAAAACTACATATGTTACCGAGTATATTCATGAATACAATATCGATGTCATGTGCATTACCGAAACCTGGTTAAATACTCAGGATGATGTAGTGATTGGGGAGTGCACTCCTATAGGTTATACCTTTATTAATTCACCAAGAAATGCAAGTACACGTGGAGGTGGAATTTGTGTATTGCATAAATCCATGCTTAAATTGATGTTTAAGAAAACAGATTTGAGTTTTTCTACATTTGAATGTGCTCATGTTACCGACTTGTCAAGTTCAATCCATTTTTTCATTGTATATAGACCACCACCTTCTTTAGCAAATAGATTCACAAGTTCTGATTTCTTAAAAGAATTTGATGAATACGTATGTGAGATATCACTGTGTCCTGGAAAATTGGTGTTATTGGGAGACTTTAATGTTCATTGGGAGGATATGAGAAAAAATGATGTGCTCCAGATGAGAAACATTATTACATCCGCTGGGTTCATTCAACATGTCCAGGGTCCAACACATAACCTTGGTCACACTCTAGATCTGGTTTTTACAAGAGATGATTCATTTATTCTACACTGTCATACAGTTGATACTTGCGTCTCTGATCATTACATGATTTGTTTCTTACTGGCTCATCAGAAATCAGGGCCAGTCTCTGTTACTTCTTCCCTACGCAACTATCGCAAGATTGATAAAGTTCAATTTACTAATGCCCTAAGTCATTTAGTTTCATCTCAACCTAAAGAATTAGATAGTATATCTCTTTTCGATTGGTATGTTTCTGGTATCACTAAGGTACTTGATACCTGCGCACCATCTTCAACCAATTCTCGTCCGTTGAAATTACGCAGACCTTGGTTCAATGAGTCTGTGGTCGCTGCTCGTCAGCACCGCCGTAAAGCTGAACGAAAATGGAGAAAGACAAGACTAGACTCAGATCGCACATTGTTCAAAGAAGCTAGTAGGAATACATGCCATATCATTGATATTGCTAAAGAAAATTTCTTGAAAGATAAGCTGAGTTCTTGTTCTGCCAAGGAGGTTCATCAGATTATTCATTCACTTCTGAATAAGAAGTTGATTCAACTTCCCTTATACGATTCTGCACTCAGATTATCTAATCAGTTTTCTTCATTTTTTGTAAATAAGATAAAAAGAATAAGAAGCGAACTAGATGCCAGTATTGGACCTAGTAATATTCAGTTTAGTGACACTGAAAATCAAAACATTCCTCTTTTTGCAGATTTTCAGTTGCTTACTCAGTCAGAAGTGTCCAGAATCATTTTGTCATCAGCTACTAAGTCCTGTCGCCTTGACCCTATTCCAACTTGGCTTTTGAAAGAGAACCTTATTCATGTATTACCTTTGCTCACAAATGTAGTAAATCAATCTCTTTCCACAGGTGTTTTCCCCAAGGAAGCACATTTTGCAATCATCAAACCACTTTTGAAGAAACCAGGCTTGGACCAAAATGATCTCAGTAATTATAGGCCAGTCTCAAACTTAACATTTTTGGGTAAACTCATTGAGAAAGCAGCATGTACACAATTGGTTCATCATATCGAATCTAATAATCTTTTTGATTCTCTCCAATCTGCCTACAGGTCAAGTCACAGTACTGAGTCAGCTCTAATCAAAGTGAAAAATGACATAATGTTTTCTCTTGACTCAAATAATGTAGTGTTTGTAGTGCTGTTAGATCTATCAGCAGCATTTGATACAATAGATCATCACATTTTCATATCTCGTTTATTCAATAGAATAGGTGTTAGGTCAACAGTTTCATCATGGTTCAAATCATACCTGTCTGGATGGTCTTCACAAGTTGACATTGGCAGCACATTGTCAAATCCCACAACTCTAGAATTTGGACTCCCGCAGGGGTCAATAGTGGGACCCATAGCATATTCAATATATACTCTCCCTGTTGGTGACATCATTCGATATCATGGTATTAATTATCACCTTTATGCTGATGACATACAATTATATATTTCTTTTGATCCTAAGACTCCTGAAGCTCTTGATAATGCACTTGTTACACTTCAGAATTGTATATCAGATATAAGAGAGTGGATGGTGGTGAATAAGTTAAAATTGAATGATTCAAAGACTGAATTTTTTGTTGCTGCTTCTGCTTACAACCTGCGCAGTCTTCCAAATGTTCAGTTAGATGTTGGTGGCACACTCATAAGACCTTCAGAAACAATAAGAAACCTTGGTGTTATGTTTGATCCGTGTATGTCGATGTCACATCATATCTCTCACATCTGTAAAACAGTTACTTTTTATTTAAGGAGCATTTCTAGAATCAGAAGGTTCATCGATCAGTCTGCTTGTCACAATGCTGTCCGTTCTCTAGTTTTATCTCGTATTGATTACTGCAATGGACTCCTTTCTACGATTCCCTCTAATCAGTTGATTCGTATTCAACGATTACAAAATTGGGCAGCACGATTAATTTTACAGGTTTCTCGAGACCACCCTTCTCAACCACTCTTGAACTCACTACATTGGCTTCCTTTGAAGCAAAGAATAATTTTCAAATTACTCTTGTTTGTCTACAAAATACTTAATAACCAGGCTCCAGAGTATTTAATTAACTGTCTGAGTTTATACAAGCCCACTAGATTACTAAGGTCCGCCAGTGACCCTCTCCGCCTCACATATTCAGTAACTCGAACATTAGCTGGTGATAGAACGTTTACTGTGTCAGCTTCAAAATACTGGAATGATTTGCCACTTTCTATTAGAAAGTCTTCATCAGTAATAATTTTCAGAAAGGCATTAAAAACACATCTTTTCGATAGTTTATAGTTTGTAGATGATTTAATTTATTGTAAGCGCTTTGAGCCTAATGGGAAAAGCGCGTTATAAGTAATAATAATAATAATAATAATAATATAGTTCGTTGATTTAACTCCGTCTAAGCGAAAAAGACACAAAAGTAGGCCCTATAGTTGCTATATCCAAAGATTAAGTCCTAATGGCCGCGAAAAACCCACGACTGAAAACGAATGTTTTGATTTGTAACAATTCTCGTCTCAATACACATTCCATCAAATATATTAAATACTGACAATCACAGCTTAAAATCAGGTTTTGGATGCAGTATAATAATTAAAAGGAAATGGTACTTACTGCTGAAGCCATTTTAGAAGTTTCCTTGAGTCGAGTATTTTGAATCTAGTGAAGTATCGACTGGTGACGAGTGATGATTAAACACATTACTTCGTCTCCTTTTATAGAAAATGTATACATTTCAGTTTTTTGTTGTGGGAGTGTCAGTTCAAGCAAATATCAATCAAATATTCCTATAAGCATAAAAAATAATTGCTTAACTAATGACAGTTGAAGGATGAAATGAATAGGTATAAAGTGTTTTTAGAAAGAAAAAAAAAACCAATAAAAACTATTCACGCAAAACGTGACACCGTTTATTCGTAACTGGTTGGCACATCAACGTTTAATTAATTTTTAGGGTCAAACTGTCATGTCATTTCAAATTAGAACAGTGGGATAAAGAATGAATACATAATTACGAATGACAATTGCGTCTCATCAATACGTTATCATGGTAATGAAAATATCAAACACCGAGAAAACAAACAACAAGCAAACAAACACACAAACAGAAAACAAAACAAACAAAACTCCTCTTGAACTTTGGGCATAATTAACAGACTACAGTTTCTCTCTCTCTCTCTCTCTCCCTCTCTCTCTCCTCCTCCCTCTTTCTCTCTCTCGCTCCCTCACTCTCTCTCTCTCTTTCTCTCTCTCTATTTTTCTCTCTTTGTCTTTAATAGGTTAAAACGGTTCTAATACTGCTATATACGGGAAAATACCAACCAGGCAGAGTAGAGCCAATTCGTTAAAAAAAAGTTTAAAGAAGTATTCATTTACGCAGCCTGGCATGGCAAATTGCCGTTGATCCATTGCCAATTTGTCCAATACCCGATTTGTTTCATTATCGCCGTGTTTTTTTTCTCTCAGTTTGTCTACTGTCTGATGTCTAATCATCACTTCGTCTACTTTTTATTTCGTCCACTTGCCAGTTTGTCCAATGGGCTATTAATCATGAATACGATCACCAGTTCTTCTACTGTAATCCCCTTTAATATTTTTAAGTTAGTTTTTTAATATCCATTCGGTAAAAATCCTGTAATATCCATCCTTCACTAGTCACTCGCTAATGCTATAGCCCTCCTGCGTCCATTATTGACGTTCACAATGTATTCAATGTATTTATTTGATATCGTATATTACTATAATTATGTATTCAATATGTATTAAATGATGTATTCAGTTATTTATGCAAATGTATGTATTCAAATATGAATTCAATAATGATTAAGTTATGTATTCAATAATGTATTCAATTATGTATGCAATTATGCATTCAACAAGTACAATTGTACTATATGAGATTTGTACCATGCCTGAAAAATGTATGTTGAAAATATGATGCAGAAACCAATTAATCAAATTAAAATATAAAAATAAATGCATAAATATCTGGCAAGGACCATTAGGGGTTTGTCCCAGTACTTGAACATTTGACAAAATATAAAGTA
This sequence comes from Heliocidaris erythrogramma, assembly GCA_025617745.1. Lineage (NCBI taxonomy): Eukaryota > Metazoa > Echinodermata > Echinoidea > Camarodonta > Echinometridae > Heliocidaris > Heliocidaris erythrogramma. Next base: position 5,179,954 of record CM046861.1, read on the forward strand.
AACAGAACCATTTGAAGCCCAACTGGTCAGTGGAATAAAAACTGGACAAAATAGTGATTAGAGCACATGGTCAATCGACGAACTGGGTATTGAAAAAATGTTATTAGACCAGTTGGATGTTGGGCATGCTGGGTACAGACGAATTTGGATATGATGAGCTAGATACTAGACGAATTGGCATTGGACCAAGTAATATGTCATTATAGGTCAAACGCTAATGACTCTTGTTACAATTGTTCTGCCAATCAAAGGGTATACTTCATTTGACTTTTCGTAGTGTCTATCACAGGTGTCCAGCTTTCGCCATTTTTTCCTTTCTTTTAATGAAAACCTTCCAAATTTGCTTCGCTTCCATATACCTAAATTACCCTTCATATGCAATTAAGAATAGTCATAAATTGTCAGATATTTCCAAGGTGCCTGTCGATTTTGACATTTTGTTAGTAGTTGTTTCGATTGTTTAAAACTTTCATGTTCTATACAAGATTTCATCATTACTTATGAATATTCAATAACGTCCAGTTCTATTCGGCAAAACGTAACGAAGTATTATTTTCACTCTAATACAGAATGTGGAATACGGAAATTTTATATTCTGACCGGGATTCGAGCAAAAGGAATCAGCCCCTAACTGCCTAAATTGAAATTGTGCCTGTTATCCCGTGCACGCTGTCTGTTATTTTTTATTCTTTCACATTCTGTAGGACTATTTCCCTCAAGTTTCTCTACCGCTCTATCCCCTTCACTCTTTCACTTTTACTGTTCTATACACATCTCTTATCGTTTCACTATATACATATCACGCTATGGATCTCTCCTTCTCTCTTTATCTCACTTTATTTTCTCCCACACTGTATATCTCTCTTCTTCACACTTTATTTCGCTCTAAATAATGGGCCGTATGCATAAACATGAAGCAAATGCTTCTAGCATAAGCAAAAAGTAAAAGCATATGCTTGAAGTAAAAAGCAAAAGTAAAAACATTTGATTGATCACGGTTACGACAGGTTATGCAACATTTTTAACAGGCGAAAAGTGATCCTATGTCACTCGGTGAATGCTTCTTGTAGCTTATGATGATATAGAAATAAAACTTACACCAAACTCACATTGCATCCTGTATCTTTATTCCATCTTTCATCCTAATCCTGTAAGTTATGCAGAATGGCAGCTATCTCCCGTTGTCTATCCTGGCCCCTTCGACGAATCATATTATCGTTTTCATCACCATCTTCATCATCCTCTTCATTTAGCCAATCTCTGAATTCAGGAAAGTCTTCCGGATCCTGAAGATTCTTCGACACGTTGTGCAAGATAAAGCAAACTAAGATTACTTTTGGGATTTTCTGAAGCTGAACCCGAACACGCCCCTGTAGAATAGGAAATCTTCGCTTTAGTTGCCCAAAGAAACGTTCAATAATGACACGTTTATTCTTGTCAACCTTGTTGTAAGATCTTTGCTCTGGTGTAGCTGGCTCCTTGTAAGGGGTCATCAGCCAGGGGGCAATTCCATAACCCTCATCTCCCAACAACAAAGCGTCAGTTCGGGAGTTTGACATGAAGCGGCCCACTGTTGAATTTTTCCAAATACGGAACCGATCCGGGCCATTCAGCTAACACGCCAGTAAATCTTTCTCTAGCATCACATGTAACCTGCACATTCAGCGTGGGCACGCCCTTTCGACAGATGTACTCATCTCCATGTTGTCCAGGTTTTTGGATACTGATATGGGTACAATCTAGGGCTCCAATTGCGCAAGGAAAATTAAACCTTTCCTGTTGAACGTCATCCGGATCAGGAGGAAACTGTATCCAGACCCCGGCTTTCTCAACCACCTGTTTTACTCTGTGTATCTCTCTTTTCTCTCACTTTATATGTCTTCATTTTACAATTTGTTTTTAACTACTTTCATCACACTTATTTATCCCTCTAGCTTCGTCTCACCTCCAGACTTTCTATTTGTCCTGTCCACCTTTTTGTCATTTATACTGCATATCACGCTGTATATCTCTTCGTCTCGATCTCACTTCATTTTCTCTCACTTTGTATGTACCTTTCTTTCTCACACTTTCTCTCGCTCTAAATAATATCTTTTTCCCTCTGCTTGTTGTTAATCTCTTTTCGTCTTACTTTAAATATCTCTCTTTCCTCTTACTATCTCCCACTTTTCTCTCTTCCTCTCATATTTCCTAGCATCTATCTTCACCTCAGTTTTATTCTGTATCTTTTTCTTATTATCATTTCCTTCACTTTCACCACGTTATGGCACGAATTCACGAAAGAGGTTTATCTAACCCATGGTTTAAACCTCCATAAGGGTATTCCTCATATCCAATGGGAGGATAGTATTGCGCTTAAATAGGCTTATTTACGCTTATTTTAGTACACGGCGGAGGTTTAAACCAATAACGATATTTTAGCAAAACCAATTTCTATAAAAAGTTTTTATATGGAATCATTCACAAAATTCAATACAGGTCTATTATTATAGTTAATCTTCCGAGGGAATGTATAGTGCACAACATTTTATTGGTCCTAATTTTCACTATTAAGTTAAAACCCTGGATTGAGAAAACCAAGAATTAGGGGTATCTGAAAGCCATGTTTCTGATAGGCCAATTACAGTACATTTAAAACTAAGGCGTTCAAGAGGATTAAGCAAACACTCGAAGTTTCTATTCATACTTCTAATATTAGCATGAATCAAAGAAAACTCAGCCTTATCCATATTTAAAAAGTGTGAAACAAATTGATTTTCAGAGTAATAAGAGGATGATTTGGCTTTTTCATGTTCATTGTCATCAAAAAGTACATCACAATCTTAGGCATTCGAATTTAGAATACTGATCATATTATTAACAAATTTAGTATCATGACTGCAAGTTTGAGAGTGTAATAACGTTTGAAAAGAATCCAAGAATTCATCATTGGTGAAGTTATTAACGGGTATGTTATCGTTATTACCTTTATTTACCAATATAAAAGATCATCATCACCGTAAAGAGATAGATCTTAGGCCGCCTGAGGGCAAGGGGGTAGGAGTAGTGTCTGGTAGGGAGAGATACTGTTACAATGTACATGAATACACCATTTAGAGATCAGATATTTAAGAGACAATAGAACATCACTTAAAAAAGGGGGAAAAACCAAAACAATACACAAAAAACAAAAACAAAGGTAAAGACTGTATAAAACGAGTCTTAGGACAAGGTCATGCATCTAACATTGAGTATCTAGAAATCGTAATAAGAGTTTAAAATACACATGGTGTTCTGAAAGTAATACATTTGCTTGAGGAAATGGTTTTATGATAGACACCAGATATTTCACTGGGCAAAAGTAAATGACCAAAGACAAAAACAGTAAGAACTAGAAAGGCCGTCAAACATAATAACATAATAACATAATCAATGAGCGTGGAAACGTGGAGGTGATGACCTGTTCGTTAAGCACTAATACAGATTTACAAAATATGTTAACATTAACTGACCATCATGACCATGGGCCATTGAACAAAAAGACAACCGATGGGTCGATGACCGCCTGTATCATTGGTAGCAGAAGCAGCTTATTGTGAATGTTGCGTATTCAGACTTGTAGGGGGGCATGCTTCAGTAAGAAAGGGACTTTCTTGGTTAATCTGGAACAGTGGGTTGGGGTTCTGTATTCGTGCTTATAGGACAAATGAGCTATTCAACAATAGTTACAAAATATATTGCTTGTTGCTTTGTGCATATAGAACATAATGGGTATTCAAGTACAAAAACAGAATACTGACAATAAAACAAGCAAACAACAATAAGCGTATTTGTGCATATAAAACATTAAGGGTATTCAAGAGGGTATTCAAAAAGGTATTCAAGAGGGAAATAAATTTCGGTACTATCAAGTAACAAACAGAATACAAGTGTCCAACAGAAACAGAGCATGCATTTAAAATTGCGATGAACGAGTATATAGCGTATCGCAGACGATCACATGTCGTAGCCTATAAAAAGGCTGCCGCTCCACGATTCGAGAGCATTAAATTGTATTATTTTATATGATTAAAGTATTCTGTGAAAGAAAAATAACGACAAAATATTGTTGATGAAAATAGTCAAAATTGACTGATTGCCATTTAACACGAATCAATAACAACAACAACGATTCAAATCACAACTGCACTAGACATCACAGTATCAACATCACCGTCATGCCGAAGAAAACTTCGAAATACGCTGCCAATACGCCATTTTACGGTAGCTGTAAGTTATGGAAACACGTTCAATAAGTTCTGTGGTCGTCCGGAACACGTCAAGTAAGTCTACGTAACATACGTCAATATGCGTTAGAGATAAGTTCTATATACGTCACACCAAGGATCTTTGAAGAGCTGGAGTCACAAGTAACTCATTCCCTTTTAACCATGTAAAAAATATGTCAAGCATGTGCTTGTGGGGCGCCGAGTGTTCGCTTGTAAAGTCCGTCCATGTTTACACCATTTTCGTACGGGGTTACATCCATACCAATTCCATGCGTACGCTATATAATGGCCTACCAATGAGACAGGTCTTCCCTCTAAAGTCGGGCAAATCCATGCCAACGAATTTCTATAGAGGACAATTTGAATTTGTAATTAAATATCTATATGTGAGATTGTTACTTTGCTTCGACGGGAGCCCGGATAGCTCAGTTGGTAGAGCACTGGTCATGTAATCCAGGGTCCCGGATTCGAATCCCGGTCGGGGCATTGTAATTTTCTCACATTTCTTTATGATATATTCATTTTATCATCTGTTCAACTTTCACTTTGTTTATTGAAATAAAAAGTGAAAATTTCCCGATAAATAATTTGTGACAAAAATTACTACTCAGCTTTCCCATGAAATCGGTGGCATCGAACATCGGACATCAAATGCAACAACGCACCTGTAGATTCCTTTGTGCATCCTTAGAAAGGGGCAGCTGCTTGAATTAATTTGTTGCAAGTTGTGACTCCAGCTCTTCAAAGCACCTTGGTTACACATAGGTTCCAAGCACGTTACTCATAGGTTAGAAATAAGTTTTGGGTACGCTAGACATTGGGCCGTTTGCATAAAAAAGTAAATACTTTTTACTTCGAAAATTGAAGCAATTACTTCTGTCTGTATGCATAAAAGCCCAAGTAAATGCTTTTGCTAAAAAGCAATAGCTATTAGCAAAAGCATTTACTGATTACTTGTATAATTTTAGCAAATGCTAAAAACAATATGCATAAAACTGAGCATTTGCTCCAACAGTCCAAGTATTTGCTTCATATTTTCAAGGTAGCTCCAGACCCACCTTGACTTTCAACTTGAACAGAAGTGTTTCATTCACAGTGATCAAAATGGCTGCATTTATGCAAATGGGTGCCAGGAGGAAAGTCTACCAGCCTCGACGTGACCAAGCATCACCTTCCTACCGTGCAGAATTCCGTTTTACGGAGGAAAATGTTCAGTGGATCACAGAAAATTTAGAAACAAGGGGAGGTGCGCTTTCTAACAGACACACAATTGAAGTGTTCCTCCGTTACATTGGTGACCCTGGATTTCAAGTTGGAGTGGGCAAGGAAATCGGGATCCATCAGTGTACTGTGTCAAGGACTTTTGCTAGTGTTCTAGAGCAGGTGGATGAGAAAGCCGGGGTCTGGATACAGTTTCCTACTGATCCGGATGACGTTCAACAGGCAAAGGATTCATGGCAGGAAAGGTTCAATTTTCCTTGCGCAATTGGAGCCCTAGATTATACCCATATCAATATCCAAAAACCTGGACAACATGGAGATGAGTACATTTGTCCAAAGGGCGTGCCCACACTGAATGTGCAGGCTACATGTGATGCTAGCGAAAGATTTACTAGCGTGTCAGCTGAATGGCCAGGATCGGTTAATGACAGCCGTATTTGGAAAAATTCAACAGTGGGCCGCTTCATGTCAAACTCCCGAACTGACGCTTTGTTGTTGGGAGATGAGGTTTATGGCATTGCCCCCTGGCTGATGACCCCTTACAAGGAGCCAGCTACACCAGAGCAAAGATCTTACAACAAGGTTCATAAGAATGAACGTGTCATTATTGAACGTTGCTTTGGGCAGCTAAAGCGAAGATTTCCTATTCTACAGGGGCGTGTTCGGGTTCAGCTTCAGAAAATCCCAAAAGTAATCATAGGATCACTTTTCACCTGTTAAAAATGTTGCATAACCTGTCGTAACCGTGATCAATCAAATACCAAATAGATGGTAAACAAGCAAATGCTTGTCAAGTACAAGCATTTGCTTCGAAGTAAAAGTAAAAGATTATGCATATGAAACCAAGTAAATGCTTTTACTTTTGCTTTTTACTTCAAGCATATGCTTTTACTTTTTGCTTATGCTAGAAGCATTTGCTTCATTTTTATGCATACGGCCCATTATCTCGACGTATTTCGACTTATGAGTTACTAATTACAAGTAATGTGTGTGAACGTGTGTCAACGATCGCACAGCCTACCTACAACTTATTGCCCGCGTATGCGGGACGTATACGCCATACGTTGGCATACGTCGAAAAATTTTGTGCATGCACAAAATTTCTCGACGACCTCGCCATACTACGACGTAGTACCAGCGTGCTTCAGCGTGCTCTTAACTTACCCATAACTTATTCGACGTTCGCCAGCGTCTTCACCAAATTTTTCATACGTCGACATACGCTGACTAAATCGCCAACGGTCGCCAATCATCACCGCTATGTATAATTAAGTTAAAGGAAGCGACAAGTCGCAATCTATGGGCGGTTTTACAGTTGGATGCTCCTTTCTCTGGATCAAAGTTCAAAGCGACTTCAATTTATCGCGCGCAGCTAATAAAAGTTCGCACATTGACCCAAATTTTAGTAAACAAGATCGCGCGTTCTTTATTCCAGTATTTGAATCTCATTGTTCGGTTCCGTATGTAGGGATCCGAGTTAACGATCACGCGAGGAATTCGGCAATATTAAACATTCCTTCGGTAGCGCACGATTGGACCTTATTGTATCCGAATTTTCCCCGAGTCAGGCCAACTGGTCAGGCCCATGGATTACGACTTGCCACTCCCTTTAAATTATCGTTGGGTGTAAGTTGTGAACACTGGTAACACGCTACCCATTCGTTTGTATAAGTTATCGAAACGTTCTATAATTAAAGTTACTAATACGTTATGTATACGCCCAAAATTGAAAAAAAATAATTTAAAAAAAAAATCGATAGTTCAACGTATGCCAGCTTTTTAGAGAAATTTTGATACGTCGGGCATACGGTGGCTAAATCGTCAATATGTGACTGCGCCATAAATCGCCAAGGTGTGACAGCTACTTTCGATAACTACACCACCTCTTCTATTACTTTTGACTTGCCCCTTTTGATTTTTAAATCTATATATTTGCATCATCCCCCCTCTCTCTCTCGCTCTCTCTCTCTCTCTCTCTCATTATGTCCCCATATCTCTTTCTTGCTCACTCTGTCCCCATCTCTCTCTTACTCATTATGTCCCAATTTCTCTCTCTTTCTCACTTCCCCCCCCCCCCCCCTCTCCTTTTTCACTTTTCCCCTTATTTCCTCTCTTTGTCTCTTCGTTACGATTATTAATGTCATATTTCAATTTAGTTTTACATTAATAATGTATGGATATCGAAGCTCTCCCATTTTAATATTTCTTTTCTCAGTTGTTGTCCAACTTCGTTACCTTCTGCGTTCCAGTCTTCTAAATCATTGTCATGGCAAAAACAAACTCTAGACGATCAATATTTCTTGTTGTTAGGATTTTATTACAGAGAAGTATGCGTTTATGTCAGTAAATGTATTTATTTAACAATGTCATCTACTGTTATTACCTAGGTAAACAAAAGCAAGAAAGAAATCAGTTTATTAGCAAACAATATCAAGCTCACAAAGAAATAAGATATGTCAAAAAACTTGAACTACGAATTCGAAAACGGAAATAATATATGTATAAAGCATGGCAAATAAGAACGTATATCATGTTTATCACGAAGAACAAAAAATTTGCTAAAACTAAACTAAAAAGCTGTGCGGGAATCAATAAAAGATAGCTATTGCTAAGTAAAGCATGTGGAAGACATTTTTCTAGAGAATGCGATTATCATTAAATCATTAAAAGATTATAGATAATAAATAAACATTAGATATAAAAATAGATTAACCTTAGCATAAAATCACAATATTTGTCATTTTACACAGAGGCGTTATATTAGCTGATTCGTTTTACAGAGGCTATTAAAGAATAACTCTGAAATATATTACATGTATATGTATATATTTTGCTTTAAATGTAAATAAATCGAATAATTACTTTAACAACATCTAATTAGAGGCTTTTACTTTTTTATGTAAGACATAAATATCAGTTTCGTAATCATTCTAAGACAATTTTGTTATATTTGGTTACGGTTGTCCATTGCAATATCTATAGATAGAAACAATAATTTTCATTAATTAATTATTAATTAATAATTAATAATTTCCATTATTTATTAATTTTAAGGAAAATAAAGGCACTGGATTTACTTTAAAATGAATTACAGTATATATTTGTCAAATCAGGTATCTTGCAGGACACCGGAGATTGTTTTCTAGTTTCCTTTGAAAATGTCTTTTTTAGTCTGTTTCACTGGACTCAACAGATGATGATTCAGCTGACACAGAGGAAGAACGTCTAAACCGAGCTGCATGGGATGAAGAACAAAAAATAACCTCATCAAATTTGTTATTAGCCGTTTTCAAACCATGAAATTAAAAAAAAAAATCAGAGCAAACTCAGTCGGTAGACTGTAAAGGTTGCAGGCAAAATATTCTTTAAGAAATAAACTATAGATTAATAGAAAATAGTAGGCATATCAACGCTTAATAAACCTGTTCACAAAATTATTCAAATTTATGGATGTTTCTTTCCTTGGAACCTATTAACGAGGTATTCCATTAACCTGTTATTAATTAATGAACTACAATACTTGGAATCCAGTTTGCATACATTAGTTGTTGCTATGGCTGACAAGCCTCTCAGGTTGAAAGTATGCATAAATTTGAATATATTTGTGAGCAGGTCTATTGTCCCAGGTGCACTAAATAAACTGATGTGTTTTTGCTTGCTTTCATTTTCATTAACAGAATGGAGCCAGGTCATGTACTAAAAGTTCACACTCATTATATGTATGTGATTGAAACGCATGTATATGAAATCATAAACCAACCCTTGAACTAAACGAGGTGCAAGCTTGTCAGAGGTACACCTCTTTCTTTTCACTTCGGGTTAAGAAAAAAAAAATTATATTATGTTGATTCTCCTCTTTACTCTTTTACTTTTTTTTAGGAAACTGTAAATATATATACTTGGAAAACTTGAAATGTGTCGTGTAAGAATATGTATTTACAAAAAAAAAATCGGCTATAGTTGTTTGAGGTTAACCATGCTATGAAATATTACTGATATACCTGAGGCAGGGCAGGAGACAACTTGAGTGCAAACTTCTTCCAAGATGTCACAAGCATCTGACCGCTCCTGTACACCTTCCTCCACCAAACACAGCTGACCTTGATCGGCTGAGTTCAGCAAGGCTATCTCATCAGCAGTAACTTGCGACGGAGGGTTTTCGACGAATGCCTCACAGTCCGCGTTCAACTCCGTTCTGTATTTTACACATAGGGCTTGGAACTCAGAAGTGCGGTCGGTTTGAGCTATGAGTGGAGAAAAAGAATGACACCATTTGAAAATCGTTTGTAAATATGCAAGGGAAAAATAAATGCTCCTCAGTTCATATTGATAACGTCCTTTAAATCAGCGGACTGAAAACGTCCAAAAGGACTTGAAGGAAACATCATTATAGCTTTTTTGTTGTTGTTCATTTAACCGATATATACATACATGTAAATCCCGATGGCTATCCCCGGACAACAACCTCCTGAGAAAACTACACCTGGGACAACTACCCATTTGCAACATACCCCAGACAAATATACCCTCTAGACTAAGGGGCAGTCGTGCGGATATGAGGGAGTGGGGGGGGGGGGGGGGGGGGTAATCATCTTAGTAATCATCTTAGGGGTAGTTGTCCTAGGCTATGCTGTGGACAGTTGTCCGGGTAAATGCCCTTGGCGTAGAAGCCAGAATGGTTGTCCGGGGCTTAGTTGTCCTCGAAAAGAAAACAAGCATAGCGTATACGTCTGCAAATTAAGATCTTTCAAAGTCCGGAGAAATATTGGAAGATGCGTTGTGACTAGAAAATAAAACATTCTGCTTCTTGTAGGTGTATCCCGTTTTGTAGGCCCTTGATTATTCAGTCGATTGACTTTTTTTTTCATATAAATCATTAGTTAGTATCGGTCTTTATCTCACATTTTGCTCAAAGGTTATTTATATATCCCAGAAGGAACCAGAAGAAGATATTATGGGTTTTACCTTTAACTTGCAGTGCAGTTAATGCGATGAAGCACAGGCAAACGGACAGGGTCTTTACCTAAAAAGAAGAGGGGGGAGGAAAGAAAGTGTTGGGTTAAGTTGTGTAAACCGTTTAAACCGCCAACGAGACCGGATTTTGATATCCAAATAGGAGTTTCTTTAGATCGGGTTTTCGATCTCTCTGTTCCGTATCGACCCGAGCTCTTATGTTAAATAAAAGTTACCGTAACGGTAGCTTTCGGATACGCAGCACTCGAATGAAACACAGATGTTAAAGTTATCAAATTACTTTTTTTTAATGCAATGAATCAACACATCTTTTATTTGCAAAATAAACATATTCTTTATATATCTAGAATCATAGTTTTTTGTTCACTTTATATACTACAGTCCTTAGGATTATATATTGGCCATGAAAGAATCTGAGCAAAATAACCCTATTATAGTAAAACATGGTTAATTTTAACTTAATTACATGTATAACAAATTTATATCAAAGTGTAAAAATATGTGGTTAAGGTAGAATTTGACTCCATTTGCTACATGGGTCAAATAAGGCATGAAATACAATGATAGTAGTAAATACCTATAGATCACGTAATATGACCACATTTGTCATGTGTTTTAAAACGAAAGAATATTTATATAAGCAAAGCTTTACAAATTTAACAAATGATGGATCGTTTTCATATAGTTCGTTGATTTGACTCCGTCTAAGCGAAAAAGACACAAAAATCTATAGTTTAGGCTATATGCAAAGAGTAAGTCCTAAGGCTGGGTTCACATAGAAGTATACTATTCGGGTATACGGTGCACGTTTTCGAGGGCACGCGAATAGCTTGAATCGAACAATAGGATTTCCTAATACCGGGTCACATGAGAGGGCACTATACGAAAATGCCGTATAGCTGCGTATAGTATAGTATAGTGGGAATCGTACTTGTTCGATTTTCGTGCAGCGTATACAGACGTGGCAGGTGGTGTTCTGAATTTCCCTATAATATTTACTGTGTGCGTTGGTTAAATGAGGTAAGTTCAAATGAAATGATTTCTTGGTACTCATTTTATTGGAATTTCTTAGCACATGCCGTCATATTTAAGTTATCCAACACTTTAGGGTTACTATGTCAAATGCCCCCCCCCCCCCTTTTTTTAACTGAAAGAAAAATATCTCATGCACATTCTGTGTGATTTATGTGGGCTCTGCATTTTTCTTTCTTTCTTGTTTGACCTTGAAAGGATTGAAGACACAAGGTCAAAATGGCTCAACTAACCCGCAGCGCGGGTTAATTGAGCCATGTTGTTGTGTATAGTCGAGCAACATTTAACTAATTACTTAATTATTCTTATAATACGTTAAATAATGTGGAAATAGATTTAATTCAAGAAAATATTGTTTATAAAATGATTTCTTTATTATTTCACTTTTGATAAGAGTTCACAGAGCTGGGATGGGGGAGTAGAATCAAGCTACCCCCCCCCCCCCCATAAAAAATGACGTCATCAAAGCGAAAATAGGAATAATTGATAAAATCAATTAGGCTGATTCATGTTTGAAATGTTAAAATATATATTTGGAAACATAACTACAGTATTTCCAATCACATCCCCCAACCCCCCCCCCCCCCCCCCCAAACAAAAAAATAGTTTTTAGTGTGTAAAATCATATGGCTCAAATATTAAAGTAGGACACGCGTGCTACCTTTATGTGACCCGCCATGCCCGTATAGCGTATAGCGAATAGCGAATAGCGAATAGAGAATACCGTATACCGTATACCGTATACTTCTATGGGAACCCAGCCTAATGGCCGCGAAAACCGACGACTGAAAACGAATCCTGTTTTTTTCTTCTACATTACACAGACAATGTGAAATTCCATTTATAACAGCATAATGAAAATATAAGATTGAGTTTTACAGTTATAAATATATACAAGAAATATATAAATTATATAAATATATGTCAAGAGTTAAATAAACGTATAAACATAGGATATCACTATGAACACTATGACAAAGAAAGCGGACAAAATATACAGCTCCTCATTGTACCCTCCACAATTGTTCTGGTAGACAAAAGAACATCCATTCATTGCTATTATGTAAAATAAGTAGAACAGCTGAATATGCATGTGACACCTGTTGTACATAGTTTTACATAATAGCAATGAAGGGATGTTCTTTTGTCTACCAGACCAAGTGTGGAAAGTACAATGAAGAGCTGTATATTTTGTCCGCTTCTTTGTTCGCCATGTTCATAGTGTATATATCTCTTATAATGGTGCAGAAGAAAGGCTAACACTATAAGCAAGAGCTTGAATACGTGACAGCCCAGACTTCATGTATCGAGGAGTTTTATTAGGCTGAATGGGGAATGTTGTTGCAGAAAGTAGCAAGTGTGAAAATGGTGATGGTGTTGATGATGATGATGATGATGATGGTAATAATGATTGCGACGATGTGAATGATGACGATGACAATGATGGTGACAATAAAAATATAGTTAAACAATTGATTTGGTGAACATGATAGGTAAACACAGAAACTCAAATAGCTAAGGTAAGTCCCTGAAAACCAGAACAAATAAATTATATTACAAATCAAGATATATAGACAGTAGTCTTTTTTTCAATGTAGCCTTAAAGGAATATATTGTATTACATAATTTTACAGAATCTGGAAGTGAATTCCAGAGATCAGGACCGTAATGTCTTACTGATTTATGTGCTATCAATAATTTAGGGTTTACTAAGTGAAATTTCGATAAGGTGCGGGTAGGATAAGTATGAATGCTACAATTTAGAATAAAAAAGTTTCGAAATGAATGAGGGAGTAAATTATGTTGATATTTAAACATAAATAACAATGTTTGGAGGATGTTAATATCAAACACGTTAAGTGTTTTAAATTCATAGAATAGTGGCTTTGTATGAGCCAAATAATGAGAGTGAGCACAGAGTCGAATGGCTTTCTTCTGTAATAAATAGATAGCATTAATTTTAGTCTTTCCACAAGTGGCCCATACTAAATTACAATAGTTAATGTATGGCAATATTAAAGAAGAATAAAGCATAAAGAGTGTATTTCTAGGGAGGAAATATTTTGTTTTATACAATATACCAATACTTCAAGAAATACAAGTAATAATGTGGCGTATATGCTCAGTCCAACTCAAATTTTCATCAATAAGGACACCTACAAATTGTGTATACCTTTTGCGTATACCAAAGGAATATTATCAATAACTATATTATATGGAAAATCTATTTTATGAATATTAGTCTGTTTTAAATAAATAAAATTTGTTTGATTGTAACAATTCTCGTCTCAATACACATTCCATCAAATATATATTTGTATTAAATACTGACAATCACAGCTTAAAATCAGGTTTTGAATGCAGTATAATAATTAAAAAGGAAATGGTACTTACTACTGAAGCCATTTTAGAAGTTTCGTTGAGTCGAGTATTTTGAATCTAGTGAAGTATCGACTGGTGACGAGTGATGATTAAACACATTACTTCGTCTCCTTTTATAGAAAATGCATACATTTCAGTTTTTTTGTTGTGGGTGTGTCAATTCAAGCAAATATCAATCAAATATTCCTATAAGCATAAAAAATAATTGCTTAACTAATGACAGTTGAAGGATGAAATGAATAGGTATAAAGTGTTTTTAGAAAGAAAAAAAAACAACAATAAAAGCTATAAACACCGTTTATTCGTAACTGGTTGGCACATCAACGTTTAATTAATTTTTAGGGTCAAACTGCCATGTCATTTCAAATTAGAACAGTGGGATCAAGAATGAATAGATAATTACGAATGACAATTGCGTCTCATCAATACATTATCATGGTAATGAAAATGTCAAACACCGAGAAAACAAACAACATGCAAGGTAAGCAAACAAACACACAAACAGAAAACAAAACAAACAAAATACTTTAACTTTGGGCATATTAACATGCTACAGTTTCTCTCTCTCTCCCTCTCTCTCTCCCTCTCTCTCTCCTCTCTCTCTCTCTCTTTCTCCCCTCACTCTCTCTCCCTCTCTCACTCCCCCTCTCTCTCTCCCACTCTCCCCTCTCTCTCTCTCTTTCTCTCTTTGTCTTTAATAGGTTAAAACGGTTCTAATACTGCTATATACGGGAAAATACCAACCAGGCAGAGTAGAGCCAATTCGTTAAAACAAGTTTAAAGAAGTATTCATTTACGCAGCTCTGGCATGGCAAATTGCCGTTGATCCATTGCCAATTTGTCCAATACCCGATTTTTTTTCTCTCAGTTTGTCTACTCTCTGATGTCTAATCATCACTTCGTCTATTTTTCATTTTGTCCACTTGTCAGTTTGTCCAATGTTCATACTGGGCTATTAATCATGAATACGATCACCAGTTCTTCTACTGTAATCCCCCTTAATATTTTAACTTACTTTTTTAATATCCATTCGGTAAAAGCCTGTAATATCCTTTCTTCACTAGTCACCCGCTAATGCTATAGCCCTCCTGCATCTATATTATTTGACGTTCACAATGTATTCAATGTATTTATTTAATATCGTATATTACTATAATTATGTATTCAATATGTATTGAATGATGTATTCAGTTATTTATGCAAATGTATGTATTCAAATATGAATTCAATAATAATTAAGTTATGTATTCAATCATGTATTCAATTATGTATGCAATTATGCATTCAACAAGTACAATTGTACTATGAGATCTGTACCATGCCTGAAAAATGTATGTTGAAAATATGATGCAGAAACCAATTAATCAAATTAAAATATAAAAATAAATGCATAAATATCTGGCAAGGACCATTAGGGGTTTGTCCCGGTACGTGAACATTTGACAAAATATAAAGTAAACAGAACCATTTGAAGCCCAACTGGTCAGTGGAATAAAAACTGGACAAAATAGTGATTAGAGCACATGGTCAATCGACGAACTGGGTGTTGAAAAATGTTATTAGACCAGTTGGATAGTGACAAGTTGGGCATGCTGGGTACAGACGAATTTGGATAAGATGAGCTAGATACCAGACGAATTGGCATTGGACCAAGTAATGTGTCATTATAGGTCAAACGCTAATGACTCTTGTTACAATAATATTGTTCTGCCAATCAAAGGGTATACTTCATTTGACATTTGTCTACCATAGGTGTCCGGCTTTCGCCATGCCAAAATATAGGTATAACTCTCTGCTCTCATGGTTCATTTTCATTCTTTGAGCATTAAATTTAGTTTTATATGATTCCTTTTAAATTTTATTTCATTCAATTTAGAGAGAAATTCATTCAATTCAAAGACGCAAAGTTCTCATTCAATTTGGCGCCAGCTGGATAGACGTTCAATTTCGTCCCAAATACCAATTTCAATTTCATTTATAGGCACACACCTTCGCACTTTGAACGTTCGAATTCAATTAACATAAACAAGTTCTGTTGTTCTATGTAATTCTTACCTCATTTTTTCACGTCATATGCACCCCTTTTCACTGTTTTTGATTATATAATTTCCTTCTCATTTTTTCAAACTTTCATTTTCAAAGTTTATTTTTATCATATTTCATGTTTATTCCTAGAGCGTCTGCCAGTTCTAGGTAGTCTTGCTTGTTGTCGAATGCTTCAGCCAACCTAATTCTGTCCGTATTCGAGATATTCATGTAATCTCCTCGAGCCGCCACCATAGTCGTGCATAAATGAATTGTATACAGGCTTTTGAGGGGGTGCACATCACCCCCTAGAAGGCAGAGGATGCGGGGTGCTGTAGCCAGCAAAATGCTTATGATTTTTTTTGCTTGCTTGTCAAAGATTTTTGGAGTTAAAAAGACACCCCAAAACGTTGAGGACTTTTTTTTTTTTGCTTGTCAGAAAATTTTGTGAATATCACAAAATCCTGGATACAAAAAAAAAGTCGGCTCACAGCACCCCTAGTAACAAAATCTTTCCCAGGGGCCTGATTGTATGTATAATTATGAACGTGGAGTTGTTGTTTCGATGACGGTTTGACAGAGGAATGAGAAAGATCAATATAAGGCCAATGTCACATTTCAAGGTAAATAAAGTTTGCATAATTAACAAATGCAGATTACAAAGAACATAAGCAGTAACGAAAAACACTGCCCAAATGCTGAAAATGCTTGCCTATTCGTGAATTTGAATTCCCAAACGTTCACCAGGGCAGAGCAGGTGCGAATTTGAATGCATTTTACGTGCATTTTTAATTTGAACGCGCTTTTTACACGTTTATTTGAGAAAATTATGAAATCGCATGCTAATGAAATTAAATTGAATGAACTAGTTAGCTTTTTGAATGTTGATCTCGGTGATCATTGAAATTCGCTCGAAATTGAATGATTGCATTGTTAAATCGGATGCATTTTTGACGAAATTGGGCGGGAAAACCTATAGTAAAACATTTTTTTTTCTTTTCTTTTAATGAAAACCTTCCAAATTTGCTTCGCTTTCATATACCTAAATTACCCTTCATATGCAATTAAGAATAGTCATAAATTTTCCGATATTTCCAAGGTGCCTGTCGATTTTGACATTTTGTTAGTAGTTCGATTTTTTAACTTTTATATTGTATACAGGATTTCAACATTACTTATGAATATTCAATAACGTCCAGTTCTATTCGGCAAAACGTAACGAAGTATTATTTCCACTCTAATATGGAATATGGAATATGGAAATTTGATATTCTGACCGGGATTCGAGCAAAAGGAATCAGCCTCTAACTGCCTAAAACATGTTTCTCTACCGCTCTATCCCCTTCACTCTTTCACTTTTTCTGTTCTATACACATCTCTTATCGTTTCACTATATAATATCACGCTTTATTTTCTCCCACTCTGTATATCTCTCTTCTTCACACTTTATTTCGCTCTAAATAATGGGCCGTATGCATAAACATGAAGTAAATGCTTCTAGCATAAGCAAAAAGTAAAAGCATATGCTTGAAGTAAAAAGCAAAAGTAAAAGCATTTACTTGGTTTCATATTCATAATTTTGTACTTTTACTTCGAAGCAAATGTTTGTACTTGACAAGCATTTGCTTGTTTACCATCTATTTGGTATTTGATTGATCACGGTTACGACAGGTTATGCAACATTTTTAACAGGTGAAAAGTAATCCTATGTCACTCGGTGTATGCTTCTTGTAGCTTATGATGATATATAAATAAAACTTACACCAAACTCACATTGCATCCTGTATCATCATTCCATCTTTCATCCTAATCCTGTAAGTTATGCAGAATGGCAGCTCCCGTTGTCTATCCTCGCCCCTTCGACGAATCATATTAACGTTTTCATCACCATCTTCAACATCCTCTTCATTTAGCCAATCTCTGAATTCAGGAAAGTCTTCCGGATCCTGAAGATACTTCGACACGTTGTGCAAGATAAAGCAAGCTAAGATTACTTTTGGGATTTTCTGAAGCTGAACCCGAACACGCCCCTGTAGAATAGGAAATCTTCGCTTTAGCTGCCCAAAGCAACGTTCAATAATGACACGTTCATTCTTATGAACCTTGTTGTAAGATCTTTGCTCTGGTGTAGCTGGCTCCTTGTAAGGGGTCATCTGCAAGGGGGCAATTCCATAACCCTCATCTCCCAACAACAAAGCGTCAGTTCGGGAGTTTGACATGAAGCGGCCCACTGTTGAATTTTTCCAAATACGGCTGTCATGAACCGATCCTGGCCATTCAGCTGACACGCTAGTAAATCTTTCGCTAGCATCACATGTAGCTTGCACATTCAGTGTGTGCACGCCCTTTCAACAGATGTACTCATCTCCATGTTGTCCAGGTTTTTGAATACTGATATGGGTACAATCTAGGGCTCCAATTGCGCAAGGAAAATTGAACCTTTCCTGCCATGAATCCTTTGCTTGTTGAACGTCATCCGGATCAGTAGGAAACTGTATCCAGACCCCGGCTTTCTCAACCACCTGCTCTAGAACACTAGCAAAAGTCCTTGACACAGTACACCGATGGATCCCGATGTCCTTGCCCACTCCAACTCGAAATCCAGGGTCACCAATGTAACGGAGGAACACTTCAATTTTGTGTTTGTTAGAAAGCGCACCTCCCCTTGTTTCTAAATTTTCGCGCAGAAAATTTTCTGTGATCCACTGAACATTTTCCTCCGTAAAACGGAATTCTGCACGGTAGGAAGGTGATGCCTGGTCACGTCGAGGCTGGTACACCTTCCTCCTGGCACCCAGTTGCATAAATGCAGCCATTTTGATCACTGTGAATGAAACACTTCTGTTCAAGTTGAAAGTCAAGGTAGGTCTGGAGCTACCTTGAAAATTTGAAGCAAATACTTGGACTGTTGGAGCAAATGCTCAGTTTTATGCATATGGTTTTTAGCATTTGCTAAAATGAAACAAGTAAACAGTAAATGCTTTTGCTAATAGCTATTGCTTTTTAGCAAAAGCATTTACCTGGGTTTTTATGCATACAGACAGAAGTAATTGCTTCAATTTTCGAATTTAAAAGCATTTACTTTATCTCTTTTCCTATGCACGCTGTCAATCTTTATTCCTCTTACCTTATCTCTCTCTCTCTCTCTTTCACTTACTTTCTCTAACCTTTCTCTCTTCCTCTAACATCCTCTCACTTTCTCTCACTCTATATCTCTCCCTTTCACGTTGTATTACTCTGTATACTTCTCTTTTCATATATCATTTTCTCTCACTTTCTATATTTTCATTTTCATTTTCATTTTCATTTATTTATTTTCAAATTCTCATAAAAACATTAACAATTTGTATATTCAGTTACATTAAAAGTCATGCATATATAAAATACATAAATACAATACAAGAATTTGAAGGAGCCAGCAGAGGCCATTAGCCTTTCAAAGGCTGGGCTCCTCGTAACCACAGTAAGTAAATTATAATAAAAGAAAGGAAGGTAAATAAATGGGTAATAAGTGGTATTGATACAGGTTAAAGAAGATTAAGTTGATTCATTTAGTTCATTCATGAGATAATGACGATATTTTCGTTTAAAAGAGGCAAGAGATGGGCACTTTTTAATTTCAGTCGGTGTGGCATTCCACAATGTTACACCAGAGTATTTGACAGATTTACGTGAAGTTTGGTATTTTAACATGGGGATATACAAGTCATTTGCATGTCTTGTGAAATGTGTATGAACATCCTTTGCAGTTTTAAACATATTATCAAAAATAGGAGGTAACAAATTATTCTTATACATAGACATAAATGATGCAGCTTGTAATTTGTATATTTAGAAAATTGTGAGTATCTTAAATTTCAGAAAAAGTGGTTCCGAAGGAGTTCTAGGGTGAGAATTTGTTATTGCTCGTAATGCTTTTTTCTGCAAAACATAAACCCGAGTTAATAAATTTTTTGCACAGTTTCCCCATATCAAAGTACAATAGGATATATGAGGTAAAATAATTGCACTATATATATTTATCAATATTTTCAAAGGAATGAAATGTCTTATTCTACAGAGTACACCAATTGCACGAGAGATTTTCCTCAAGATGTCATTAATATGAGAAGACCATGTTAGTCTGTCATCGAGTGTTACTCCAAGAAATATGATATTAGAAACCTGCAATATATTATGGTTATTGATTTTGATATCACTTAAATTACCTAAAAGTTTTTTTGTTTTTCTGCTTAAATATCATATAGTTGGTCTTTTTGGAATTTATGAGTAATTTGTTTGCCGAAAACCAGAGTTCTATTTTAGGTAATTCAGAAGAAACTATAGTTGATAATGCACTGATAGTTTTACCTGACACAAAAAGATTTGTGTTATCTGCAAATCCACGTACGCGACAACCAGTTCTGGTGATTGTACGTTCCAGATATAACTGGACAAATTTTTTTGCTGACGTATTGAACATCGTTGCTATAGAGTAAAAAGAAAAGCGGACCCAGTATTGACCCCTGAGGAACACCTGCCGAGATTGTTAAAAATGTAGAATTAACACCATTAATACAAACAAATTGTTTTCTATGAGACAAGTAGCTCCTTATCCACTCTAAAGGAATTCCTCTTATACCATAAAATTTCAATTTCTGCAACAAGATATTATGATCAATGGAATCGAATGCCTTCGAAAGATCAAAAAAAATGCCAAAGCCAATATGTTTATTTTCAAAATCTGTATTGAGATATTCAGTAAACTCCAGTAAAGCCATAGATGTGGAATGTCCAGAGCGAAACCCAAACTGTCTATTATATAAAATATTGTGTTTACAGATAAAGAATATTAACTTTGCATATATCAATTTTTTCAAATAATTTATTGAAAACAGACAGAAGAGACATTGGACGATAATTTGTAAGCAATGATTTATCTCCCTTTTTGAATGTTGGCAAGACTTTGGCAACTTTCAAGGCATCTGGAAAGCATCCTGTCTGTAAAGATACATTGAAAATATGAGTTAACACTGGTGCTACAATATGTATACATTTCTTTAAAACCTTGGTATCTACATCATCATATCCTGGTCTTTTACCTTCTTTTAAACTTAATGCCACATTAATTAAATCCGTTTCCGTTATACATGTGAAAAATAAAGAATCCAGGTAATCACCATTCAAAAACTCAATAGGGCTTGTGGAAGGACATGGTTGAGTGTTCGCAATATTCTTTCCAATAGAAACAAAATACTCGTTGAACAATTGTATTACATCTACTGGTTCCTCAATATATTTTTCATCTTTTACAATCGATGGGCAGTCAACTTTCCTTTTTTTGTTTTAAAATATTATTTATAACACGACATGTTCCTTTTAAATCATTTCTTTGGCCATAAAATTTCTTTTCATAGTAAGCACGTTTTGCATTCCTAATAGCATTATTTACAATTATTCCTTTGTTTCTTGTAAACACTTTCTCTATATGGGGTTGGATTCTTTATGAATTTATGATAGAAAGTATTTTTCTTACGACAGAGCTTTTTCAGAGTATGATCAAACCACAGATTTCTTTTCTTTTTACAATTATCCTTGGGTTTTTGTTTTGGAAAACATATGTCATACAGAGAACCAAAAACATTAAAAAATAAATTATACAACTGGTTGGCATCTGTGACTGAGCTATTCCGAAGATAGTCCCATTTAACTTTACTCAATTCAATACAAAAAGATATTATACTTTCTTCATTAATAAACCTTACACCCGGTTTCAGTGTGGCATTTTGTTTAGAATTTATACTGAAATCAGTAAACAAAAATATAGGCATATGGTCACTTACTGGGTAAGTAATAATGCCAGATTTATAACCATTGCATATGTTATTCACAAAAATATTATCCAACAGAGTTGATGTTTCAATAGTAATTCTTGTTGGTTTAGATATTACAGGATAGAAAGAATATGAATTCATAAATTGTAAAAAATCATTAGACAGCATCTCATCACCTACAAAATGATTAATATTGAAATCTCCCATTATATAACAAGGTTTGTGTTCATTCACAAGTTTAAAGAGAATTGGTTCAAAAGAATCCTTAAAGGCAAGAACTGGTTGTCCAGGTGGTCTGTAAACTACACCAACAATGACACTCTTCTTGTTAAAGAACAGCTCAATAAATATACTTTCTACTTCATTTACAAATACTTGCAATTCTTCACATATTCTATATTTTAATGACTCCTTTACAAAAATGCCAACTCCACCACCAGGGCGATGACTTCTACCTTTTCCAACAAAACTATATCCATCTAAAGAACCAACTGGCAAGAGTTTTTCATCATCTCCTAACCATGTTTCCGTAACTCCTATCACTGAAAAACAAGTATTGACATCATATAAACATGATTGCAATTTCTCAATATTCTTTTTTAAACTTCTCACATTAGAATGCAACACCGACAGGAATGACGAATTACATTGAGGCAAGTTCCTCAATTCATAATAGTCAGAATCAACAGTTGTATTAAAATCTGTGTCATTCATGAATTATAAAGTTAGTAATTTGAAATAACAATTCAATTTATCTTTGCCTTCACAAAAATATACCTGTCTGTTATCTATGAACAAATGGATAAATTATTTTTTTTAAATATACAGTTATAACCCGTTAACCTGTATTGATGCGATTGAATAAGTTGTAAAAAAAAAGTTATCAAATATGAAAAACACTACTACAAGTTTACATTACATAAAAAATAAAAAAATAATAAAATAAACTTGATATATGTGTTTACAAATCCACCTGGAACAGATAAGTTATACAAGATACAAAATTTAAAAGAGGGCTGGATATTTACCGGTAGAGTAAAAGTCTACTTTTGTAATATCCAGTAGTGGTAATTTTGGTGCCTAATTGTACAATACCATAAAAAGTGCCATAATACAAAAACAGAGCCCTCATGTACATATATTAAAAAAAAAACAACACTACACAGTATTAAAAAGACCCATAAAGGAGTTTGTGATGAACAAATTACAATTTCAAAAGAAAATACACCATTTAGAGATCAGATATTTAAGAGACAATAGAACATCACTTTAAAAAGGGGGGAAAAACCAAAACAATACACAAAAAAAACAAAGGTAAAGACTGTATAAAACGAGTCTTAGGACAAGGTCATGCATCTAACATTGAGTATCTAGAAATCGTAATAAGAGTTTAAAATACACATGGTGTTCTGAAAGTAATACATTTGCTTGAGGAAATGGTTTTATGATAGACACCAGATATTTCACTGGGCAAAAGTAAATGACCAAAGACAAAAACAGTAAGAATAACATAATCAATAAGCGTGGAAACGTGGAAGTGATGAGCTGTTCGTCAAGCGCTAATACAGATTTACAAAATATGTTAACATTAACTGACCATCATGACCATGGGCCATTGAACAAAAAGACAACCGATGGGTCGATGACCGCCTGTATCATTGGTAGCAGAAGCAGCTTATTGTGAATGTTGCGTATTCAGACTTGTCGGGGGGGGGGGGGTGCATGCTTCAGTAATAAAGGGACTTTCTTGGTTAATCTGGAACAGTGGGTTGGGGTTCTGTATTCGTGCTTATAGGACAAATGAGCTATTCAACAATAGTTACAAAATATATTGCTTGTTGCTTTGTGCATATAGAACATAATGGGTATTCAAGTACAAAAACAGAATACTGACAATAAAACAAGCAAACAACAATAAGCGTATTTGTGCATATAAAACATTAAGGGTATTCAAGAGGGTATTCAAAAAGGTGATCAAGAGGGAAATGAATTTCGGTACTATCAAGTAACAAACAGAATACAAGTGTTTAAAATTGCGATGGACGAGTATAGAGCGTATCGCAGACGATCACATGTCGTAGCCCCAAAAAAGGCTGCCGCTCGACGATTCGAGAGCATTAAATTGTATTATTTTATATGATTAAAGTATTCTGTGAAAGAAAAATAACGAAAAAATATTGTTGATGAAAATAGTCAAAATTTACTGATTGCCATTTAACACGAATCAATAAAAACGATTCAAATCACAACTGCACTAGACATCACAGTATCAACATCACCGTCATGCCGAAGAAAACTTCGAAATACGCTGCCAATACGCCATTTTACGGTAGCTGTAAGTTATGGAAACACGTTCAATAAGTTCTGTGGTCGTCCGGAACACGTCAAGTAAGTCTACGTAACATACGTCAATATGCGTTAGAGATAAGTTCTATATACGTCACACCAAGGAGCTTTGAAGAGCTGGAGTCACAAGTAACTCATTCCCTTTGAACCATGTTCGATGCCTCGAGGAATAAAATATGTCAGGCATGTGCTTATCTCGATCTTCCTTGCAGATAGCTGCAAACTTACTGGCCATTAATATGCTTTTGTAATGATAATTACTTTTCACTTTCACTAGTGTAATAGGAGCAGTTCACAGTGTTTACCTTTACTGGAGCCAAGCGAAAAGAAATGGTGCAACATTTCCTGAAATAAGAATCAAAATTACTCGACTTTGACATGTCTTGACACTACTCTAACAAATAACATCACAACTAACTGTACTTTAACAATTACATGTTTTATTTTCGTTTGTCGGAATTAATCAGAAGAGTGTCAAATTGCGAATATTCATGATATTAGGATTGTTAAACTTGTACCTTTTTTTTTAAATCGCAACTGCTATCATACAATATAGCCAAATTTGTGGACACAATTGGGGTTTTGTATTCATATTTTATCATCTGCTCAATTTTTACTTTGTTTATTGAAAAAAAAAATGAAAAATTCCCGATAAATAATTTGTGACAAAAATTACTACTCAGCTTTCCCATGAAGTCGGCGGCATCGAACATCGGACATCAAATGCAACAACGCACCTGTAGATTCCTTTGTGCATCCTTAGAAAGGGGCAGCTGCTTGAATTAATTTGTTGCAAGTTGTGGCTCCAGCTCTTCAGAGCTCCTCGGTAACACATAGGTTCCACGCACGTTACTCATAGGTAAGAAATAAGTTTTGGGTACGCAAGACATTATCTCGACGTATTTCGACTTATGAGTTACTAATTACAAGTAATGTGTGTGAACGTGTGTCAACGATCGCACAGCCTACCTACAACTTATTGCCCGTGTATGCGCGACGTATAAGTCATACGTTGGCATACGTCGAAAAATTTTGTGCATGCACAAAATTTCTCGACAACCTCGCCATACTACGACGTAGTACCAGCGTGCTTCAGCGTGCTCTTAACTTATACAAAACTTACCCATATAACTTATTCGACGTTCGCCAGCGTCTTCACCAAATTTTTCATACGTCGACATACGCTGACTAAATCGCCAACAGTCGCCAATCATCACCGCTATGTATAATTAAGTTAAATTATCGTTGGGCGTAGGTTGTGAACACCGGTAACACGCTACCCATTCGTTTGTATAAGTTATCGAAACGTTCTATAATTAAAGTTACTAATACGTTATGTATACGCCCAAAATTGAAAAAAAAATAATTAAAAAAAAAAAATCGATAGTTCAGCGTATGCCAGCGTTTTAGAGAAATTTTGATACGTCGGGCATACGCTGGCTAAATCGTCAATATGTGACTGCGCCATAAATCGCCAAGGTGTGACAGCTACTTTCGATAACTACATCCCCTCTTCTATTACTTTTGACTTGCCCCTTTTGATTTTTAAATCTATATATTTGCATCATCCCCCCTCTCTCTCTCGCTCTCTCTCTCTCTCTCTCTCCCTCTCTCTCTCTCTCTCTCTCTCATTATGTCCCCATATCTCTTTCTTGCTCACTCTGTCCCCATCTCTCTCTTACTCACTATGTCCCAATCTCTCTCTCTTTCTCACTTTTCCCAATCTCTCCCCCCCCCCCTCTCCTTTTTCACTTTTCCCCTTATTTCCTCTCTTTGTCTCTTCGTTACGATTATTAATGTCATATTTCAATTTAGTTTTACATTAATAATGTATGGATATCGAAGCTCTCCCATTTTAAAAATTCTTTTCTCAGTTCTTGTCCAACTTCGTTACCTTCTTCGTTCCAGTCTTCTAAATCATCGTCATGGCAAAAACAAACTCTAGACGATCAATATTTCTTGTTGTTAGGATTTTATTTCAGAGAAGTATGCGTTTATGTCAGTAAATTTATTTATTTAACAATGTCATTTACTGTTATTACCTAGGTAAACAAAAGCAAGAAAGAAATCAGTTTATTAGCAAACAATATCAAGCTCACAAAGAAATAAGATATGTCAAAAGCTTGAACTACGAATTCGAAAACGGAAATAATATATGTATAAAGCATGGCAAATAAGAACGTATATCATGTTTATCACGAAGAACAAAAAATTTGTTAAAACTAAACTAAAAGCTGTGCGGGAATCAATAAAAGATAGCTATTGCTAAGTAGAGCATGTGGAAGACATTTTTTCTATAGAATGCAATTATCATTAAAACATTAAAAGATTATAGATAATAAATAAACATTAGATATAAAAATAGATTAACCTTAGCATAAATACACAATATTTGTCATTTTACACAGAGGCGTTATATTGGGTGATTCGTTTTACAGAGGCTATTAAAGAATAACTCTGAAATATATTACATGTATATGTATATATTTTGCTTTAAATGTAAATAAATCGAATAATTACTTTAACGACATCTAATTAGAGGCTTTTACTTTTTTATGTAAGACATAAATATCAGTTTCGTAATCATTCTAAGACAATTTTGTTATATTTGGTTACGGTTGTCCATTGCAATATCTCTACATAGAAACAATAATTTGCATTAATTAATTATTAATTAATAATTAATAATTTGCATTATTTATTAATTTTAAGGAAAATAAAGGCACTGGATTTACTTTAAAATGAATTACAGTATATATTTGTCAAATCAGGTATCTTGCAGGACACCGGAGATTGTTTTCTAGTTTCCTTTGAAAATGTCTTTTTTAGTCTGTTTCACTGGACTCAACAGATGATGATTCAGCTGACACAGAGGAAGAACGTCTAAAACGAGCTGCATGGGATGAAGAACAAAAAATAACCTTATCAAATTTATTATCAGCCATTTTCAAACCATGAAATTCAAAACAAACATCAGAGCAAACTCAGTCCGGTAGACTGCAAAGGTTGCAGGCAAAATATTCTTTAAGAAATAAACTATAGATTAATAGAAAATAGTAGGCATATCAACGCTTAATAAACCTGTTCACAAAATTAATCAAATTTATGGATGTTTCTTTCCTTGGAACCTATTAACGAGGTATTCCATTAACCTGTTATTAATTAATGAACTACAATACTTGGAATCCAGTTTGCATGCATTAGTTGTTGCTATGGCTGACAAGCCTCTCAGGTTGTAAGTATGCATAAATTTGAATATATTTGTGAGCAGGTCTATTGTCCCAGGTGCACTAAATAAACTGATGTGTTTTTGCTTGCTTTCATTTTCATTAACAGAATGGAGCCAGGTCATGTACTAAAAGTTCACACTCATTATATGTATGTGATTGAAACGCATGTATATGAAATCATAAACCAACCCTTGAACTAAACGAGGTGCAAGCTTGTCAGAGGTACACCTCTTTCTTTTCACTTCGGATTAAGAAAAAAAAAATTATATTATGTTGATTCTCCTCTTTACTCTTTTACATTTTTTTTAGGAAACTGTAAATATATATACTTGGAAAACTTGAAATGTGTCGTGTAAGAATATGTATTTACAAAAAAAAAATCGGCGATAGTTGTTTGAGGTTAACCATGCTATGAAATATTACTGATATACCTGAGGCAGGGCAGGAGACAACTTGAGTGCAAACTTCTTCCAAGATGTCACAAGCATCTGACCGCTCCTGTACACCTTCCTCCACCAAACACAGCTGACCTTGATCGGCTGAGTTCAGCAAGGCTATCTCATCAGCAGTAACTTGCGACGGAGGGTTTTCGACGAATGCCTCACAGTCCGCGTTCAACTCCGTTCTGTATTTTACACATAGGGCTTGGAACTCAGAAGTGCGGTCGGTTTGAGCTATGAGCGGAGAAAAAGAATGACACCATTTGAAAATCGTTTGTAAACAGGCAAGGGAAAAATAAATGCTCCTCAGTTCATATTGATAACGTCCTTTAAATCAGCGGACTGAAAACGTCCAAAAGGACTTGAAGGAAACATTATTATAGCTTTTTTGTTGTTCATAAAAACGATATATATATATATATATATACATGTAAATCCCGATGGCTATCCCCGGACAACAACCTCCTGAGAAAACTACACCTAGGACAACTACCCATTTGCAACTTACCCCAGACAAATATACCCTCTAGACTAAGGGGCAGTCGTCCGGAGATGAGGGAGGGGGGGGGGGGGGGGGGGGGTAATCATCTTAGGGGTAGTTGTCCTAGGCTATGCTGTGTACAGTTGTCCGGGTAAATGTCCTTGGCGTAGAAGCCAGAATGGTTGTCCGGGGCTTAGTTGTCCTCGAAAAGAAAACAAGCATAGCGTATACGTCTGCAAATTAAGATCTTTCAAAGTCCGGAGAAATATTGGAAGATGCGTTGTGACTAGAAAATAAAACATTCTGCTTCTTGTAGGTGTATCCCGTTTTGTAGGCCCTTGATTATTCAGTCGATTGACTTTTTTCTTCGTATAAATCATTAATTAGTATCGGTCTTTATCTCACATTTTGCTCGAAGGTTATTTATATATCCCAAGAGGAACCAGAAGAAGATATGCGTTTTACCTTTAACTTGCAGTGCAGTTAATGCGATGAAGCACAGGCAAACGGACATGGTTTTTACCTAAAAAGAAGGGGGGGGAGAAGAAACTGTTAAGTTGTGTAAACCGTTTAAACCGCCAACGAGACCGGATTTTGATATCCAAATAGGAGTTTCTTTAGATCGGGTTCTCGATCGCTCTGTTCCGTATCGACCCGAGCTCTTATGTTAAATAAAAGTTAGCGTAACGGTAGCTTTTGGATACGCAGCACTCGAATGAAACACAGATGTTAAAGTTATCAAATTACTTTTTTTTAATGCAATGAATCAACACATCTTTTATTTGCAAAATAAACATATTCTTTATATATCTGGAATCATAGTTTTTTTTTCACATTTATATACTACAGTCCTTAGGATTATATATTGGCCGTGAAAGAATCTGAGCAAAATAACCCTATTATAGTAAAACATGGTTAATTTTAACTTAACAATTACATGTATAACAAATTTATATCAAAGTGTAAAAATATGTGGTTAAGGTAGAATTTGACTCCATTTGCTACATGGGTCCAATAAGGCATGAAATACAATGCTACTATTAAATACATATAGATCACGTAATATGACCACATTTGTCATGTGTTTTAAAAAGAAAGAATATTTATATAAGAAAAGCTTTACAAATTTAACAAATGATGGATCGTTTTCATATAGTTCGTTGATTTGACTCCGTCTAAGCGAAAACGACACAAAAACAGGCCATAAAATTATAGTTTAGGCTATATGCAAAGAGTAAGTCCTAATGGCCGCGAAAACCCACGACTGAAAAACGAATCTTGTTTTGATTGTAACAATTCTCTTCTCAATACACATTCCATCAAATATATATTTAACGTGGAGAAGGTTTACGGTTCACCAATGGTGAACCGTAAACCTTCTCCACGTTATAAGCTCCACCATGCAAACCTTCAAAGATCAAATATATATTTGTATTAAATACTGACAATCACAGCTTAAAATCAGGTTTTGGATGGAGTATAATAATTAAAAAGGAAATGGTACTTACTGCTGAAGCCATTTTAGAATTTTCCATGAGTCGAGTATTGTGAATCTAGTGAAGTATCGACTGGTGACGAGTGATGGTTAAACACATTACTTCGTCTCCTTTTATAGAAAAATGTATTCATTTCAGTTTTTTGTTGTGGGTGTGTCAGTTCAAGCAAATATCAATCAAATATTCCTATAAGCATAAAACATAATTGCTTAACTAATGTCAGTTGAAGGATGAAATGAATAGGTATAAAGTGTTTTTAGAAAGAAAAAAAAAATATTCACGCAAAACGTGACACCGTTTATTCGTAACTGGTTGGCACATCAACGTTTAATTAATTTTTAGGGTCAAACTGTCATGTCATTTCAAATTGGAACAGTGGGATCAAGAGTGAATACATAATTACGAATGACAATTGCGTCTCATCAATACGTTATCATGGTAATGAAAATGTCAAACACCGAGAAAACAAACAACAAGCAAGCAAACAAAAACACAAACAGAAAACAAAACAAACAAAACTGCTTTTTAACTTTGGGCATTAACAGGCTATAGTTCTCTCTCTCTCTCTTTCTCTCTCTCTCTCTTTCTCTCTTTGTATAGGGAAAATACCATCCAGGCAGAGTACAACCAATTTGTTAAAACAAGTTTAAAGGAGTATTCATTTACGCAGCTCCGTCATGGCAAATTGCCGTTGATCCATTGCCAATTTGTGCAATACCTGATTTGTTTCATTATCGCCGTGTTTTTTTCTCTCAGTTTGTCTACTCTCTGATGTCTGATGATCACTTATCCTGGCCCCTTCGACGAATCATATTAACGTTTTCATCACCATCTTCAACATCCTCTTCATTTAGCCAATCTCTGAATTCAGGAAAGTCTTCCGGATCCTGAAGATACTTCGACACGTTGTGCAAGATAAAGCAAGCTA
Source organism: Heliocidaris erythrogramma (assembly GCA_025617745.1). NCBI lineage: Eukaryota > Metazoa > Echinodermata > Echinoidea > Camarodonta > Echinometridae > Heliocidaris > Heliocidaris erythrogramma. Next base: position 5,210,569 of record CM046861.1, read on the forward strand.
AGATTACCTTTGGGATTCTCTGAAGCTGAACCCGAACACGCCCCTGTAGAATAGGAAATCTTCGCTTTAGCTGCCCAAAGCAACGTTCAATAATGACACGTTCATTCTTATGAACCTTGTTGTAAGATCTTTCCTCTGGTGTAGCTGGCTCCTTGTAAGGGGTCATCTGCAAGGGGGCAATTCCATAACCCTCATCTCCCAACAACAAAGCGTCAGTTCGGGAGTTTGACATGAAGCGGCCCACTGTTGAATTTTTCCAAATACGGCTGTCATGAACCGATCCTGGCCATTCAGCTGACACGCTAGTAAATCTTTCGCTATCATCACATGTAGCTTGCACATTCAGTGTGTGCACGCCCTTTCGACAGATGTACTCATCTCCATGTTGTCCAGGTTTTTGAATACTGATATGGGTACAATCTAGGGCTCCAATTGCGCAAGGAAAATTGAACCTTTCCTGCCATGAATCCTTTGCCTGTTGAACGTCATCCGGATCAGTAGGAAACTGTATCCAGACCCCGGCTTTCTCAACCACCTGCTCTAGAACACTAGCAAAAGTCCTTGACACAGTACACCGATGGATCCCGATGTCCTTGCCCACTCCAACTCGAAATCCAGGGTCACCAATGTAACGGAGGAACACTTCAATTTTGTGTTTGTTAGAAAGATCACCTCCCCTTGTTTCTAAATTTTCGCGCAGAAAATTTTCTGTGATCCACTGAACATTTTCCTCCGTAAAACGGAATTCTGCACGGTAGGAAGGTGATGCCTGGTCACGTCGAGGCTGGTACACCTTCCTCCCTGGCACCCAGTTGCATAAATGCAGCCATTGTGATCACTGTGAATGAAACACTTCTGTTCAAGTTGAAAGTCAAGGTAGGTCTAGAGCTACCTTGAAAATTTGAAGCAAATACTTGGACTGTTGGAGCAAATGCTCAGTTTTATGCATATGGTTTTTAGCATTTGCTAAAATGAAACAAGTAAACAGTAAATGCTTTTGCTAATAGCTATTGCTTTTTAGCAAAAGCATTTACCTGGGTTTTATGCATACAGACAGAAGTAATTGCTTCAATTTTCGAAGTAAAAAGCATGTACTTTATCTCTTTTCCTATGCACGCTGTCAATCTTTATTCCTCTTACCTTTATCTCTCTCTCTCTCTCTTTCACTTACTTTCTCTAACCTTTCTCTCTTCCTCTAACATCCTCTCACTTTCTCTCAATCTATATCTCTCCCTTTCACGTTGTATTACTCTGTATACCTCTCTTTTCATATATCATATTCTCTCACTTTCTATATTTTCATTTTCATTTTCATTTTCATTTATTTATTTTCAAATTCTCATAAAAACATTAACAATTTGTATATTCAGTTACATTAAAAGTCATGCATATATAAAACACATAAATACAATACAAGAATTTGAAGGAGCCAGCAGAGGCCATTGGCCTTTCAAAGGCTGGGCTCCTCGTAACCACAGTAAGTAAATTATAATAAAAGAAAGGAAGGTAAATAAATGGGTAATAAGTGGTATTGATACAGGTTAAAGAAGATTAAGTTGATTCATTTAGTTCATTCATGAGATAATGACGATATTTTCGTTTAAAAGAGGCAAGAGATGGGCACTTTTTAATTTCAGTCGGTGTGGCATTCCACAATGTTACACCAGAGTATTTGACAGATTTACGTGAAGTTTGGTATTTTAACATGGGGATATACAAGTCATTTGCATGTCTTGTGAAATGTGTATGAACATCCTTTGCAGTTTTAAACATATTATCAAAAATAGGAGGTAACAAATTAATCTTATACATATACATAAATGATGCAGCTTGTAATTTGTATATTTAGAAAATTGTGAGTATCTTAAATTTCAGAAAAAAGTGGTTCCGAAGGAGTTCTAGGGTGAGAATTTGTTATTGCTCGTAATGCTTTTTTCTGCAAAACATAAACCCGAGTTAATAAATTTTTTGCACAGTTTCCCCATATCAAAGTACAATAGGATATATGAGGTAAAATAATTGCATTATATATATTTATCAATATTTTCAAAGGAATGAAATGTCTTATTCTACAGAGTACACCAATTGCACGAGAGATTTTCCTCAAGATGTCATTAATATGAGAAGACCATGTTAGTCTGTCATCGAGTGTTACTCCATGAAATATGATATTAGAAACCTGCAATATATTATGGTTATTGATTTTGATATCACTTAAATTACCTAAAAGTTTTTTTGTTTTTCTGCTTAAATATCATATAGTTGGTCTTTTTGGAATTTATGAGTAATTTGTTTGCCGAAAACCAGAGTTCTATTTTAGGTAATTCAGAAGAAACTATAGTTGATATTGCACTGATAGTTTTACCTGACACAAAAAGATTTGTGTCATCTGCAAATATAACTGGACAAATTTTTTTGCTGACGTATTGAACATCGTTGATATAGAGTAAAAATAAAAGCGGACCCAGTATTGACCCCTGAGGAACACCTGCCGAGATTGTTAAAAATGTAGAATTAACACCATTAATACAAACAAATTGTTTTCTATGAGACAAGTAGCTCCTTATCCACTCTAAAGGAATTCCTCTTATACCATAAAATTTCAATTTCTGCAACAAGATATTATGATCAATGGAATCGAATGCCTTCGAAAGATCAAAAAAAATGCCAAAGCCAATATGTTTATTTTCAAAAGCTGTATTGAGATATTCAGTAAACTCCAGTAAAGCCATAGATGTGGAATGTCCAGAGCGAAACCCAAACTGTCTATTATATAAAATATTGTGTTTACAGATAAAGAATATTAACTTTGCATATATCAATTTTTTTATTTTTTCAAATAATTTATTGAAAACAGACAGAAGAGACACTGGACGATAATTTGTAAGCAATGATTTATCTCCCTTTTTGAATGTTGGCAAGACTTTGGCAACTTTCAAGGCATCTGGAAAGCATCCTGTCTGTAAAGATACATTGAAAATATGAGTTAACACTGGTGCTACAATATGTATACATTTCTTTAAAACCTTGGTATCTACATCATCATATCCTGGACTTTTACCTTCTTTTAAACTTAATGCCACATTAATTAAATCCGTTTCCGTTATACATGTAAAAAATAAAGAATCCGGGTAATCACCATTCAAAAACTCAATAGGGTTTGTGGAAGGACAAGACTGAGTGTTCGCAATATTCTTTCCAACAGAAACAAAATACTCGTTGAACAATTGTATTACATCTACTGGTTCCTCAATATATTTTTCATCTTTTACAATCGATGGGCAGTCAACTTTCCTTTTTTTGTTTTAAAATATTATTTATAACACGCCATGTTCCTTTTAAATCATTTCTTTGGCCATAAAATTTCTTTTCATAGTAAGCACGTTTTGCATTCCTAATAGCATTATTTACAATTATTCCTTTGTTTCTTGAAAACACTTTCTCTATATGGGGTTGGATTCTTTATGAATTTATGATAGAAAGTATTTTTCTTACAACAGAGCTTTTTCAGAGTATGATCAAACCACAGATTTCTTTTCTTTTTACAATTATCCTTGGGTTTTTGTTTTGGAAAACATATGTCATACAGAGAACCAAAAACATTAAAAAATAAATTATACAACTGGTTGGCATCTGTGACTGAGCTATTCCGAAGATAGTCCCATTTAACTTTACTCAATTCAATACAAAAAGATATTATACTTTCTTCATTAATAAACCTTACACCCGGTTTCAGTGTGGCATTTTGTTTAGAATTTATATTGAAATCAGTAAACAAAAATATAGGCATATGGTCACTTACTGGGTAAGTAATAATGCCAGATTTATAACCATTGCATATGTTATTCACAAAAATATTATCCAACAGAGTTGATGTTTCAATAGTAATTCTTGTTGGTTTAGATATTACAGGATAGAAAGAATATGAATTCATAAATTGTAAAAAATCATTAGACAGCATCTCATCACCTACAAAATGATTAATATTGAAATCTCCCATTATATAACAAGGTTTGTGTTCATTCACAAGTTTAAAGAGAATTGGTTCAAAAGAATCCTTAAAGGCAAGAACTGGTTGTCCAGGTGGTCTGTAAACTACACCAACAATGACACTCTTCTTGTTAAAGAACAGCTCAATAAATATACTTTCTACTTCATTTACAAATACTTGCAATTCTTCACATATTCTATATTTTAATGACTCCTTTACAAAAATGCCAACTCCACCACCAGGGCGATGACTTCTACCTTTCCAAAAAAACTATATCCATCTAAAGAACCAACTGGCAAGAGTTTTTCATCATCTCCTAACCATGTTTCCGTAACTCCTATCACTGAAAAACAAGTATTGACATCATATAAACATGATTGCAATTTCTCAATATTCTTTTTTAAACTTCTCACATTAGAATGCAACACCGACAGGAATGACGAATTACATTGAGGCAAGTTCCTCAATTCATAATAGTCAGAATCAACAGTTGTATTAAAATCTGTGTCATTCATGAATTATAAAGTTAGTAATTTGAAATAACAATTCAATTTATCTTTGCCTTCACAAAAATATACCTGTCTGTTATCTATGAACAAATGGATAAATTATTTTTTTTAAATATACAGTTATAACCCGTTAACCTGTATTGATGCGATTGAATAAGTTGTAAAAAAAAAGTTATCAAATATGAAAAACACTACTACAAGTTTACATTACATAAAAAATAAAAAAATAATAAAATAAACTTGATATATGTGTTTACAAATCCACCTGGAACAGATAAGTTATACAAGATACAAAATTTAAAAGAGGGCTGGATATTTACCGGTAGAGTAAAAGTCTACTTTTGTAATATCCAGTAGTGGTAATTTTGGTGCCTAATTGTACAATACCATAAAAAGTGCCATAATACAAAAACAGAGCCCTCATGTACATATATATAAAAAAAAAAAACCAACACTACACAGTAAGACCCATAAAGGAGTTTGTGATGAACAAATTACAATTTCAAAAGAAAATACACCATTTAGAGATCAGATATTTAAGAGACAATAGAACATCACTTTAAAAAGGGGGGAAAAACCAAAACAATACACACACAAAAAAAACCAACGGTAAAGACTGTATAAAACGAGTCTTAGGACAAGGTCATGCATCTAACATTGAGTATCTAGAAATCGTAATAAGAGTTTAAAATACACATGGTGTTCTGAAAGTAATACATTTGCTTGAGGAAATGGTTTTATGATAGACACCAGATATTTCACTGGGCAAAAGTAAATGACCAAAGACAAAAACAGTAAGAATAACATAATCAATGAGCGTGGAAACGTGGAGGTGATGAGCTGTTCGTCAAGCACTAATACAGATTTACAAAATATGTTAACATTAACTGACCATCATGACCATGGGCCATTGAACAAAAAGACAACCGATGGGTCGATGACCGCCTGTATCATTGGTAGCAGAAGCAGCTTATTGTGAATGTTGCGTATTCAGACTTGTCGGGGGGCATGCTTCAGTAATAAAGGGACTTTCTTGGTTAATCTGGAACAGTGGGTTGGGGTTCTGTATTCGTGCTTATAGGACAAATGAGCTATTCAACAATAGTTACAAAATATATTGCTTGTTGCTTTGTGCATATAGAACATAATGGGTATTCAAGTACAAAAACAGAATACTGACAATAAAACAAGCAAACAATAATAAGCGTATTTGTGCATATAAAACATTAAGGGTATTCAAGAGGGTATTCAAAAAGGTGATCAAGAGCGAAATGAATTTCAGTACTATCAAGTAACAAACAGAATACAGGTGTTTAAAATTGCGATGAACGAGTATAGAGCGCATCGCAGACGATCACATGTCGTAGCCCAAAAAAGGCTGCCGCTCGACGATTCGAGAGCATTATATTGTATTATTTTATATGATATATTTTAGTATTCTGTGAAAGAAAAAATAACGAAAAAATATTGTTGATGAAAATAGTCAAAATTTACTGATTGCCATTTAACACGAATCAATAAAAACGAATCAAATCACAACTGCACTAGACATCACAGTATCAAAATCACCGTCATGCCGAAGAAAACTTCGAAATACGCTGCCAATACACCATTATACGGTAGCTATAAGTTATAGAAACACGTTCAATAAAGTTCTGTGGTCGTCCGTAACACGTCAAGTAAGTCTACATAACATACGTCAATATGCGTTAGAGATAAGTTCGATATACGTCACACCAAGGAGCTTTGAAGAGCTGAAGTCACAAGTAACTCATTCCCTTTGAACCATGTTCGATGCCTCGAGGAATAAAATATGTCAGGCATGTGCTTATCTCGATCTTCCTTGCAGATAGCTGCAAACTTACTGGCCATTAATATTCTTTTGTAATGATAATTACTTTTCACTTTCACTAGTGTAATAGGAGCAGTTCACAGTGTTTACCTTTACTGGAACCAAGCGAAAAGAAATGGTGCAACATTTCCTGAAATAAGATTCAAAGTTACTCGACTTTGACATGTCTTGACACTACTCTAACAAATAACATCACAACTAACTGTACTTTAACAATTACATGTTTTATTTTCGTTTGTCGGAATTAATCAGAAGAGTGTCAAATTGCGAATATTCATGATATTAGGATTGTTAAATTTGTACCTTTTTTTTTAAAATCGCAATTGCTATCATACAATATAGCCAAATTTCTGGACACAATTGGGGTTTTGTATTCATATTTTATCATCTGCTCAATTTTTACTTTGTTTATTGAAAAAAAAAGAAAAATTCCCGATAAATAATTTGTGACAAAAATTACTACTCAGCTTTCCCATGAAGTCGGCGGCATCGAACATCGGACATCAAATGCAACAACGCACCTGTAGATTCCTTTGTGCATCCTTAGAAAGGGGCAGCTGCTTGAATTAATTTGTTGCAAGTTGTGGCTCCAGCTCTTCAGAGCTCCTTGGTAACACATAGGTTCCACGCACGTTACTCATATAGGTTAGAAATAAGTTTTGGGTACGCTAGACATTATCTCGACGTATTTCGACTTATGAGTTACTAATTACAAGTAATGTGTGTGAACGTGTGTCAACGATCGCACAGCCTACCTACAACTTATTGCCCGCGTATGCGGGACGTATAAGTCATACGTTGGCATACGTCGAAAAATTTTGTGCATGCACAAAATTTCTCGACGACCTCGCCATACTACGACGTAGTACCAGCGTGCTTCAGCGTGCTCTTAACTTATACAAAACTTACCCATATAACTTATTCGACGTTCGCCAGCGTCTTCACCAAATTTTTCATACGTCGACATACGCTGACTAAATCGCCAACGGTCGCCAATCATCACCGCTATGTATAATTAAGTTAAATTATCGTTGGGCGTAAGTTGTGAACACCGGTAACACGCTACCCATTCGTTTGTATAAGTTATCGAAACGTTCTATAATTAAAGTTACTAATACGTTATGTATACGCCCAAAATTGAAAAAAAATAATTAAAAAAAAAATCGATAGTTCAACGTATGCCAGCTTTTTAGAGAAATTTTGATACGTCGGGCATACGGTGGCTAAATCGTCAATATGTGACTGCGCCATAAATCGCCAAGGTGTGACAGCTACTTTCGATAACTACACCCCCTCTTCTATTACTTTTGACTTGCCCCTCTTGATTTTTAAATCTATATATTTGCATCACCCCCCCCCCCTCTCTCTCTCTCGCTCTCTGTCTCTCTCTCTCTCTCTCTCATTATGTCCCCATATCTCTTTCTTGCTCACTCTGTCCCCATCTCTCTCTTACTCACTATGTCCCAATCTCTCTCTCTTTCTCACTTTTCCCAATCTCTTCCCCCCCCCTCTCCTTTTTCACTTTTCCCCTTATTTCCTCTATTTGTCTCTTTAATAATGTATGGATATCGAAGCTCTCCCATTTTAAAAATTCTTTTCTCAGTTCTTGTCCAATTTCGTTACCTTCTTCGTTCCAGTCTTCTAAATCATCGTCATGGCAAAAACAAACTCTAGACGATCAATATTTCTTGTTGTTAGGATTTTATTACAGAGAAGTATGCGTTTATGTCAGTAAATGTATTTATTTAACAATGGCATCTACTGTTATTACCTAGGTAAACAAAAGCAAGAAAGAAATCAGTTTATTAGCAAACAATATCAAGCTCACAAAGAAATAAGATATGTCAAAAACTTGAACTACGAATTCGAAAACGGAAATAATATATGTATAAAGCATGGCAAATAAGAACGTATATCATGTTTATCACGAAGAACAAAAAATTTGTTAAAACTAAACTAAAAGCTGTGCGGGAATCAATAAAAGATAGCTATTGCTAAGTAGAGCATGTGGAAGACATTTTTCTAGAGAATGCGATTATCATTAAGTCATTAAAAGATTATACATAATAAATAAACATTAGATATAAAAATAGATTAACCTTAGCATAAATACACAATATTTGTCATTTTACACAGAGGCGTTATATTAGCTGATTCGTTTTACAGAGGCTATTAAAGAATAACTCTGAAATATATTACATGTATATGTATATATTTTGCTTTAAATGTAAATAAATCGAATAATTACTTTAACGACATCTAATTAGAGGCTTTTACTTTTTTATGTAAGACATAAATATCAGTTTCGTAATCATTCTAAGACAATTTTGTTATATTTGGTTACGGTTGTCCATTGCAATATCTCTAGATAGAAACAATAATTTGCATTAATAATTTGCATTATTTATTAATTTTAAGGAAAATAAAGGCACTTGATTTACTTTAAAATGAATTACAGTATATATTTGTCAAATCAGGTATCTTGCAGGACACCGGAGATTGTTTTCTAGTTTCCTTTGAAAATGTCTTTTTTAGTCTGTTTCACTGGACTCAACAGATGATGATTCAGCTGACACAGAGGAAGAACGTCTAAAACGAGCTGCATGGGATGAAGAACAAAAAATAACCTTATCAAATTTATTATCAGCCATTTTCAAACCATGAAATTCAAAATAAAATCAGAGCAAACTCAGTCCGGTAGACTGCAAAAGTTGCAGGCAAAATATTCTTTAAGAAATAAACTATAGATTAATAGAAAATAGTAGGCATATCAACGCTTAATAAACCTGTTCACAAAATTAATCAAATTTATGGATGTTTCTTTCCTTGGAACCTATTAACGAGGTATTCCATTAACCTGTTATTAATTAATGAACTACAATACTTGGAATCCAGTTTGCATACATTAGTTGTTGCTATGGCTGACAAGCCTCTCAGGTTGAAAGTATGCATAAATTTGAATATATTTGTGAGCAGGTCTATTGTCCCAGGTGCACTAAATAAACTGATGTGGTGTTTTTGCTTGCTTTCATTTTCATTAACAGAATGGAGCCAGGTCATGTACTAAAAGTTCACACTCATTATATGTATGTGTTTGAAACGCATGTATATGAAATCATAAACCAACCCTTGAACTAAACGAGGTGCAAGCTTGTCAGAGGTACACTTCTTTCTTTTCACTTCGGATTAAGAAAAAAAAATTATAATAATTATGTTGATTCTCCTCTTTACTTTTTTTACGTTTTTTTAGGAAACTGTAAATATATATACTTGGAAAACTTGAAATGTGTCGTGTAAGAATATGTATTTACAAAAAAAAAATCGGCTATAGTTGTTTGAGGTTAACCATGCTATGAAATATTACTGATATACCTGAGGCAGGGCAGGAGACAACTTGAGTGCAAACTTCTTCCAAGATGTCACAAGCATCTGACCGCTCCTGTACACCTTCCTCCACCAAACACAGCTGACCTTGATCGGCTGAGTTCAGCAAGGCTATCTCATCAGCAGTAACTTGCGACGGAGGGTTTTCGACGAATGCCTCACAGTCCGCGTTCAACTCCGTTCTGTATTTTACACATAGAGCTTGGAACTCAGAAGTGCGGTCGGTTTGAGCTATGAGTGGAGAAAAAGAATGACACCATTTGAAAATCGTTTGTAAATATGCAAGGGAAAAATAAATGTTCCTCAGTTCATATTGATAACGTCATTTAAATCAGCGGACTGAAAACGTCCAAAAGGACTTGAGGGAAACATCATTATAGGTTTTTTGTTGTTGTTCATTTAACCGATATATACATACATGTAAATCCCGATGGCTATCCCCGGACAACAACCTCCTGAGAAAACTACACCTGGGACAACTACCCATTTGCAACATACCCCAGACAAATATACCCTCTAGACTAAGGGGCAGTCGTGCGGATATGAGGGAGTGGGGGGGGGGGGGGGTAATCATCTTAGGGGTAGTTGTCCTAGGCTATGCTGTGGTACAGTTGTCCGGGTAAACGTCCTTGGTGTAGAACCCAGAATGGTTGTCCGGGGCCTAGTTGTCCTAGAAAATAAAACAAGGATAGCGTATACGTCTGCAAATTAAGATCTTTTAGATCCGGAGAAATATTGGAAGATGCGTTGTGACTAGGAAATAAAACATTCTGCTTCTTGTAGGTGTATCCCGTTTTGTAGGCCCTTGATTATTCAGTCGATTGACTTTTTTTCATATAAATCATTAGTTAGTATCGGTCTTTATCTCACATTTTGCTCAAAGGTTATTTATATATCCCAGAAGGAACCAGAAGAAGATATTATGGGTTTTACCTTTAACTTGCAGTGCAGTTAATGCGATGAAGCACAGGCAAACGGACAGGGTCTTTACCTAAAAAGAAGAGGGGGGGGGAGGAAAGAAAGTGTTGGGTTAAGTTGTGTAAACCGTTTAAACCGCCAACGAGACCGGATTTTGATATCCAGATAGGAATTTCTTTAGATCGGGGTTTCGATCTCTCTGTTCCGTATCGACCCGAGCTCTTATATTAAATAAAAGTTACCGTAACGGTAGCTTTCGGATACGCAGCACTCGAATGAAACACAGATGTTAAAGTTATCAAATTACTTTTTTTTAATGCAATGAATCAACACATCTTTTATTTGCAAAATAAACATATTCTTTATATATCTAGAATCATAGTTTTTTGTTCACTTTTATATACTACAGTCCTTAGGATTATATATTGGCCATGAAAGAATCTGAGCAAAATAACCCTATAAAATAAAACATGGTTAATTTGAACTTAACAATTACATGTATAACAAATTTATATCAAAGTGTGAAAATATGTGCTTAAGGTAGAATTTGACTCAATTTGCTAAATGGGTCAAATAAGGCATGAAATACAATGATAGTATTAAATACCTATAGATCACGTAATATGTCCACATTTGTCATGTGTTTTAAAAAGAAAGAATATTTATATAAGAAAAGCTTTACAAATTTAACAAATGATGGATCGTTTTCATATAGTTCGTTGATTTGACTCCGTCTAAGCGAAAAAGACACAAAAACGGGCCCTATAGCATGTATAGTTTAGGCTATATGCAAAGAGTAAGTCCTAATGGCCGCGTAAACCCACGACTGAAAACGAATCCTGTTTTTTTTTATTCAGTTTTCTTCTACATTACACAGACAATGTGAAATTCCATTTATAACAACATAATGAAAATATAAGATTGAGTTTTACAGTTATAAATATATACAAGAAATATATAAATAATATAAATATATGTCAAGAGTTAAATAAACGTATAAGCATAGGATATATATCTCTTATAATGGTGCAGAAGAAAGGCTAACACTATAAGCAAGAGCTTGAATACGTGACAGCCCAGACTTCATGTATCGAGGAGTTTTATTAGGCTGAATGGGGAATGTTGTTGCAGAAAGTAGCAAGTGTGAAAATGGTGATGGTGTTGATGATGATGATGATGGTAATAATGATTGCGACGATGTGAATGATGACGATGACAATGATGGTGACAATAAAAATATAGTTAAACAATTGATTTGGTGAACATGATAGGTAAACACAGAAACTCAAATAGCTAAGGTAAGTCCCTGAAAACCAGAACAAATAAATTATATTACAAATCAAGATATATAGACAGTAGTCTTTTTTTCAATGTAGCCTTAAAGGAATATTATTGTATTACATAATTTTACAGAATCTGGAAGTGAATTCCAGAGATCAGGACCGTAATGTCTTACTGATTTATGTGCTATCAATAATTTAGGGTTTACTAAGTGAAATTTCGATAAGTTGCGGGTGGGATAAGTATGAATGCTACTATTTAGAATAAAAAAGTTTCGAAATGAATGAGGGAGTAAATTATGTTAATATTTAAACATAAATAACAATGTTTGGAGGATGTTAATATCAAACACGTTAAGTGTTTTAAATTCATAGAATAGTGGCTTTGTATGAGCTTTCTTCTGTAATAAATAGATAGCATTAATTTTAGTCTTTCCACAAGTGGCCCATACTAAATTACAATAGTTAATGTATGGCAATATTAAAGAAGAATAAAGCATAAAGAGTGTATTTCTAGGGAGGAAATATTTTGTTTTATACAATATACCAATACTTCAAGAAATACAAGTAATAATGTGGCGTATATGCTCAGTCCAACTCAAATTTTCATCAATAAGGACACCTACAAATTTTGTATACCTTTTGCGTATACCAAAGGAATATTATCAATAACTATATTATATGGAAAATCTATTTTATGAATATTAGTCTGTTTTAAATAAATAAAATTTGTTTGATTGTAACAATTCTCGTCTCAATACACATTCCATCAAATATATATTTGTATTAAATACTGACAATCACAGCTTAAAATCAGGTTTTGAATGCAGTATAATAATTAAAAAGGAAATGGTACTTACTACTGAAGCCATTTTAGAAGTTTCGTTGAGTCGAGTATTTTGAATCTAGTGAAGTATCGACTGGTGACGAGTGATGATTAAACACATTACTTCGTCTCCTTTTATAGAAAATGCATACATTTCAGTTTTTTTGTTGTGGGTGTGTCAATTCAAGCAAATATCAATCAAATATTCCTATAAGCATAAAAAATAATTGCTTAACTAATGACAGTTGAAGGATGAAATGAATAGGTATAAAGTGTTTTTAGAAAGAAAAAAACAACAATAAAAACTATTCACGCAAAACGTGACACCGTTTATTCGTAACTGGTTGGCACATCAACGTTTAATTAATTTTTAGGGTCAAACTGCCATGTCATTTCAAATTAGAACAGTGGGATCAAGAATGAATAGATAATTACGAATGACAATTGCGTCTCATCAATACATTATCATGGTAATGAAAATGTCAAACACCGAGAAAACAAACAACAAGCAAGCAAACAAAAACACAAACAGAAAACAAAACAAACAAAACTACTCTTGAACTTTGGGCATAATTAAAAGACTACAGTTTCTCTCTCTCTCTCTCTTTCCCTCTGTCTCTCCTCCTCCCTCTCTCTCTCTCTCTCTCTCTTTCCCTCTCTCCATTTTTCTCTCTTTGTCTTTAATAGGTTAAAACGGTTCTAATACTGCTATATACGGGAAAATACCAACCAGGCAGAGTAGAGCCAATTCGTTAAAACAAGTTTAAAGAAGTATTCATTTACGCAGCTCTGGCATGGCAAATTGCCGTTGATCCATTGCCAATTTGTCCAATACCCGATTTTTTTCCCTCTCAGTTTGTCTACTCTCTGATGTCTAATCACCACTTCGTCTATTTTTCATTTCGTCCACTTGTCTGTTTGTCCAATTTTCATACTGGGCTATTAATCATGAATATGATCACCAGTTCTACTGTAATCCCCTTTAATATTAAAAGCCTGTAATATCCTTTCTTCACTAGTCACCCGCTAATGCTATAGCCCTCCTGTGTCTATTATTGACGTTCACAATGTATTCAATGTATTCATTTAATATCGTATATTACTATCATTATGTATTCAATATGTATCGAATGATGTATTCAGTTATTTATGCAAATATATGTATTCAAATATGTATTCAATTGTGTATTCAATTATGTACTCGATTATGTACTCAATTATTTATTCAATTATGTATTTAATTATGTATAGAATTATGCATTCAACAAGTACAATTATAAACTATGTACTATGAGATCTCTACCATGCCTGAAAACTGTATGTTGAAAATATCAGGCAGAAACCAATTAATGAAATTAAAATATAAAAATAAATGCATAAATATCTGGCAAGGACCATTAGGGGCTTGTCCAGTACTTGAACATTTGACGAAATATAAAATAAACAGAACCATTTGAAGCCCAACTGGTCAGTGGAATAAATGTTCATTAGATTAAATAAAAACTGGACAAAATAGTGATTAGAGCACATGGTCAATCAACGAAATGGGTGTTGAAAAAATGTTATTAGACCAGTTGGATATTGACAAGTTGGGCATGCTGGGTACACACGAATTTGGATAAGATGAGCTAGATACTAGACGAATTGGCATTGGACCAAGTAATTTGTCATTATAGGTCAAACGCTAATGACTCTTGTTACAATTGTTCTGCCAATCAAAGGGTATACTTCATATGAGTTCTCGAAGTGTCTATCACAGGTGTCCGGCTTTCGCCATGCCAACATAGTAAAACAATTTTTTTTCTTTTCTTTCAATGAAAACCTTTCAAATTTGCTTCGGTTCCATATACCTAATTTACCCTTCATATGCAATTAAGAATAGTCTTAAATTTTCAGATATTTCCAAGGTGCCTGTCGATTTTGACTTATGAATATTCAATAACGTCCAGTTCTATTCGGAAAAACGTAACGAAGTATTATTTTCACTCTAATAATGAATATGGAATATGGAAATGTGATATTCTGACCGGGATTCGAGCAAAAGGAATCCTCTTACATCCTGCAGAACTATTTCCCTCAAATTTCTCTACCGCTCTATCCCCTTCGCTCTTTCGCTTTTCTGTTCAATACACATCTCTTATCGTTTCACTATATACATATCACGCTGTGTATCTCTCCTTCTCTCTTTATCTCACTTTATTTTCTCCCACTCTGTATATCTCTCTTCTTCACACTTTATTTCGCTCTAAATAATATCTCTTTTCCTCTGCACGCTATCAATCTCTATTCCTCTTACTTTATCTCTCTCTCTCTCTTTCACTTACTTTCTCTAACCTTCTCTCTTCCTCTCACATCCTCTCACTTTCTCTCACTCTATACCCCCCCCCCTTTCACACTGTCTTACTATGTATACCTCTCTTTTCATAAATCTCTTTCTCTCACATTCTATATACATTTCATATATCTTTCCTCACTTTCACTCATATCTCTTTCTTTGTATTATTTTCCCTCACTTTTCTCGCACGCTATATGTCCCCCTTTCACACTGTTTTACTCTGTGTACCTCTCTTTTCATATATTTATTTCTCTCACTTTGTCTTTATTTTACAATTTGTTTTTAACTACTTTCATCACACTTATTTATCCCTCTAGCTTCGTCTCACCTCCAGACTTTCTATTTGTCCTGTACACCTTTTTGTCATTTATACTGCATATCACGCTGTATATCTCTCCGTCTCGATCTCACTTCATTTTCTCTCACTTTGTATGTACCTCTCTTTCTCACACTTTCTCTCGCTCTAAATAATATCTATTTTCCTCTGCTCCTTGTTAATCTCCCTTCGTCTTACTTTAAATATCTCTTTCCGTCTTACTTTCTCCCACTTTTCTCTCTTCCTCTCACATTTTCTAACATCCATCTTCCCCTCACGTTTATTCTGCGTCTCTTTCTTATTATCATTTCCATATCGCTTTCTTTCACAACCTCTCTATCATTAATTTCCTCTCTTTTCAAGTCTATTAATCTGATTTTCTTACATGTTGTATACCCCCCCCCCCCCCACCTTCTTCTCACTTTCTCTGGACCAAAAAAAAACACCTAAAAACAAAACAATGAGAAAAATGGAATAAATAAATACACATTTTCAAATATTTTTTCTTTATTATACACACCAACATAGTTTAAAGACCTCAGCCTGACCCAAAACAACCATATATTGACGTAAAGCTTAGTAAACAAACAAAGAATATAATTACCCTGGGTATTCATAAATTTTCGTCTCCGTTTATCCATAAAAAATAAAAAAGATAATTTTTTTGGTCCGCCCCCTCCCTATGGCGTAACAACAGAGGAAGCTGCAGGGGGTCGCTAAACGTGTGACGACATGTCATGTATACAGCTCCGAGTGCGTCTACACGATATGTCGTCATCAAATTTTCACCCCCTGCAAAGTAGCGTTCCTCAGAGACGGGGCCCTCGTCAGAAAAACCACCGGGGCTCAACATTCGGGATGCTGTTACTCATTCCACAGGAAACGGAATCTCATGAAGTTGGTTTCAATTTGTTCAGAAAATATATAGCTCCCCGTGGATGAATAAAGGGTACATTTCAAAATTCGGTCAGGCTGAGGGCTTTAATAGTTTATTAACACTGCTTTTCATTGATTTCAGAAAATGAATTATGCACAGCGGCAACCCCAAATTATGTATATAGTAAGTCCCATTCACATCACATTTACTTATAATAAATATCGCCATTAATTTAAAAAAATGTTGTCATGAAAATCCTTACATTCTGAAAATTTCAGGATGGTCCACGGAAGATTTAGGAAATTATTAAAAAATAATATTTGATGAATAGCAACTAACACTAAAGCTCATCAACAAGGGCGTCGCTAGAACATTTTGAATAGGGGGGGGGGGTGACACTCTAATTTGCCCACGAAAAATGCTGCACTCTAATCTCCCCACCCCCCCCCCCCCCCAACACAATTAACAATACAAGGAAATGTAGGGATCTTGATCATACAGGCCCATTTTCACAAGAGGGCTGAGGCATTTTGTCTGGATAGCAACTTTTAAATTTCAGCGAGCGAAGCGAGCGAGCAAATTTTCGTTAACATCCACAGAAGTAACATAATTATCCGGGAACCTCGTTGCCCAGATATGTGGATATTCCGAATGTTCACGAGTTCACAGATTATATGAATATAATAATAATAATAACTGTTTCTTATAAATCACCAGAAAACAACTGACCGAAGCTCATTTTTTTTTGCGAGTCTGAAGGTCCACGAGACCAAAAGCTTGATGGACTAAATACGCTGAAATTCCCCTCCAACCCACACCTTTAGATTGTAATCAAGTATCTTCACCTTTTACAATTTGATGAAGCACGAGTTATATTACAAGACGGTTTAAACCGTTCAACAATAAAATAAGAACCTATTTCTTTAAGAACAAACCGTCATTGTTCAAAGAGATTGTGCAATACAATTTTTAAATTGATTAAGAACAGATTAAAACAAAAGCATTAAAACTTAGAATTATAAATCAACATCTCCGTAAAACTAATCAGCATTACGGTGCTGTTCAGTTGAGCATTAGTGCATGGAAGGACAAATTTTCTTGATGTTTTTTGCTAATAAATTATTGAATATGTCAAATAATTATTCCAACAGATTTACCAGCAGTAACCATTAAAAAAAAGAAAACCTGTTTTAATCCTTCTTTTCCCTTTTTCTTTTTGTGGGGTTGGGCTATTACACGATGTCGCCCACAAACCCGTATGCTAAACTGATGTACTCAATAATGCAACCAGAAAGTATGACAAATTATTATTTTTCCATTACTTTCTCGCAAATGTACCTGAATTGGAGAGAGCAATCTTTATCATGCCATATGTGTTGCCCCCATGACACAATTCGGAAACACCTCTCTCCTTCTTCAAAAGAGTGATTATTAAAGTTGCTGTATGTAAGTCTTGATCCGTCTAACCACCTAGCTTCTTCACGAGATCGACCGGTCACCCCGATCCAGTAGTTATTACCGGGGTCCTGAATATGGTCCACGATGTAGTCCTGTTCCTCCTGCGACCCAATGAAGACCAGATGCGATCCGTATTCAGAACAAGCTAAAACCGCGGAATCATGATCCACATGGCTACTGCTAAAGTGATAGCACGATCCATTATTTTGATATTCTAGCAGAGGAGATGTACATGCTGAAAAGATGATAACAAAATAATGTGAATTAATCAATTTAAAAGAACATGATAAATTCGCGATTAATGAGTAGAAACTGAAATATGCAAAGAAACCAAGAAAGAAACAACAACATACAAGTGCACTGATCAAAGTGTAGCATAAAAGGGATGGGGCGGTCAGGACCCCCTTTTCTGTTGCTTGTCATAAGTTTTTGTATTGGACCCCCTTCTTGCCTGATAACTTTTGTTTTCGCTTGCTAGAGATAATGGGATGTTATTGGGTGTCAACATTAAAAAAACACACCAAAAACCTGAGGACCTTTTTAGGGAATTTGAATGACAAAATAATGAATTTATTTGAAAATAAAAATGACGAATTTGATACTAGCATTCCTAACTCGCTTAGCGGCAGAGAAGAATTTGAATGTTTAATTTTTAAATTTAACTGATAAAAAATGAATATGAATGACAATTTGACGAAATTGAACTTTTGATTTGAACGCAGGTAACGAAAATGGGCGGGGAAAACCTTTATTTAAAAATGGTGAATTCCTAGATTATAGATGAAAGTGATTTATTTAAAACGTACGACGTGCATTAACAAATATACAAATCTTGAATACCCTTTCCCCAAAATATTTTGAAATATATTACTGTACCGTGTTTGTCGTCGGTAAAATCACTGGCAAATTTTGGTAAAGTATCGTCGCCTCCCCACCCCCACCCCTTTTAGTGACGCCCCCGGAATAGGAATGGAAAAGACAGAAAGAGAGAGAGAGAGAGCGAGAGAGAAAGCGAGAGAGAGATGGAGAGAAAAGAATCCTTGGTAACTTATAATGTAAGTGCCAAGTGATTTTTGCCTGGAGACTATAAAATAGATTAGTCTAATCATTTTCATGTTTCTATTGCTTACCAGAGGTAATGGTTACTTGCGGTGTCGTCATTGTCGCTGATTGTTCCAACATCGTGGTCGCCCCCGTTTCCGTAGTCACTGAGTCTGTTTACATGAAAATAATGAACAGACATAACATAGACCATGACCATACATAACTGAATTTAGCATTTAAAAAATGGCGTTGAAGAGAGACATAATTAAAAAAAACCGAGGCAAACGACAAGCGTTGTCTCGCCTGCATCTCGCCATGCGAATAAGACTGTGAACGTTGGTCTGCGGCATATTTTTTTTTATTCGAAGCAATGATGATGTTACGTACATTTCATCCCTGTAAAATGAGACGTTTGACCTAGGTCAGATTTGACCTATTTCACGAACTTTGACCTGTGCGTTCAAGGGATGTAACTGAAGTATGAATCTGGTGATCATTCATCAAATGTTCAACAAGTTATTATACATGTAAAGTAATTATCACTTATAGTTCATTGACCTTTTGACCTTTTACATTGACCCATTTACAAACATGACATGCACCTTCACAGGATATACTTGTGAGTTGAATTTAGTGATCCTACCGCAAAGGTACAAAATGTCATCACATGTGAGGTGATTTTCACTGAAAGTGACCTTTGTCATTCCTTAGATTCCACTCATTTTTTAACTTGACCTGCACCTTCTAGAGATGTATTTATGGTATATGGGGATTCTACCTCAAATCCATAAAAAGTTATTGCGAGTATAGCATGATTTTTGACGACACCGACGAAATGACGCCTTTAATAGTCTCGCTCCGCTACGCAGGCGAGACAAAAATAGGAGGCCGCAGGGTTTTTATTTTTTAATAATCATTATTACCTCTGAAAAGCTTTAATTTTGTGTGTGTGTGTGTGTGTGTGTGTGTGTGTGGGGGGGGGGGGGGGGGGGTCCTCAGAAACTGGTCAGTTATCGTTTCGCCCCTCCCAGATACAACTATGATGTCATTACCTTCATCGAAGTATTCCCCTTGAAATCCAGTTGAGTTGTGACATTCGTATCCAACTATAGTCTCCTCACACCAGCCGTTTTTACATAGGTTCCTCTCACAATCTGTGAAATAAGTGATAAACCAGGCTTGGCCGGTAAATAACGCCCGATATAGCAGGTATCAACCGACGCAGGACAACCCTCCCTCATCTCTCTCTCTCTCCCTCATCTCTCTCTCTCTCTCTCTGTATCTATCAATCTTTCCTTCATCTCTCTCTCTCTCTCTCTCTCTCACACACACACACTCTCTCCCTCATCTCTCTCTCTGTATCTATCAATCTTTCCTTCATCTCTCTCTCTCTCTCTCTCTCGCACTCTCTCTCTCTCTCTCTCTCTCTCTATATATATAATTTAAGAGGTTTCCAAAACAGTCTCCGCCGGGACTGCAACCCGGCCTTTGGCCGTACTGTATATGCCAAATGCCTTAACCACTAGACCACAGAGGCTGGTTGTGTGGTATTCGGCTACACCAGATACAATCACCTACAGACGGCCCTGAGCCCTTTCAATTCGTTTGCAATAGCAGGTAAATTTATTCCACTTCTTTCAGGGGCAGCGAACAGTCAGACCCAACTTTGGAAAACCGAGCACAGGTTTATACTCCGAAAACGGCGTATAGATCAAGATGAATATAGAGCCCTCTTCGTTCAGTGAGAGACAGTGTGTAGAAAAGGCATGGGGAAAATCCTGCAATGTCGACCTGCTGTTGATAATATAATTTTCAAAAATAATGCTGCGGATATATTTATTTCAAATGTTTGTCATTTTAAAGTCATTTCATATGGCGAATCATTCACGGATTTCGAAGGTAATTGACAGCATTATTTTAAAGAATATCTATATATATATATATATATATCGTTGGTAGGTCGACTTTGCAAGATTTTCCCCATGCCGTTTGTACACACTGCCTCGCACTGAACGATGAGGGCTCTATATTCATCGTTCAGTGCGAGGTTTACGCGTTTTAGGTGGAAATCCTGGTCGTCCTCAAGGCAGTGGATGTGTGGGCCGCTCTTGCACAAAGCGTGGTGCCTCGCTTCACCGACTTTGTATACCATTAACACAAAGCAGTCCATTGAATTACCGCACGTTGCAGTCGACTAGTGAACGTGCAAATCGAAAAGTCCCTAATGACAAGCCGCATGCGGGTATAGATCCATGGCGGATTCATGTATTAAATTAATTACTCTCAATATGTGAGACATTTTTGTTCTGATTTTATTTCATTGATTGACGTGTGAAAATGTAATGAATTTAACATTTGAAGAAGAGGAAAAAATGGAATACGAAAAAAGCATCATAATTACCAGGGAATCTGCACACTCTATGTCCGGGTGGTATCCCTAGTTTACTCTTCATTCGTGGGCAAGTAGCTTCATCCGATGTGTACGGGATGAGCTTTGGGACGGTCTGTACCATGCTGCCGTTGGGATGTCGCTTCATTTTGCACTCGATGAACATCGGCAAGGTGACGTAGTTCAGCCCTAACCCGTCTGTACAAATTGTCTGTGTATGCTTGGTCGAATACGTTGAAACAGATGAAGCTGTTTGTGAGAGAGAGAGAAAACACCCCACCCCCACATAAATAATGGGTTATACTTGGGTCTTTTTCCTCCCCCCCCCCCCCCTCCCACTCCTTCTCTTTGCACCTACCTTGCAAGATGACGTATCTTAATTGGCTCATTCTCCACTCTTTTCTTCTGATTCCTACCCCCGCGTTAGCGATGCCATGCTTCTGAAATAACCTCTTCATCTTCTCTGGGAGATCATACACATACTAGCAGAAGCAGCCCGTGGATATCCACGGGTGCTAGCTGTGTTTATGATTAATCACCGTACCGTATATTTGTCACAACAATCAAGTGAATAAAAAAAAAGTCGGGTAAAGTTATTTTTTTACCAAGAAGTATATGTATTTACAACATGTGAGTATTTGTTATTTATCCAAAGCTTGCATGGGTTCTGAAAAAATACATTTTCATTTTGATGAAGACTAATGATATGAATATAATTATGTTCAAGTAGAATATCTATGCATAGACCTAGAGGGAGCGATTTGATCTTGCCATGTTTCTGTGGTTTAATACTCAGAGAAAACATAACTTGCATAATTAGCGGTACGTCCCTTGTAAAGGAAGCAAAAATGAGGGGGAAAAAGAATTTATTGTCATTTTCTTTTCAGGGGGATTATGGCCCCCTATAAAATGGGTCTTAGAAGGACCGACGGATTGAGTTTTCCCTCCTACCCTCCCGTCACCCCTAGCGAGGGGAGACGGGAGTTATATCCTATACGTATCCACATCATAGTGGAAATATTTTCGAAGAAAATTTTGGTTGGTTTGGTTGTGGGGCAGGGGCTCCGTCTTTACACCGTGGCAACCGATATTCCTAAGTGACGTGATCTCCTGCACCTCCCCTCCCCCGAATGATGTCTACAGATCGGCTTAGTCTGTCATAAAAATTTTAAAAAATATGCATGAGTGAACAGGAATTGCATTTATTATTGTAGCATTGTAACTTTCCCTAGTAGACTCAGTGGTGAGTTCATGGGAGTCGGAATGGGGTGATTGTACATGGTGCAGGGACGGTGAGATATGGTAGGACTTTGTTGGGTAGATGGGATAAGGGTCAAGGGGACATGTATGCCCCTTCCCCCACCCTCTCTCTCTCTGTCTTCTTGCGTCTGCTTGTGCGTATCTTGACAATTCATAATATCTTGACAATTCATATTCGTTGGTCTCCACTCCAAAATATTGAATATTCAAATACGGTTTGTTAAAAAAAGGAATGTCACAGATGTTGGCTACTTATTCTTCAGGTCAATGGGTAACAGCAACAAGTCCAAACTTGGGAAATGATAGAATTCGGGATAAGGGAATGTGGTCTGGATATTTTGGAGTGGAGACCAATGCATATGAATTGTCAAGATATGCACAAGCACACCCAGGAAGCTAGAGAGAGAGAGAGAGAGAGAGAGAGAGGCATAATATCCTCTTGACCCTTATCCCATCCACCAAACAAAGTCCTACCCTATCTCACCTCCCCTGCACCATGTACCATCACCCCATCCTGACTCACATGAACACACCACTGAGTCTACCGGGGAAAGTTACAATGCTACAATAATAAATGTATTCCTGTTCACTCATGCATACAATTTTCATTTAATAAACCATAAAATTCACTCAGCAAACCCAAACTGATCGCAATTGATCATGAACTTATCACATCACCCTCAAATTTGTAAGCTCCAAAGGACTCACCTCTCACAAATTGGAAGGCTAATTCCTGCGCAACCTAATTTTCATACCCTTTACAAAAGTGAGCAGTGCTCACCCAAGCATGAATTATTTTCGGACTTTTTGGTGTCACATGAAAGTTGAGTCCATGAGCTATCCATCCATATAAACATCCTCCCCCCCCCCCCCCCGAATCATATGTTTTTTTATTTGGCAGCCATTTAAAAAATGTAAAGTTTCTTTTTGAGATGCACGGTAGAATACGAATTAAACTTACCAAAGGACAATCAGGTTACGGTGCCAAATAGGAACATCCCTAATAGTCGTAGCTTCTGATCATTTGCCTGTATACAGTGTGTATCAAAACAAACAACGCACTTTAAAGATATCCTCCGAAAAGATAAATTGAATTGACGATTGGTACTACAGAACTTAAAGATAACATTTAACAACTATGAATTTGTTAAATGTTATCTTTAAATTGACAATTATGGATACGATTTTCGCTTATAGAATCATGGATGAGGGTCGGTTAAATCGGATGACAATATGAGTATCGACAATACTTAATTACGCTTGAGTGTTTACTGGCTACTTTGGGAAAACTCACCAACATTGCTTTGCACGGTCTGAATTTCCATCAAAGGTCATATCAGGCAGTAAGTGCATGTGCTGTATTAACTAGCAATAATTGATTGGAACAATCACTTAATCATCAAACCGCTACCTGGCCGTGCACACCCACGTCACATATCCAAATTGATAGGGGCGCGGCGGGATCCTCCCAAGATAGGGGTTAAATATATCTGGACAGCCCCTTTCTCTTACCAGCGTACTAAGTTGTACTGATTTTTTTTCCTGGGCCTTTGAGGAGCTACAGCAGCTTCACCCAATGCTGGATACGCCCCCCCTCGCCCCCCCCCCCCCCACACACACACATCTACTACCACTACAACCACCACTTTCCTGCACAAATCATCTGCATCAATACCCATTTTGCATGAAGAGTGTTGGAAGGATCGAACGCTTCTTCAAATTTCTAATTCATTTTAAATTTACGAGACCCCAGAAACAACGTCTTATAGGATGATTAAGAATTTTTTAAAAGGTAACAAATTTATTATAAAAGGTAATGCTTTAACATTATCTTCAATAGACCTGTTTACTATGTGATTCAAATTTTATGCATACTTTTGAAACAAAGGTTGTTCTTGACAACCTGAAAGCTTGCCAGAGGCTTGTCAGACATAGCAACAAGCAATATATGCAAACTGGATTCCAAGTATTGTAGTTCATTCATTAATAACAGGTTAATGGGATACCTCGTTACTAGGTCCCCAGGAAAGAAACATCCATAAATTTGAATCACTTTGTAAACAGGTCTATTAAACCTGCACATGCGGAAGATATCAACATGCATTACAGTACATTCTTTCCAAAAGAGATGGGGGCAAAGTAAGGTACCAAATGAATATTCAAATACAGATTTTCTTTCCTCTTAAAAACTGAACAATAGTTGTGAACGCCACGGCAAGCTGTCCTCCAATTCATCTAAAGCCTTAGTCACAACTGCCCGTACGGGCTTGTACGAGTGGTTTACGGGTGGTTTACGGGCAGAAATTTGGGAAAACGCAAGGGGAACGCAGGTTTTTCGTACGGAATTTCGAGTTCGCAGACAGCACGCTAAAGCCGTAGGCCGAAAATGTGTATGCACATTATTTTCGCTACGACAGGCAAGCCCGTGGGCAGGACGAAATGAACACTCACAGTCTCCGCAAGAGGGTAGTGCGAATAGCGTGGGTGGGTCGCACGTTTGCTGGGGGTAAAAACCGCGCGAATACCGCAGGCAGCACTCACGAGGCACGCATGTGATGGTCATGCAAGTGCGCATGCGCTCCTTGCGGGCCACGTGCGTGTTACGCGGGTATCCAATTATAGCTGAAAACGTGCATGTGACTTGCGTGCTTCGTGTGTCCCACCCACGGCGCATGCAAACACGTGCGTGCAACGTACGGTCAATTTGGGGCCGGTATAAGAACCGTGCGGGCAACAGAGTTCTCACATTTTCGCTCTGAATTTTCAGTGTCTTCAGGAGGTCCGACGTTTCTTCAAGACATTTTCTAAATCAGGACTGACTCTTGAATCACAATGCCTGGAGCAAGAGGCAGGGGTCAGATAGAACACGTGGGGCTAAGAGGGTGGAAATCCACCGCCGACCGTACTGTCGCCGTACGGTTTTATTACGTTCATCTTGCTTTCACCCTACTACCGGCGTGAATGTGGCGCAACAGGCCCGTACGTTCTTGCAACACGTACGGTGTACGTGCGATTAACGGACGTAAACCTTACGTCATCTGCACGGAGCACATACAAATCGCACGGCATTTGCACGTTACACTCACGATTAAATTTGCGACTGAGGCGTACTGACGCCTTGCGTGCCGCACGTTAACTGCAAGACATACGTGCTCCTTGCGTATGAAGCCCGCGCAACCACGCTACTACTTATACTCCCTGTGCGAACTGCCACGGACCTCTACGTTTTTTCCAACCCCGAAAAAACGCAGAAACCGTGCGTCCTGAAAAAACGTACGGGCAGTTGTGACAAAAGCCTAGGTCACAACCCGCCTTACTTGCAAGTGCGTGCTGTCTGCGTGCAAAAACGTGGGCAAAATTTGTGGATCCGTACGTGGTTAGTACTGTCTCCGTACGGATTTGGGGCACGCAGACAAGACGTAGAATTTTTAGTGCAGGAGCAACTTTCGCTGCGTTCAGGCTATGGGTGGTCTACGGATTCACCCCAGTACGGGTGACGTGCGTTGACGTGCGTGCCCTCTGCTGCTAACGAGCGCACAACGCACGGACTCCACACGTGATAAGTGCGCGCACTGATTTCTGCAGGATATATAAAAGCCGAGCAGACTGACGAGTACGAGTATCATCATTTCTTCTCCAAGATGCCCAAGAAGCTTAATAATAAGGGGTCAGCTCAAAAGACAGCTAATAGGGTCAGAGAGGCCCAACAGAAACGGGTCGTAGATGATGTAAAGGCAGGCGACGAACAGATGAGGAGCGATGAAGACTCGGCAGATGGTGACGGGAAAAACTCACGCACTTACTCCTGGCAAGTCAGTAAGGACACCGTACGTGAAAGTACGGCCTCCGTACGATAACGAGGCAATCGTACGTTGTAAGCACGTTGCAAACACGTACAACTCACTTACCAGGTGCGCAACGTACGATGCACGCAACCACTCACGTCCAGGCGTGGCGTGCGGGCCACGTACTTACACCTTGCGTTGCGTGTGAAGTGCGTTGACGTACTCCTTCCCTGCTCTTGCTACTCCCTCCCCACGTTTTCAGAAAAACGTGGCGGACGTGGCCTCCGCAGAACACGTACGGACTAAAAACACGCACGGCGGGTTGTGACCTAGGCCAAAGGCTTAAGTTCTTTCAACTTCGTTATTGGGGACTTTTCGATTTGCACGTTCACTAGTCGACTGCTACGTGCGGTAATTCAATGGACTGCTTTGTGTTAATGGTATACAAAGTCGGTGAAGCGAGGCACCACGCTTTGTGCAAGAACGACTCACTCGTCCACTGCCCTGTGGACGTACGCGTTTTGGGTGGAAATCCTATATTATAACAATAATAATAGCAAGGGCATAATACTCAGCATACACTCTTAGAAAAAATGGTGCTTATGGGGTACCCATTAGATCCAAACTGATGCCGGATTGAAAAGGTGTCTACAAGTTCCATTAAAAGGACCTTAGCCATTGAGCTTAGATTTCTCCACCTTTTGTTATACGTATTAGTCTTTATCATAATCTGTAGATATTATTTAAACATGTCCACGATAATATCTATCTACATTCGTCATTTTCAAAATACTTTGGTTTGATACAAATTGTATAAATGTGTTCTATTGCATGTCGTTATAATTTATTTATTTCAGTTACTATGGATATATTGTATTTTTTTCGAAGGACGATAAAATATTGCCAAAGAGTAGGCTAGCTCTTTGCGAGTGCTCGTGATGAGCACCTGTAAAGGTGTCGATGAAAACCTTTTCAAAATGTGCTTATGGACACCCTAAAAGGTGGCACTGGTGTGGCAAATATAAGCACCTTTTAAAGGTGGTCAAACAAACTTTTTTTTCTAAGAGTGTAGTTCCTGTGTGGTTAGCTAGTATAACACAATGTTGACTAGTAACTGTTTACAATTGAAATTTTATAAAAATATTGTTATTTACTTCAGTCTGTCAAAGTCATACCAAAATAAGTAGGAATGGCTAGTCGTGGGAACCTTTACTCAAGTTTTCCTGTTATCTTTATCATTATAATGAATTACAAGTAATAATAATTGCTACTCACCATCTTAGAGCAGTCTTTGAGAGCTCCCAAGATATGACAGAACAGCACGATGATAAACTAACATCTATCTCCGTAAATGAAAATATTAGCAACGCAAAATAAAAGTGCCTAAAAATAAATAAGAAACGCAGAAATTAACACAAAAAAAATATTCAAACTGGATGCTATATCCATTCAATCTACCGAGATCACTTTTGATGCTAACTTAACAATCAATTGTAAGTGACAAATAATTCGTTTTGCCTGCACTATATAGGCGGTAAGCTTCTGTGTGAATCGGATCGAAATGCGGATTGGTGGATCGAAATTATGGGATGGCTTTATGGGATATACTTGTAGCTTTATATATGGGATAGCTATCAGCGCCGATGATTGTTTTGTTTTGGTTATGTTTTGTTTGTTAACGCACGTTTCTTATAGACTACATCATATTGTTAACTGGCTGGCTGAAATATGTGGCTTAGAGCAGCTAACGATACATAGATTACACCACCCCAAAGCTGCTGAGATGTTATAACTGCCCCGTGATCTTGGAGGAAGGGATCTGCAACAGATTGAGATAGTATGGAATATGGAAGCGGAAAACCTTGCTAGCTACCTCTCCAATCCCCCTGATATACTGTCGAGTATATCCCTTGATCATGATAAAAGTCAAGCAATCTACTCCTCCAGCAAGCAAGCCTCCATCATATTGGAACAACATCACGTGACATTGCCGTTTGGTGAGAAAGAGAAAGCAAAACTAAGATGTTCCTTTCAACAGAAATTACAAGAACAACTACGAGCCAAACGACTCCATGGGCATCATGAAGAACAATCACATCGGCAGTTCGTGAACCAAAAGGACGCCCACACATGGCTAAAGTCGGCCGGTCTCACAGGTAAAACCGAGGGATTCATATTTGCAATACAGGACCAGGTGGTGAGACCTCATGCCTTTAACAAATCAGTTCTCAGGGTAAAGTGGTTGACATAGATGACACCTGTAGGCTCTGTGGAAAAGAAACAGAAACACTCATGCATTTGGTGTCAGGATGTTCGATCCTTGCTTAGACGGAATATATCACACGACATGACAATATTGCCAAACCTTTTCATTGGCAATTGCTGAAGGATCGTGGGTATACGACATGCAATCATCCATGGGAACACCATGGACCCTACGCCAACCGCAAACGATTACCCTGACCAATGAAAACACCATAATTACACTGGAATTGTGGCATACTTAATTAACGGATAGAACTATCAACTGCAACAAGCCAAACATTGTCGTAAGGGACAGAAACATGACGGTTAAAATCATCGAGGTTTCTGTTCAGGATAGAGATAGAGAGGATGTGGAACGTGAAAGCGGAAGTTACTCCAATCATATTAGGACACACAGGAGTGGCCAAGAAGGGAATGGAAGCCTGCATCATCAAGATCTCTCCCCTCTATACGACCTTCAGAAGGCAGTTATCCAGGGCACAGCCAGACTAATAAGAAAAAACACTCACACATAATTAACAGTATATAGTTGCACTTGAAAACACTTGGTGCTTTTTGTTAAAACAAAGTCTTTCAAGAAAAATATACGGACTTGATCCTGTTCGCGGTATAATTATAATGATAATAATTCTACAAAAAATTGCAATTACCAATAACGTTTATTTTATTATCTCGTCATACCAAAACACAGCAGTAAATCAACATGGGACCACTTACTCAAGACCAAACAGACCAAACAAATGTGTACGTTACCCCTATGGCCAAGAAGAGGTCGGTTTAATTGTAGTCGGTGTGGAGTCGGTATGGCGGTGTGACGCAGGTAGTACAGCTTCTGTGCGAACAGGATCGAGACGAGCGGACAGCCTGATTGGTGGATCGAAATTATGGGATATTTTTATGGGATAGCTCTATGGGATAGCTTTACTCATCGTGGGATAGCTTTTTGAGATGCGTCGATGACTGTTCTGTTTTTGTTCTTTGTTTGTTTGTTGTTTTTTAACGCACGTTCTCTTAGAAACGTGCTGATTGGATAATCGAAATTATGGGATAGGTTAAAGGGATATAGCTATCAGCCCCGATATGGAGCATCATCACATTACCTTAATCAAATTACGGAAAAATTCCGACATGAAAGAGACAACGTTATAACTATATAATAAGTGAATAGGATGTACGGCTTTCTTTTGTGCTAGTTTTAATAGGATCATTACGCCGGTTGTAGCAGAGCGGCCATGTTTTTCAATTTCATCATGGTAAAGAGGTGGGCGCCGGGGGGGGGGGGTTGCAGCCCCCTTTGAAATTTGTTTAAATACCAATATTCATGAAACCACCACCTCATATCCGGGTAGTTAGGTGGTCTCATGGCATTCTTTTATATCTTTCCTCATACATTTCAATTACACCATGCTATCGATAATATACTGCCAATATCCTTCACATTATTTTACAGCGTCTCATTTTTCTCCCTCACTAATTTTTAGGAACAATAGTTGACATTTGTGCAAGAGACAATCCTCCTGGGTATTGTGCCCGCACGCCCATAGAGGGATTTATTAAAGTGAAGAGCAAATTAATAATTGCACCAAATATGCCTAAATCGATATAAAAAATAAATCCATGTATTTGCACAGATACAATAAATATATTGTTAACTCTCATTAAATTGCTTCCATCTAGGAGGGGGGGCAGAGTCGTTTATATATATACATCAACGACCACGCGACAAAAATGAATAAACCTTTATTCGCCAAAACGATGGGATCTCAAAAATTCGCCATAGCCAAAAACATTATTAAGTCGTATCTTGTATGGAAAATATCATGTCAAACACATAATACAAGACAATAGGAAAATATCACAAATAATGTTGGGGGTCTAATTGAATGCTCAACACGCTAAATTTGATGCTCCAATATGAATTCGAATCCAGGAAGGGATCTGTTGCGTGATCACGTGATGCTAAATTGAATGAAGGCTTTATGAAATGCGTGCGTGACCTATGAACTTGAATGAAAAGAGTGTTGACTGCCTGAGATGTGAATTTTAATGCTTCCGAGATGAATTCGAATGCACAGATCATGAAGTTCAACTGCCGAATAGAACGGCATGGTGAAAATCGTTTAAATTGAATGCTCGTAAAATGACTTTGACTGACAAAGTTGCGAAATTGGCCGGGAAAACCTATATTATAGTACATAATTATAATGATTTTAATCTCTCAATCGCGACGCTCCCTTGAAAAATAAGGAATTTAATTTATATCTGTAAAATAATTAAGAAGCAATGACCGAAGGTTCGCTCATTCAAATTATGATTTTTGGCTGTTATTTACGTACGTGTTTAAAAGTAACCTACAATGAAAAATCTTAATTTTCTTTCATGAAGCCTGGCCTAAATTTGTCTGATTAACATCATGATTTTAAAGTAGGCTGTGTGTCACACTGAAAATGCATTTATTTTATTTTATCTGTTTCCCAGGAAAGCTTGCCAAATTTCGTCTAATTTTCACTCCACAGCCAGGTTGCTATTAAGGAGACAAGGAGTTAATTTTATGTAGCAATGAGAAGTGTGTGAGGAGAAGAGTGTGAGAGATTCCTTTTACCATCGATGACTGACTTGAGTTAATTTACATTTCTATTGTAAGTTGTGTGCAGGGTAGTAAACCTGAATAGGTCTTTTATTTGAGCTCAGTGAGCCTATGCTTTTGAACAGCTGCTTGGGATACTTTTAGGGAAGAGTTTTTGTGGGAGTAGATCTTAGTACTTTTCCAGTAGTTTTTTAGGCAGAACATCTTTTCGACTTTGTGGAGCACACATGTGCAGTTTGAGGCAGCCGCCATTTTGATTTGAATTTCAACTTTATATTTTTCATCAAAAAGCAGCCTTATTTTACTGATTTGGCTGAAGCTATTTAACCTGTATGAGGCCAGATTAATCAGAATACTGATGTTTTATACTGATGTTTTTAGGCCTGAATTAAAGAAGTCATCGGTAAGTTAAACTGATTTCTTCTATTTTATCTTAATGTGTAAAAGAAAATAAAGAACTTCATGGTCTAAAATTTCAATGTAAATATAAACTTTTTGAAATGTACTTTTGAAAGAGAATGAAAGTATTCTAAAACATGGTATTTGGCAAGTTTATGTGATATTAAAATTCATGCTTTGTAATTGATAGTTTGATAATAGAAAATTCAAGCAAACTTTAATCAATTTAAAATTTACATTTGTTATCGCTAGGACATATCGTAGAAAGATTCTTGGTTCTGTTTTTAATTATAGATGGTTCCAAGATCGGGACATTTTCCAAGATCGGGTCGTTCTGGGATATCTCGTTTCTACAAGGGTCGGTGAATTGTTTTTTGGGCTGACGAGGTACAGCGCCGTCTTTGGTGGCGGTTTTCGGCCAACGATTACCAGACCTGTTATAAAGAAGAGAGAGAGAGAGAGAACGCAGAATAATAGTTTTTTTTTTCTAAGGAAATCTTGCAGATTGACTTTGAGACAAAGCAGACTCTCAGAAGATGAGTGAACAATGGATAGTGAGGAGGGTTATTTTGAATTTTGATAAATGTAAGATTTAATGATTTAAGATGATAAATTGAGTTTTTGAGTTAAGAGTTATGAATATAGAGACTTATAGAGATAGAAGTTGACAGTTGAAGAAAAGGTCAAGTTGAGGTAATGTTTGAAGATTTATTATAAATGTGATCAGTAAATGCAGTATACAGTGTAGTTGAAGTTTTGTGATTAGATCAGTGCAGGATCTATTGATGCATGTTTAAAGTTATTTTTTTTATATAGAGACAAGGTCAGAGTGGAAAGATATTAAATATAGTGGATTGGATCAATGCAGGATCCTTTGCCTTTGTGTGAGGTTGAATGTCGTGTTTGTGAAAATGGAGTAATCATTTGAAGTACTATACTTTGTCGTTTTCGATGTGGTAAAACATTTTTTTTCTTCTTTCATCCGATTTCATGTTTGAATACTGAATTTCACAGAGATGTGCAATCAATTTTTTTTTTAAATATATACTGAAATAAATTATAAATATGTCTTGACTGGCACAAGTTGAGTATCTGGAAATTTATTTGAGTCCGTCCATGATTTGACATAGGCTGTGACTTGTCTTTGGATTCTATGCGTCTACTATCCTGCAACACAACACAATGATAATCAGTTCAAAAGTCAAGATATATTTCATTTCTTGTGTTAAAATTTTATTTCCCATGAATAGGCACATTGTCCAATAACAGGTTAATTTCTTTGGACTTAATGAATTAAAAAGGGGAAAAAAGAACCTTCTTGCAAATGAGTATTAGATAATGAATAGCGATTGTAGGTAAAGAAACAAGTTAAGCTTATACTATAGTACACAAATTAAAATCTTAGACAACTACATGTAAAAAATAAAACAACTGCAGCATATAACGGGGAATTCATATAAGTTTAAAACGATTAAAGACAAAGGAAAACGAAAAAAATTATAATGGAATCCAAACAAAAGGCAGTTTGTAATGAACAAAAATCTTTAATCTGACATTATGAAGAAATAACCTTAGCTGATAATTGTAAGATAAATATAATTAATCATACTATTCCTGAGTACAAAAGTCAAGTGAACAACATCTCTCACGAGATCTAAATAGCAACCCTTCACGGTAGCATACAAGTATGAGCAAAACGAATTACAATCAGTTGGTTTATATTTGATTGGAATGTATATGAAATAAGGTTAATGCCTTGGGAAGATAAGCAATCTAACTCATATATAAAAACACAAAAATTATGAAAAAGAAATTTTTATAAATTCCTTAAATTGAGATGCCAGTTGTTTGTTAACTTTGGAATGTAAAAGTCAGTTTATGGTCCAAGATTCGTAATCATCTTTATAATGAAATTTCTTCTTATCTCCTTTTTCACCTCTTAAAAGTTACACATATATATATATATATATATATAATTGTAAGGAGATAACATATACAATAGCTTTGGCAACTCTAGTGGAAATAAATACAATGTGAAAGGAAATGAGAGAATAATGGTTGCGTAACCTAAATCAAAGTTCGAAGGGAGGACAGCTCCGCGGTACTTTGATTTCAGTTACGCAACCATTATTCTCTCATTTCCTTTCACATTATATATATATATATATATATATATAATGTCAACATGATCTCACTGAAAACAACATAACGTTGAAATGAGCGATCCCGTGCAATCAGAATTATCTAAAAAAATAAGTGAATAGATAAGAGGGCCATGAGTTTATCAAAATTATGTGCCTTATCATATATATATATCATATCATAAATATATATTTAGCTAGTGATCAGTAGTGATCGCTCGAACTCCTTGCCTGATTTTTCACTGTACTCAGCAAATAACCGTTGACATCCCATGGCGATGACCTCTTTAGTCTGATATTTCACTAGACTCAGCAGATGTTGATTCAGCAGAGACAGAGGAGGAACGTCTAAAACTAGCTACATGGGATAAGAATACAGATAAATTGATCAGATTTTCTTCTTCAAATCGGCAATACTGGTATATTTCTTTTACTGATATTAATTTTTTTTAACTATTCATCTGAAATTAGTTATAAGCAAAATACCATCTCGACAAATATTGTCCATTGGTATGGAGAAATAGTGATTTTCAACTTTGCTTTACTTCGCCAATGGAAGGAGTTAATGGTGAATTTTCTTCAAGAAATTTTTGTCATTAAATGCCACACAAATTGACACAGTGTTACTTTTTGCTCTTTCGAAGTATATATTTAGGGCTGTGCATGAACCATAAGTTATTGAGTCAACCATAGACGTATTGGCCAGGGGCGGCGATCCCGGGGGGGGGGGGGGGATTTTTCTGAGGGATCATCCCCCCGAATATTTTGAAGACTAAAACAAAAATGTAAAGCAAATAACGACTAAAGGCTGCAACACACTGTTTAGGTTCTTAAGTGCTTGAAAATGCAAACTTTCACTATTCAAAATACGCTCCCTCGCATACTCTTACTTAGTTTAGATTCTGGACTCTTTTTATGATATGTTTTATTCGCCAAAGCAGCTGCTAAACGGCAGTGTACGCGTCAAGTCGAGAACCTGTTGGCCCGGATCTGCGGGCCAACAGGTTCTCGGGAGTACTTAAAACTGTACAATATTGCAGAAGATCTCTAAACATAGGTATTATTTGTGACCCGACGCCTGAAAACCTACAATAAGTCGCCAAAATTATATTTTTTGTTTTATACATTTTCTGAAAGTAGAGATTCTCAGCTTTCCAATGGTATATCACTTGTCTAGTTTACTCAATGATAACACCTTTTAATATCACATTTAGAATCAGTATGTAACCAGCAATCAATAACTCCTATTCAGAGAAAATGGCCATTTAAGTTCGGAACAAAAGAGTGCTAAACCTTCGCTCTGTGTGCGCACAAGTAAAACTGGGTATTCAAATGGCCATAGCAACCGGTATGAAGGGATTATCAGATTAGGCTGAATTTTGGCAGGCTGCTCCAGGAGGACCTATTCATTACTCACTCCAAAAATCAATTTAATACCTTTAGAGGTAAGTAGTAATTTGGCATTGAATGAAAGTATTACAAAAGCTCTCCAAACATTCATTAGTTCGACATGTGAAAAAAGAGTCATTTTAAAATGCCCCAAAATTATATTTTTAAGTCGAATTACGACTCACAAACTTGAGACATGATAGAATGATAATGATTGCGCTACCCATTTCTATCAAAAACAGAAAATCGACTGATCCAAGCAAATTTACTATTTTGGGTTGTTTGCTACGTTGTGGTCCGTGCGACTTATTGTACGTTTTGAGGCGGCGGGTCACATTTAGGCAGAGATTCTCCTGTGCCTTACAATAGACAGCGTAAACTCCCTATAGGATCTACTGCATATTCAGCAATTCGGGGGGGGGGGGACGGGGGACACCTCTCCATGGAATTATTCGAGGGGTTTGCCCCCCCCCCCCCCCCTCAAAATTAAAAATACCAACTTTTTGTGTAGATGGTGATTTAATGCTTGGATTTGCCTGTGCGATCGAAAGTGCTCTATAAAGCTGTTCCAAACTAAACAAAATTTCTTCCTCGGTAGCGACCTTGCAAAATAATAAACATACGGTAATTTACTTAGGCATCCGCTAAAATGAAGTCTTCATACTGCAATTTTTTTTTCGGGGGGGGGGGTGGGAGGGGTGGAGTGAATCATCAACGACCCCTCCCCGGTCGCTCGTTGCGTCCATCTGCCGTGATAAGAAATAGCCGCTCCTGGTATTGGCCCAATTTGGAGGAGGTTGCTTACATCTCTTCCCCGAATATCATCATTCCAGTTTCTAAATATTTGAGGGCATTTTGTCATAGTGATAATGTAAATTTTTCGTCAGAAATATATCTATATTAAAGACAGGAACAATAAAATATAGACCGATTCTCTTCCCGAATATGACGTGACAGTTGCCCGAGTAATGGTACCTTCGAAATTCTCAGGGGTGCAGCTCCCCCCCCCCCCCCTTTAAGCCCCCTGACTTAGGACGTTAGAAACCAACTGCATGCTAACCTGTTTTACCCACATCCCATGTGATTCTGCACATTTTTTTTTTTATTATTTGCACATTTCGTTTTGGTATGAGGCCTGTGAATGACTAAACGTAGTAACCTGAAACAGGGCAGGAGACAACTGTTTGAGTGCAAACTGTTTCCAAGATGTCACAAGCATCCGTATCCTTCGGTTCACCTTCCTCCACAAAACATATTTTATTTTGATCGGCTAACTTCAGCAAGGCTCTCTCATCAGCAGTCACCTGCGAAAGAGGGTTTTAGACGAATGCCTTACAGTCCGCTTTCAACTCCGTTTCTGTATTTTTCACCGAGGGCTTGGAACTCCGCAGTGCGATCGGTTTGGGCTATAAAAAGCAGAAAGTAATGATATTTTGATTTGATTTATTTATTTACCACCAACAACATTTAATTACAATACTTTTTTTTTTACATACAATGATATATTTACATATAAATGACGAAAGAAAGCATTGGTTGGTAAAATGGGCCAGATAATAGCACATGTGCTAGTCGAGCCTGACCCACAACAACAACAACAAAAAAAAAACAAGTATAAAATTAAGAATAATAATAGTTTACAATGAAGTACAAAAGTAGAAAGTAATGATGTTAAATACATTTCTTGTACATAAACGTTTTTAAGAAAACAAGATTACATATAATCTGTTCTTCGATGTCACCTTCTCTGAATCAATAAGTTGATGAAAACTCCACACACAGGAAATGATCCATCTAGTATGACGATATCTTTCAGTGTAGAGTTATTTGTATTCCGGAACGAATACAATTTTCATGCAAAATTCAGTTTTCCGGTTTTCAAAACTAGCGTAATATTGAATACAAAATTATTTTGTTAACATAGAAGGCAATGCATGGATCTGCCCCTGTGTACATGTCAGACTTGCTGACCCCTTATAATCCTCGAACTAATTTGCAATCTGCAGGTAAATCTGCTTGAGAGTCCTCGAACACGCTTTCTTCGAGGTGATCGATCATTTACTGCTTGTGCATCGAGGTTGTGGAACAGTCTTCCTCAAATTCTTTGCTCCTGTGACCAGCTATCCACTTTCAGAACTCAACCCAAGACATACCTATTTCAGATTGCTTACAACTAGTCATATATTTCTCGTCTTTCACATGCAGTTAGAATCATGAACAGACATTTGGTAGTGTTTCAGTCTCAACAGCGCCTTTGATTATGCAACTAGATATTGGCGCTTTAATAAATAAATACCCTGATTGGATTGGATTGGATTTCTCTCCGATGACATTGATACCTAACATGCCTAAAGATGCCGAAGTGACGTTATTTTCCAGACACACAAACAAATTAAATAATAAAGGGACATGGTTCTTACCTTGAACTCCAATTGCGATGAATGCAATGAACCACATGCAAAGAGACGGGGTTATAACCTGGAATAAAGGGAATACAAACAATATTAACATAGTTAATCTATTCTGGAGGAGAAGTTTCAATTGTTAAAAAAGAGAGAAATCATAAGAAATACACTTCACTTAAAAACAAGTGGTTGTATAACACTCACACTTCAATACTCCTTAAATACATTAAAGCTCATTTTAAATGGGAAAATGTGTCCTATCCAATTTACCGATAAATTAGCCGAAACAAGTCCCCCCCCCCCCCCCCCCCCCCCCACCTACCCCGTTTCAAATTATCTGATAAGGGTAAAGACTAGTTGTTATAATGTCTAAATTTGCCAACAAATTATATGATCAAAGAATTGTCCAACACGCTTATTAAAATGAGAACAGACGAAAGGCATTAATTCTTGCTATTTACCGACAATGCTGTAAAATTCCAAATGTTTCCGACATGAAATTTTGTACAAGGGTGTTACACTCACCCTTACAAAGAATGCTTATAGTGAGATACGTTAATTGTATATTATCATAGTCTTGAATCGTATATAAGGTACATTACGCCTGTAAAAGAGAGAAGATTATACTTACTGTTGAAACCATTTTAGAAGTTTCGTTGAGTCGGATGTGTAGAATTTAGAGAAGTATAGAATGATGGCGAGTGATGATAAAACACATCACTTTGTCTCCTTTTATAGGTTCTACAAACAGTCACATTTTTAATGGGGGAGGGTCAATTTATGCAAATCATTTTTTTATTCTCCTACATGAAAACAGTTATTATTGAATAATTAAACTGTCATTTTGTTTCTTATTATTCATTAATTAAACTGTCATTGCGTATTTCATTATGCAATAATTATACTGTCATTTCATATTTACTATTTATTGAGTGATGGGATCAAAATGACAGTTGAAGGATAGTTTAATACGCAACTACGCAAATCAGAAATTAATGATAATAGGTATTTCTACAAAACTTAACACCCTTTGCCTGATTGGCACATCAGGGATTTTATCAATTTTAGGTCAAGCTCAAAAGCTGTCATGTAAAATCATTGTTGGAATCGGATATACGTAATAGCTATACCATTGAAGATGAAAGTGATACTGGATATAATCCATGTACAGTGTGTAAATGACAATTTTACATAACCCTCAACTTTATCATAAAGGCACCAAATATAATTACCGTTCAGATGTAATTTTGGTAAGTCAGTCTGCAAAATAATGTCAACATTTAAATTCTGGCAACGAGAAGACTTGGCTAGATGCCTGTTTATTATGTATTATTACCTTTCGATTCCATTTATAGAATGTGCAGTATAACGTACACACGGATAGATCAAATTCGTATGGCCTGTACATCAATTGAGCTTTATAGGGGAAAGAGTAATGATATAAAGAGAGAAATGTCAAAATTTGATACTCATTTAATTTTGAAAATATCACCTAATAATAAGAACATTATCGGTTTCATCAAGTTGGAGTGTTTTGTCAAATTACGATTTTTTTTTCAATGTCAAATTAAATGTGATATGTTCTCTCCTATACATGTACGCTATCACAAAGAATCCAGCCAAACAGAAACTGACCGATAAGTAACATTTTGTGTACCATGGACATTTTGTTTAAATAAGAGATTTAATAACATGTGACAGGTAAATCAAAATATGGCCAGCGATGGTAATGATAAATAAACTTGGAACTTTATCAATTATAGAAGCTGTCATTTGGTTTGGCACAATAAAGCTTTTTTCACACAGGCCTGTAAAATGAAAACCGTTGCCAAAACTATAAACAGGAGTAGTGGTTGGCTGAATTGTATGTAACAATGGTAACTAGAATCGTTGCCGATAGAATTATAAACATGTTTATACAAGTATTCATTCATAAGGTATAAACAAGAGATCTATTCCTCCTTTATTATTCTTCTTTTATTTATTCGAAATTATTATTTCATTTACAGTGGTTCAGCTTTACTCTTTATTAAAAAAAACATATTCACTATTATCATTTTCATAAAAGTTCGAAAAGTAATGACGGTTTGACTCCAAGTTAATCAAACATGTGCCAATCAGGAATGACAAAAGTCAAAATTTCCGGATATAGCTTTAATTGTTTTTATTCCTAATTATCATCTCTCTGCATAATAATTGCTTTGTGTCCTTCAACTTTTGCTTGAATCCATTATTCAATTCCATTTTTATTTTCTCCCTGTAAATACGTCAAACTAGATTTGGCATAAATTGACTGCCCCCCCCCCCCCGCAAGATCAATTGGACTGTTTGGAAATCCTATAAAAGGAGACAGAGTGATGATGTTTCGTCATTACTCGCTATCGCTGGATACTTCACTAGGCTCACATCATTCGAATCAACGAAACATCATTCTAAAATGGCTTCAGTAGTAAGTAGATTTGCCATTCACATAACTGTTGTGGGCCTGCTACATTTTGTAGGATTTAAACTGCTAACAGATTGTTTTGTACTTAAAGAAGTAAGAAGTAATTATTTTCTTTATTTTTAGTATATAATTCTGTTGATGCTGCTATATATAGAATGCTAAATTTTGATAGCATGAAGCATTTATTCTGTATTAGACTTAATTAATATCGTTTTTGAAAATTTTCGTTTCAGGTAAAATCCATAGCAGCGTGCCTGTGTTTCATCGCATTCACTGCACTAGTCGTTAAAGGTAACACATCTGTACTATCTGAGAATAAAGTGAGATGACTTCGCTCTCTTGTAATAAATTCTATTTGAACTAAATATGAGATGTTTATAAAATTATATATAGATTAAAACAAATTAAAAGCGTAGAATAGTGTAATTGGGATAAACATTAACAGAAAATTGACATGACTTGATTATTTATGTTTTATGCGAAACAGGACATTAATTTCCTATCGCAAAGAACTATTTTGTTTTTCTAAACTTAATATATCCACTTTATTTCTACACAGTAATAACTCTCTGTGTACATAGCAACAGGGTTATTTTAGTAGTATAGTAACATTAATTTGATAAACAAACATTATTGTGTAATCCATTTAGTATTCAGTAACTCTGTAATTCTGGCATAACATCAACTGATATAAATGTGCCATTCTTTCTCCTTTATTCTGATTTTCTTTATCTGACTATAAAGAAAATGTTTATGATAATGCTCTTTACAGTAACATGTTTTTCTTATATTTTTTTCTGCGGTCCCAACACAAGCTCCGCCTTTCGGGTATTCAGCCACAAAGTTATTTTTGATATTTACTATATCGATCTTTGTTTGGGAATTTATTGTTATTATTGTCAGAAGGAAATAAATGATAATTTCAATCAATTTACTGCAGACTTTGAACAAATTCAGTATTCATACTGAACTAACATATGACATCAAATGAAATATGTTCTTGAACCCTTTCAGTGCTTTTCATGCAATTTCGCACACTTCTAGAGTGTTTTGTGTGTCATACACTGTTGGTCATAATGGTAGCATAATTTTTTTTCTACCTTTCGTACAACAATACGAGTCATTTTTTTTTGCAAAATAAAGCTTATATCTTCACCGATTTTATTGATAAATCTGTTCTCAACATATGAAATAAAAATATAACACAAAAATTAATTCATACAAACATTATACACTGGTTTAAACCACTTTTTACAAACACAATCATTCAGACCTTGGATTCCTTGAAAAAATATATCGTTTTTGTTAAATGTTTAACCATGATAATTTTATCGTGAAAAATAAAATCTTGGGATCTTTTGATGATTGAAGGGAAGTGTTCCTCTTTTTAATCTTGTTGGGTCACTTAGTACCTGGTATGGCCACCTCTGGCACGCACCAGTGCCTCCACACGCCGTGGCATACTGTCCACAAGGTTGTTGATGGTGTTCAAGGGCAGTGCATCCCACTCTTCTGTCAGTGCCTGGGCTAACTCCTGCACATTTTGAGGATGACTGTTTCTCTCATTGATGGCACGGCCCAATGCATCCCAGGCGTGCTCAATGGGGGTTCATGTCGGGGGAACAGGCAGGCCAAGGCATCTGCTGCACGTCCTCTGCGTCAAGGAATTCCCTCACCAGACGTGCCCTATGTGATCGAGCGTTGTCGTCTTGGAGCTGAAAGTTATTGCCATATACTCTTCTCGCGTATGGAAGACAATGGCGTTCCAGGATATCGCGGTACACGACGGCGTTGACGTTTCCTTTAGGTGCATCCAATGGCGGAAAAACGCCATAATGTATTCCGACCCATACCATCACTGAGCCTCCACCTGCTTGATTGGTTTCCTGGACACAGTCATTACGGAGGTTCTCGCCCCACAATCGTCGAACCCTCTGCCTCCCATCGGTGCGGTCAAGGATGTACCGGCTTTCATCAGTGAAGATTACATGGCGCCAGTGACCAAGCTGCCATCTCCTGTGCCTCCTAGGCCACTGGAGTCGAACAACCCGGTGGTGAATAGTGAGACGTGGAACCTTGGTCATTCGCCGAGCTCTGTAGCCATGTTGGACAAGTCTCCTGTTTACGGTTTCCCGTGAAACGTTCACTCCGAAGTGCCTCCTCCACAAGTGGCAAAGACGACTCGCTGGCATTCTCCGGTTCCTACGGCACATGTTCAGCAGTTGACGGTCATCCCGTGCGGATGTTCTTCGTGGTCGACCTGTAGATCTCTCTGGACTCAAAGTACCCGCCTCTCGATGTCTTCTGAGGATGCGGCACACACAACTCTGCCATAGTCCAAGAATATCTGCAATCTGGGCCTGTGTCCGTCCATTCCGTCGGAGTGCAAGGACCCTCTGACGAATTGCAAGTGCCGTTGGGCGAGGCATAGTGTAAGGAATCAATGTACCAAATTTGGTAGGAATTGATCAAGCTCTGAAAACGGGCTGTTAACACACGTAGGCTTTCTGCACGAAATGGACAGCAAAACAACAGCAGAAAGGAGGCTCTGCCTTTCGTAGCACCAAACAATAAGATAGGCCACGTTATGGAATGTTTCACTTGACCGACTTTTACCTCGACAATACAAAATCATTATGTAATCAATGAACCTGGTCAATATTATCTATTTAGGCTTTTAAATATGATTAAATCAACGGATGACTATGAAAATACGAATTATGCTAACATTATGACCAACAGTGTACATGAATATGGAGGTTATTATTTGTAAAAGTTTATAATAGAGTACAGTACCATGTATGTTGAAAATAATTTTTTGATAAAAAGATTATTCCTCTTCACATTATAAAGCCCAACAGACTGACCTCACTGCGGATTTCCAAGCTTTGTGCCAAGACTTTACAGCGGTGAGCCAAGGCAGCGACTGCGATAGTTCAACCATTGAAAGCCTTCAGGCGAATCTCAATACAGACGGCAATGTGGCCGGGAACAACTTGATAACATCAGCTGAGAATAATGAAGTATGCTTGGTGGAGGAAGGTCAGTCTGAACCAGAGAAAGCTTGTGAGATCTTGGAAACTGTTTGCCCACCAGTTCAAGTGGTCACCTGTTCAGGAGGTAAGGATGATTCAATATTTCAGTTGTGTTACGTTAACTTTTTTAATGATTTTTTTTCCCTCAAATCAAATACAAATTGCACAAATCATTCATAACAAAATTGTCCATATTATTCATAACAAAACTGGATGTATTACACATTGTAGTTTTGACTTAAACATACATTGCAGTAATAAAAGGAAAAAAAAGAGTACATATCATTAAACTGTTTACAAAATGTTTCCATAGACATGATCAAAGAATAGTGGTAGTTCTGAGAGAATATTTTTTGGCTGCTTTCCATCCCCCTCCCCTCGACGGTTCACCGTGTGGTTAGTCCTGAAAAGGACTATTGAGTGAGAAGAAGAAGTGGAGGAAAGTTGAGAGGAGAAGAAAAGGATAGGCGAGATAGAAATTCAGAGAGTGCAGAAGTTCTGATGACGGACAGTCAACCTGTCCGAAACGTCGAGTCTTCTTCACTCTCAGCCTTCTCATCTGGTTTACAGTCCTTTTCAGGACTTCACACTTTCAAGAAAGATTACTTCTAAACTCTCTGAATTATCTATCTCGCCTTTCCTTTTCTTCTCCTCTCAACTTTCCTCCACTTCTTCTTCTTTACTCAATAGTCCTTTTCAGCACTAACCACATGGTGAACCGTAAACCTTCCCACTTTAAAAGACGAATTGCGGAACCCTTACTAGTAGAGATGCATTTATGTTATCTTATGAAATGAAATGATAGAATCCCAATAACCTGACATTCAGTTCATACAAGTATGTTTAAAGATATTCATAGTTTTGTACGTAATATGTTATATTTACAGTCAGGGCTATTCAATGTATGAACTGAATTTTCTTCACGATATACCTACTTTATCATCCCTTACAGCTCGTTTTAGACGTTCTTCCTCTGTCTCAGCTGAATCTACATCTGCTGAGTCCAGTGAAACAGACTAAGAAGGTCATAGTCATAGGATGTCAAAGGTCATCACTGGTCATTCATTGAACTTCAGAAATTCTAAGATATAATCAAATTTTGTAACATTTTAAGGAGCAATTCATTAATTAACTTTAATATGTAATACAATAAACATGAATGATTCAGAGATCATAGTTTAGTTAATTTGAAAACAAAATTCAATCAATGGCGAATCATGATTTTAGTATTCCTGATGCTGTCACGGTGCAGTGTGTACTCGTGATACGAATGTACTTTGTGTAAAAGTTACTTATCGTAATATTAATTTCATACTTTAATTTTCCCAC
The DNA here is from genome assembly GCA_025617745.1 of Heliocidaris erythrogramma. NCBI lineage: Eukaryota > Metazoa > Echinodermata > Echinoidea > Camarodonta > Echinometridae > Heliocidaris > Heliocidaris erythrogramma. The sequence goes on from CM046861.1 coordinate 5,254,789, forward strand.
CCCTTTTGAATATGATAAAACTGATATTTTCTGAATCACGTATTTGATATTGTATATTTAATATCTGTCATAAAGCGATTCGAAATATTAAGTAATTTTAACTGTTATTTTAATAGATTATTCTCAATATATCTCTACAATATACTGTCTAACAGTTAGTATCGGTTAAATATCCAGTTTGAGTGTAAACCCAAATGAATTTATTCATATTGTGCAATATAATATTTTGCCATGTGAACTACATGATATGTTCGTCAATAAATTATTGTGTCATGAGTTTGAGTTAATAAAATATTCGCATATACTAAACTTCATTCACTTTTATCTTATTTGTTCTTTCTTAATATAATAAATTTCCATTTAGACAAGGAAGCAAGAGAGGAAAAGTAGAGTAAACAGAGAAAAAAGATGGAATGAAGGTGCAAGAATAAGATAGAGCCAACGACAAACGGGAGAGAGAAGAGAACGGGAAAATAAAAATAGAGATAGAGAGAGCGAAAGAAAAGGGAAGAGAATAGGAAAGAGAAATGGAGAACGATAAAGAAAGAACAGAGGAGAGGAAAGACAAGAGCACTGACAAGGGATTATCGAAAAATTATTTGACACCTGTGCGCAACCGCCATCATGGGGTCATTTCGATTTCGTTTATTGCCTACGCTATAATCACAAATATGACGACAGTTAGCCCATAAGCTAGTGTGTTTAACGCAATTTACTGTTCAGTTTCCATTCAATTTTGTATTATGTCGCTCTGACATGGCGCCAAAGACCACGCCAATCCCTGAGGCAGATAATTCCTTTCAAGGCAGTTCCTTTCAAATAATGTTGAGACAAAGCTTATTGCCTGCTTGAATGCTGGATGGCTAATATGTCAATTCCTTACATGGACGATCTATAGAAATGTTCCGGAGTTGGTAATCTGTTTTGACTTTTCGCAGTGAATTGTCGCCTCGCGTAATAGCGGCTGAACGCGAAGAGCGAAGATACTGCTCCGAATGATTCCTTTACACAATTCAACACGTCCAAACCTTAACTGTCTCTTAAAGGGCAATCCAACTTTGGTTATAAGTTGATTTGTGTGAAAGCAGAAAAAACAGAAAAGTTTGAAAGAAATCGGACAAGGAATAAGGAAGTGATGGATGTTTGAAAAATGAGATCACTACATCTATGCGAATCTCAAATTGGCAATTCGGTGAGTCGATTGTGACATACTTGTGGACAACTCTCCCATTTGTCGTACACAAATTTATCATTAATTTGCGGTTTTCTCCGAAGCGCCTTTACCCTCGGGGCAGTACTCAAAATGTATTGGAGATAGCATATTGTTATAGGTCCTCATGAAAGAAAGAGAGCCTACTGAGTAATATATTTTGAAAAAATGACATTTTAGTCATTTTGTGTGTTGGATCAAATGGGAAAGTTGTCCACAACTACATCACAGGGACATTACCTATTCGGCCAATTTGAAATTCCCATATGGATAGTGATCACAACTTTCAAAAAATCATAACTTTCTTATTGCTTGTCCGATTTTGTTCAAACTTTCACCAATCTGCTTCTCTGATTTGTCCTCTTTCTTTCAGAGCCACTTGCCATTAAGGTTGGATTCCCTTTAACTGTCTCCCACTTTGTTACTCAATTTGCTACTCCCTATACGGTGATTCTCACCTCCTTTCTACCTTCCTGTCTTATTCCCGCTTTCTCTCTTTACCCCGCCCCCTCTATCTCATTTTTCTCTCTCTCTCTCCCTCTCTCTTCTATTGATTTACCTCCATTATACTTAAGCTGTACTTCTTCCTTTGTCTTTCTCTTCTCTTCCCCTTTCATTCTCCCCTCTCTCTTCCTCTCCCCCCCCCCCCCCCCTCTCTGTCTCTTTTCTTCTTATACTTAAACTCTACAGCTGCCTGGAGTCTTCTCCACTCTCAGCCTTCCCATCTGGTTTACAGTCCTTTTCAGGACTTCACACTTTCAAGAAAGATTACCTCTACACTCTCTGAATTTCTATCTCGCCTTTCCTTTTCTTCTCCTCTCAACTTTTCTCCAGTTTCTTCTTCTTACTCAATAGTCCTTTTCAGGACTAACCACATCGTGAACCGTAAACCTTCTCCACGTTCCTATATCTTTCTCTCTTTTATTGTCTTCCCCTTTCATCCATCCTCTCTCTCTCTCTGTGTCTCCCACTCTTTGTTTTTGTTTTTTCTGTTTTTATTGTTATTTCTTCAAAAATTAACAGAGTAAGAGCAACAGTATATAAATTTAATAGCTTCTTAAAACTACAAAACAGGCACCGCATATGCACCCATACACACACACACCCTCACACAGTCTTGTATTGCTTTATTTCCGAGGACAAGTATTGTTCCTCTATTGTTCCTCCGTCCTCGGACAGTTGACGGAATAAGGCATAAATTCATTGTTCGACGTTCGAGGACTATTGTCCGGCTTCCGAGGACCATTGTTCTCATGGTCTTTTTTTGTTCTCTGTCCGAAAATGTCCTCGGACATACTGCTACACGCCCACACACACACACACACACTCACATACTTCCCCAGGGGGCAAGTTTACATTACAAGAAGTCAATGAAGATGTTAAGGACAACATAGCTGTGCAAGACTACTACAAAATTTCAGTTAAAGACCTCAGCCTGACCGAATTTTGAAATATGTGACCAGGCACCACAAAACCACCCAAAAGTCGCACTGTGTGATTTTCAGTTAGAGCTCAATCAATGTGTTTTTGGTTGGCACGGTCAAATTTTAGTTTTGGGTATTTCCTGAAAGAGTATAGTTTTTTCTAAGTAATCTAAAAATTTGGAGGTACCAAACAATCTAAAAGTGGTATTTTTGACAGTTTTTTTATTAGACTTATGTGTGTCTTTTCTGGATATTGTTGTATTACTTTTCTTTTTTACGACCCTGAATACTTGTTTCATCTTGATCTCCCATCAATTTTAAACAGAGTAAGTTCTTGCATTGATACTTGTGCACTATTATGAACAGGATATGACTAATTAGTATTCCAAGTTTTAGGACAATCTGATAATCCCTTCATAGAAATTTTCATTGAGTTCTAATCCGCCTTTTGTCACCTTAGCACAACACCTTGGAGGTCAGAGTGCTTCAATAGACTGCAAACTTTAAACTCTTATTTCTCAGAAGTAACATTATTAGGGACTGTGCATTCTTCTCTTTGTACAGTGAGTTAGGAACATCCAATGCTAATGAGTTATATATCATTTTAAAGCTGAGAATCTGCTCTTTCAGAATCAGACCTTAACTAAAAATTCATATCTGGCGACTTTTTGGTGGTTTTGTGGTGCCTGGTCACATATACCCTTTATTCATCCACGGGGAGCTATATATTTTCTGAACAAATTGAAACCAACTTCATGAGATTCCGTTTCCTGTGGAATGAGTAACAGCGTCCCGAATGTTGAGCCCCGGTGGTTTTTCTGACGAGGGCCCCGTCTCTGAGGAACGCTACTTTGCGGGGGGGTGAAAATTTGATGACGACATATCGTGTAGACGCACTCGGAGCTGTATACATGACATGTCGTCACACGTCTAGCGACCCCTGCAGTTTCCTCTGTTGTTACGCCATAGGGAGGGGGCGGACCAACAAAAATTATCTTTTTTATTTTTTATGGATAAACGGAGACGAAAATTTATGAATACCCAGGGTAATTATATTCTTTGTTTACTAAGCTTTACGTCAATATATGGTTGTTTTGGGTCAGGCTGAGGTCTTTAAGCTTGATAGACCATTTCTTAAAATGGACATGTAACTTATTTTTCTTTTGGGCAGTTTTATATTCTATTTTTTCTTTAAACTTTACCATTGAAGCAAAAGCTTCGAAAATAAGCGCTTTTCCCGATCTTTGTTACTCAATGTGCTACTCCCTATACGGTTATTCTCACCTCTTTTCTATCTTCCTGTCTTATCCCGCTTTCTCTCTTCCCCCCCCCCCCCCCCGCCCCCTCTCTTTTTTCTCTCTCTCTCTCCCTCTCTCTTCTATATATTTATCTCCCTTATACTTAAGCTCTACAGCTCCTTTATCTTTCTCTATTTTACTCCTTCCCCTTTTATTCCCCCCTCCAGCCCCCTCCCCTCTCTCTCTCTCGCTTTCTCCCTTCTATTCATTTATCTCCCTTATACTTATCAAAGCTTTACAGCTTTGTGTTTCTCTCTTCTTTTTCTTTTTATCGACTGTCTTCAATTCTCTTTTTTATTATTTTTTTAACACAGTGATTCATAGTGCGTTCACAGTGTGTTCACAGTGTGAAGCACAGTGTGAAATCATCTGCACACTGTTAAATTCTAGCGTTTTAAAATTGTGAATCACTTCTTCACGTTGTGAGCTAGTCAATTCACACTGTGAAATCGAACATCACTATGTGAACACACTGTGGTAAACCATACTGTGGAGGAGTCCACATTGTGAAATCATCTTCACACTGATAAATTGGAGCGTTTTAACATTGTGTATCACATCTTCACAGAGTCAACTATGTGAACACACTGTTAACACACTGTTGGACACTGTTTTCTTTCCGGCAGGGATACCTCAGTCTCATCTGTGCCTTAATCTTAGTTGCTGTTTTTTTTTTTAATCTCCGTCTTTATCATTTATTTCCCTTTCCTTACTTCTCTGATTGTATATCGATAGGGAAATACATTCGATTTCTTCCTGTAACAAAATTCTATTAACAAGTTATGTAGTCTCGTTAAAACTTACAGGCCCGAATTCACAAAGGAGATTTAAACCTTGGGTAAGGTTTAAACCTCCGTAAGCGTACTAAAAATAAGCGTAAATAAGCGCAAATTGCCCATGCGCGCGCTCAAAGAAAATATATGATTGGATCGGATTCTGTGCGCACGTACGCTTAAAAAACCCAGGAGGGGGTTTAAACCATGGTTTAAACCAAACCTCCTTTGTGAATTCGGGCCATAGAGTAATGAAATGTATAATTGTATTGATATTTATATGATGCAATTTACCCTTATTTACCTTCATATTTCATTTTTATTCTACTGTTTGTAGTTTGTAATCTTTATCACCGTAAAGTATAAACTTACTAATATATTCAGAAAGAATAAATTAAAGAAAAATATTGAATGCATGGAATTTCGTATACGTAAATAGTTTATTTCATCAAACACATGAACATGACAAACAACAAAAACATATATTTGGGAAGACCAAATGCAGTACGAAATAAATAAATCGATTTGGGGCTACAGTCCCTTTATATCATAACTGGAGACTTAATACAAATATTTGTTCAAAATATTTATTTTTGTTTGACAATCTTTTTTTCAGATATATTGAAAAATGAATTAATTTGCCGCATCGATATAACGGTGGTAATAAACAGACTATAACATTATGATGTAGCTACCGAAAAAAATGTCACTTTTATTCAATAACTATTTGAAAGGAGTAGGGAAATATAAAGAACTAGTAGATGTTAAGATAGGAAGCTTACATAAATTATATCAATATCTCGAGTCACTACACATCAACAGAAAATGGCGATACTGTATACATGGTATATATTCGAATCCGAACATTTTCTCCAAATTTTCTCCAAAAAATGTATATGATCTCTCATTAATTTTGTTTATATGTTCTAAAGCCAATTCATAAATTTATTATCTAAATGGTATCATAATGTCCTGAGAAAATTCTGAAGGTCAATGAATAACCAGTGATGACCTTTGACATCCTATGACTATGACCTTCTTAGTCTGATGTTTCACTGGACTCAGCAGATGTAGATGTAGATTCAGCTGAGACAGAGGAAGAACGTCTAAAACGAGCTGTATTAAAGGGATTAGTGAGAAATAGGCAAAATTCGTGAAGAAAATTCAGTTTATACCATGCATGGCACTGACAGTAAATATGTTTTATTACGACATATCAGATAAACATTCATATACAAACATTATTACATGAATAAAATCTAGTCATATTAAGGAATTCGTCGTTATATTTCCTGAGAGAACATACATGTATCTCTACCTGTATGATTCGATAGTTACTTTTCTGATTCGTAGATGTAGACTACGTCATTATCACCACCACCACCACCATCATCATCATCATCATCATCATCATAAGACAGCTCAAGCAGATGTGGCAGAACATTAAATTCTACGGCCACATTCTGCAGAGAACCGTAGCACCGAGCGAAAACTTGTACTTTGCAGGATTAAAACTTGACATTCTGATATATAGTTTTATTAAGCATTACATTATTATGATATATTTTTGCAGGTTTTAAAGTATTTTTCCGTGTTGGAGGGGGCGAGGAGGAACGGAAATTTGTGGGGTGCGGGCATGTGCACTCCTAGGCCCCCTTCCCTTGCCTTCTCAGCTGGTTGCTTTCAGTAGAAACTGTTTATTAATTATAGTCGGTATTCGGTAAATGGATATAACAGGTATTATGATGGTTAACGTAACACAACTGTGATATTGAATCATCCTTACCTCCTGAACAGGTGACCACTTGAACTGGTGAGCAAACAGTTTCCAAGATCTTACAAGCTTTCTCTGGTTCAGGCAGACCTTCCTCCACCAAGCATACTTCATTATTTTCAGCTGATGTTATCAAGTTGTTCCCGGCCACATTGCCGTCTGTATTAAGATTCACCTGAAGGCTTTCAATGGTTGAACTACCGCAGTCGCTGCCTTGGCTCACCACTGTAAAGTCTAGGCACAATGCTTGGAAATCTGCAGTGAGGTCGGTTTGTTGGGCTATACGAGGTGAAAGGAGTAACCGTTTTTTAAAACAACAATTCTAAGAACAATGAAATTAGTAATAATAATAATAATAATAATAATAATGATAACAACAATAATAACAATATTGCTAATAATAATAATACTTATGTTCTTTTATAGCGCATATCAATTTTTTATCAACTGTGCCCCTTCAAAGAGTTCAATTTTTTTAATTTTTGCCACATTAGTCTTTACCCTTGCACCATCCTAGCTGCTTTAATGAAGGCGCTGAAGCTTAACGGAATAAATTCCTACAGGTATCCATTTACTTCACCTGGGTCGAGAGTGGTATTCTTATGTACTTCGCAAAGGATGTTAGTGCCTGGGTGGGATTCGAACCCTTTACCTTGTGATCTAAAATTCGGTGACTTATCCCCTAAACCACAACACCTCTATATTTCTGTATTTAATAGTATCTCCTACAATCACAAGCTTTTACAAATTCAGTGCACACGTAACAAAATCCATGTGATTGTATTTTATTTTGTATGCCAGATAAAACATTCTAGAATCTGTGCAGAAAGATTTCAAGAACATAATATTATCTATAATATGTAAATAGCTCCCTCCAGTATGCATTCTGATATATTTTACGTTAATGATATATTTGAAATAAATAAATCAATTGGGAGAGGTTGATTATATAGCACATGAGAATTGGTGTATGCTGTAAGGTTTTGGAAACACCAAATTGATAAGAAATCGACTCAATCCTGCTGAGAGTCACATGCACTGCATACAGTTATGCGTATATTGGACTACACTTAAATTTTGGGCACGATCATTTCAGCTGTTTTCCTGACATATTTTGAATGTGAGGGCATTTGAAGAGCAATCATTTTCAGGTGACATTTCTACTATGATAAACTTCTAAACTAACATAAAAAGAATGAGAAAGCTCACAAATTGTTTTTTACCTTTCCCAGACCCCAACATTCCCTTTAATTTGTTGAAATAATCAAGTCCTTTCTGTTTCTGAAGATGTACATTCCTAATATACTATTCCGCGTTTTTAACTTGTTTAAACCAATATCAATCTGATTTTCTATACATTTCACATTTCGTAGTATTTTCTCCCAAGAGGGCGAATTGATCTCATTTTCCATAAATACTCAGATATTAAAGAGGTGTTACCTTTAACTTGCAGTGCAGTGAATGCCATGAGGCACAGGCAAATGGACAGGGTTTTTACCTGGAACGAATTAATTTTAAAACGATTATAAGCAAGTTTTAATCAGAATAAATGCTTCGTATTAAAATGAAGCCTCATAACTGTTCGGGAAATAGAGCAGCAACAATATCAAGAGAATGGTTTACTGAAACCATTATATATACACACAATACAGGCAGAATTTTATTCGTTTTGAAATAAAAATATGGGGGGGGGAAGCTTCGGTGCTGAATCAACACAAGATAAACATAGATAAACATAAAGATAAATATGTAAAAACGCAATTTTACTTACTACTGAAGCCATTTTTAGAAGATTCGTTGAGTCGGGTGTTTTGAAGATAGTAATGTATCGAACGATGACAAGTAATGATGAAATGAATAAATTCGTCTACTTTTATAGGATCTCTAAACAATCATTTTATCTGGGGGAGTGTCAATTTATGCAAATCAAATTAAATTTGGGAACAAAATTATATTAGGTAATGGTTTCAAATGACAGTTGAAGGATAAAAAGCAGTAAATATGTACAGAGATGATAATTATAAATAAAACACAAATAAGGTTATATCCAGAAATCTGATTGGCGCATGTTTAATTTACTTGAGGTCAAATTGTTATTTCTATTGAACAATTTATGAAAATGATTATAACTGGAAGTGAGATAGTGAATATAATGATAACGATGACAGTATTGGAAAGGGTAAGACCCTCTTGAAAGGTGTAAATGAGAAAATGAATCCTTTGTTTATACAATAATATATCAATGAATATTAATTTTATCTGCAGTTATAATAATATCGGCAGGGAGTAGGTTACCATGGTAACATACGATTGTTCAGCCTACCATTACTCTTGTTGGCGGCTTGGCAGCGGTTTTTCATTTTTTTTTTTTTTTTGCTGTGCCAGAACAAAATGACAGTTACATGAAGTTTGTAGTTTAAAATTAACATCGCTTGCCATATTTAAATTACCATTCACGTGTAATCAAAACTCTTTATGGTATTTTTAAACAAATGCCCATGGTATATTTCGACGTTAGTTTTTTATTTGTTTAAAAGTTTGTTTAATTCTTTAACAGTGGTAACCTACTAGGAAGAAAAACAAATGAATATGATATTTCATGGAACATAGTAAGGTTTAATAATAATCTAGTAGATGCAAAATACCTAGCTCGATGAACTTAATAGTATTCGTTATTATCAGTCTCTTGATATTTTTAGAACATTACTATCTTGGCAGTAGAACATAACGTGGTACCGTGTTTTGTCACTTTGTCATAATTTCACCTTCAATGGCATAGCTTTTCTGTATTACTGGTCCAACAATGAAATAATATGACTGATGAGTAGAACCAATTGGTGTGCCAATCAGGCAAAACTGCTTTTTCCTTATTCATTCCAAAAGTTCATAGCTGCATATGTATCTTTATCCTTCAACAGTCAGTTTGAAGCTATCACGTAATGATTAGAGCAAACATACGAAATATTAAAAAGACAGTTTAATTAATGAATAATAAATATACCTGAAAGGGAAGGAATTATGTAAGGGAGTCTATAAGAGGGCGCTGCACTGTGGCGACCACCACTGGCATTTTTTTGTTCTCGTCTTTTTGATCTAATTTTTCTGATTTTATCGTATATTCAACTGTTTTCGTTACTGTCAACGTGTCATCATGCCTTCTACATGTGTTACTTTTTTACTGATCCGGACATTTTTAACATTTCTGCTGATTTCACGGCTTTTTACGACTGTTCAATGTTATGACCACGCCCATCATGACCAAGGATCTCTTACTTACACGCGTACCGAACTGCTACGTTACCGGACCGCTCAGGCACCGGGCAGCAAACCACGGGGCTTCGCTGATTTCCCGCGTGAAATTTTACCCCGGAAAAGAGGCAAGAAAGGAGGGATACGACAACGAGTGAGGAAGCGAGGATTTAAACCACCGTTGCCTTCTATTGTTTTTGGTAATGTTAGATCCCTGCCCAACAAAATAGACGAACTTCGTGCGAATACACGTTTCCTGCACGAGTATAGGGAGTCGTGCTTGATGTGTTTTACGGAAACATGGCTCCACGAGAATATCCCGGACAGCGCCATAGACATCGGAGATTACGAGATTGTCAGAGGTGACCGTACAGTGGAATCAGGTAAATCCCGGGGAGGCGGCGTTTGTATGTTTGTTAATCATAAGTGGTGCAATAATTGGAAAGTGAGAGAGAAGGTTTGTACACCCGATTACGAATTACTAGTTGTCGGACTTAGACCCTTTTACTTGCCTAGGGAGATCAACAGGATTTTCGTACTAGTTACATACGTTCCTCCTCATGCTAATGTTGATACCGCCAGTAGATTCATAGCCTCAAAAGTCAGCGAACTTGAGGCGCTATCACCGGATTCAGCTAAGATAATTTTGGGTGATTTTAATAAATGCAAATTGGACGAAGTGCTTCCTGCATATAATCAATTCGTTCATCAGCCTACACGTAATGATGCTACCCTTGATTTGTGCTACTGCAACATTCCGAACGCATTCACATCGAAGTCCTGTCCACAGCTGGGTAACTCCGACCACAACAACATTCTTCTTCTTCCAGCGTATCGTCAGAAGCTGAAAAGGAGCAAACCGGTTGCCAGGAAACGGCGTGTTTGGAGTTCTGATGCCATAGAGGAACTGCGTGCGAGCTTCGATTGCACAGATTGGGACACCTTCCTAGTCTCGTCTGAGTCGGTTGATGAAGCAGTTCCAGTTATATCTGCGTATATTAATTTCTGCGTGGAATCTTCGGTCCCTCTTAGAGAAGTGAAGTCATACCCCAATAGCAAACCGTGGATTACCAAGGAGCTAAAGATGCTGTTGAAAGGGAAACGGGAAGCTTTTCTTTCTGGACAGAGGTCGCAAGTTAAAATGATACAGAGGGAAATAAACAAACAGGTTAGGAAAGCTAAAGTGTCGTACAAAACAAAAATGGAAAGGAACTTTAATGTAAACAATCCAAGGGCTGCTTGGCAGCAAATGCAAATAATGACTGGTTATAAGGACACTAATAAGAGACTAATTGATTGCAATCAGGATTTTGTTGATAGACTCAGTGAATTTTACTCCAGATTTGACGTTCATGACTTTTCTGTTGAAAATATTGCAATTACAGATAGGCTGTCTAATATTGTGGTTGATTCTGATGAGGCAATCTGCTTCAGTGAACATGAAGTTCGAAATGTATTTGCGAAGGCAAATGTAAATAAGGCATCTGGTCCAGATAACATTTCTAATAAGGTTTTGAACAAGTGCAGTCAACAACTCGCTTACGTTTTTACACGTATTTATCAACTGATTGCAGGTACTGGCAGGATTCCTCGTCTTTGGAAATCTTATATAATTATCCCAGTTCCTAAGATTAAAAACCCTAGTGAATTGAATCAGTATAGACCAGTAGCTCTCACTTGCAATCCTATGAAATGTTTTGAACGTTTATTGTTAAGTCGGTTGAGGAAGCAGGTTTATGCTTTTGATGGCAATCAGTTTGTATATCAGAATAATAGAAGTGTTGAAGACGCAGTACTAGTCTTTCTTCAAGGTCTTTATCAACATCTGGATACTTCTCGGTCTTATGTTAGATCTGTAGTTCATAGATTTTTCAAGCCCCTTCAATACCATAGTACCTCACATACTGATAGATAAACTACTCAATATGAATGTCACACCCTGTCTTGTCAGGATTATCCATAATTTCCTTGTAGATAGACCACAATGGGTCATGTGCAATAATCTGAATTCTGTTATCAAATGTCTGAATCTAGGAGCTCCTCAAGGTTGTGTAATTTCACCGATTCTCTTCTCGCTCTATACGAGTGATTGTAACGTCATCAACGATAATTGTTCAATAATTAAGTACGCCGATGACACTGTCATATCTGGTTTCCTTCAAGAAGATACTAGCACATACTTTAGAGAAGTTGATCAATTTGTAAAGTGGTGTGATCGGCACCATCTAGTGCTTAACGTTAACAAGACTAAGGAAGTGATATTTGACTTTCGTCGTTCTTTTCGGCCTCATGGACCATTGCTTATCCACGACGAAAGCATTGAGCAAGTATCTGAATTCAAGTACTTGGGAACAACTATTGATAATAAACTTAACTGGAATAAGAACTCCCGAATTGTAGCAGGCAAGGCGAGTCAAAGGTTATACTTTCTGAGGAAACTCAAGGAGTTCCGTGTTGACAATAAGATCCTAGTTCTGTTCTACTAATCTCTTATACAGAGTATCTTGACATTCAACTTTTTGTGTATCTTTGTAATCTCTCAAAACAAAATCAGAAAAAATTGGAAAGGCCCAGGAAAATTGAACAACGGTTGACTCAGTCAGATCTTCCCCTATCAGTACTGTGTATGAGAAACGTACGTTACTCAAAATACATACAATAATGAATGACTCATCACATCCATTATATCATCTTTTTGAATGTAACTGCTCAGGCATTCGCCTTCGCGTACCTAAGTGTAACCGCTGTCGCTTCAGACAATCCTTTGTACCGAAAGCAATTCACATGTATAATGTCAAAGTTAGACGCTGACACATTTGCCCTGTCTCTCAGCGATTTAACCCTTAATTGATAATAGTGACAATGATGATGATGATTAGTTGATAGCTGTGATAATGATACTTCCAGCGTTGGGGGAATCCTTTTATCTCGGCCTATTGTGATAATTACCCTTGACGTGCGGTTCTTTCCCCGTGGCGTTCGAGTTTCTGTTGTGGCGGAGTGGGCCCATTGTTAGGATTCCCCCTAACGTGGGAAGTAAGCTTGTAATTATAACAATGTTGATAATAACTCATAAATGTGTCTTGTTACTGTATGAGTTCAACTCATACTTCAAATTTCATTTTTTTTTTTTTTTTTATAATCCGTCCTCGTGCTCCGGCCATTCTTGCCTCTTCCCTTTCCCGTATCCCACGCACAACAAAGCCGGTCTATTTTAGATGTTTGAGATGTATTCATCATTATTATATATTGTTTTTAATGCATGTATTGCTTTGTATATGTCATAAGTGTGTATTTATTACATTGTAACTCTTTTTAATACTTTGTTCATGTACTGCCAGTGGAGGGCATATTTCTATGTTTTTTAAATATGGATCAATAAAAAGAATCTGAATCTGAATCTGATCTGATCTGAATCTGAATCTGAATCTGAATCTGAATCTGATCTATCTAAATGAGGACTTGACCCCCATGAGGTTTAAACTTCTCATGGCTGCCAAGGATTCACCACATGTAATGCGAGCGCTGACTAACAATGGAACTGTTGTTTGCCAAATGAAAGACAGTGAGGAGTTCAAATATATCTCTACTGCCGATGACCTCTTCGAAATTGGCTTGGATGATGTGGACTACAAGCAATTCAAACTGCACCTTCTGCAGTAAAATTGCAATGCCATCAACATGTTGACATTTTGACTTGTTTATATTAATTATTTATGATAGACAATCATGATGCTAACAATATTAACATTATTTCATCTAATTTATGTCCAAGTTCATTTGATGTTAAAGTAAACGAAATTACAAACAATGCTCTTAATGTTTCACATGTCAACATAAGATCCTTACCCAAAAATGTTGAGGGTTTACGATTATTGTACGAATCCTTACAAACAAAATTTCATGTGATTGGGCTATCTGAGGTTTGGAAGGTCTCCTTGCCTCATATGTTAGGTCTACAAGGATATTCATTAGAAGTTAAGTGTCGTGAAGCTCATCAAAGAGGGGGTGGTGTTGGGGCATATATTCATTCATCTGTACCATACAAATTATTAAGTCCTAGTCTAGAAGTGAATCATGCTGAATCTCTTTGGATTGAAGCATCATTTGAAAAACAGTCATTCCTTTTTGGTATAATTTATAGATGTATTAGAATTTCAAGAAAGTTTACTTAGCACACTTGAGTGTTTAAAAGTAGATAGGCTGAAGTGTATCATAATGGGTGATTTTAACATTAATACTATCAATCCAGGCAGTAGAGAAGATGATTTTATTACAGCTTTACAGTGTATGCAATTTCAACAACTTATTGAGGTTCCTACAAGGGTGAATAACAAATCAAGGTCTTTGATTGATCATGTCTATGCAAATTTTAGTTCAAAATGTGTTCATTCATTGTATATCGATAGGGAAATACATTCAATTTCTTCCTGTAACAAAATTCTATTAACAAGTTATGTAGTCTCGTTAAAACTTACAGGCCCGAATTCACAAAGGATATTTAAACCATGGGTAAGGTTTAAACCTCCGTAAGCGTACTAAAATAAGCGTAAATAAGCGCACATTGCCCATGCGCGCTCTCAAAGAAAATATATGATTGGATCGGATTCTGTGCGCACGTATGCTTAAAAAACCCAGGAGGGGGTTTAAACCATGGTTTTAAACCAAACCTCCTTTGTGAATTCGGGCCATAGAGTAATGAAATTTATAATTGTTTTGATATTTATATGATGCAATTTACCCTTATTTACCTTCATATTTCATTTTTATTCTACTGTTTGTAGTTTGTAATCTTTATCACCGTAAAGTATAAACTTGCTAATATATTCAGAAAGAATAAATTAAAGAAAAAGTATTGAATGCATGGAATTTCGTATACGTAAATAGTTTATTTCATCAAACACATGAACATGATATGAACAACAAAAACATATATTTGGGAAGACCAAATGCAGTACGGAATAAATAAATCGATTTGGGGTTACAGGCCCTTTATATCATAACTGGAGACTTAATACAAATATTTGTTTAAAATATGTATTTTTGTTTGACAATCTTTTTTTTCAGATATATTGAAAAATGAATTAATTTGCCGCAACGGACTATAATATTATGATGTAGCTACAGAAAAAATTGTCACTTTTATTCAATAAATATTTGAAAGGAGTAAGGAAATATAAAGAACTAGTTGATGTTAAGATAGGAAGCTTACTTAAATTATATCAATATCTCGAGTCACTACACATGAACAGAAATTTCAAAATGGCGATACTGTATACATGGTATATATTCGAATCCGAACATTTTCTCCAAATTGACTGAAAAATGTATATGATCTCTCATTAATTTTGTTTATATGTTCTAAAGCTAATTCATAAATTTATTATCTAAATGGTATCATCATAATGTCCTGAGAAAATTTTGAAGGTCAATGAATAACCAGTGATGACCTTTGACATCCTATGACTATGACCTTCTTAGTCTGATGTTTCACTGGACTCAGCAGATGTAGATGTAGATTCAGCTGAGACAGAGGAAGAACGTCTAAAACGAGCTGTATTAAAGGGATTAGTGAGAAATAGGCAATATTCGTGAAGAAAATTCAGTTTATACCATGCATGGCACTGACAGTAAATATGTTTTATTACGACATATCAGATAAACATTCATATACAAACATTATTACATGAATAAAATCTAGTCATATTAAGAAATTCGTCGTTTTATTTCCTGAGAGAACATACATGTATCTCTACCTGTATGATTCGATAGTTCCTTTTCTGATTCGTAGATGTAGACTACGTCATTATCACCACCACCACCACCATCATCATCATCATCATCATCATCATAAGACAGCTCAAGCAGATGTGGCAGAACATTAAATTCTACGGCCACATTCTGCAGAGAAGCGTAGCAACCGAGCGAAAACTTGTACTTTGCAGGATTAAAACTTGACATTCTGATATATAGTTTTATTAAGCATTACATTATTATGATATATTTTTGCAGGTTTTAAAGTATTTTTCCGTGTTGGAGGGGGCGAGGAGGAACGGAAATTTGTGGGGTGCGGGCATGTGCACTCCTATGCCCCCTTCCCTTGCCTTCTCAGCTGGTTGCTTTCAGTAGAAACTGTTTATTAATTATAGTCGGTATTCGGTAAATGGATATAACAGGTATTATGATGGTTAACGTAACACAACTGTGATATTGAATCATCCTTACCTCCTGAACAGGTGACCACTTGAACTGGTGAGCAAACAGTTTCCAAGATCTTACAAGCTTTCTCTGGTTCAGGCAGACCTTCCTCCACCAAGCATACTTCATTATTCTCAGCTGATGTTATCAAGTTGTTCCCGGCCACATTGCCGTCTGTATTAAGATTCACCTGAAGGCTTTCAATGGTTGAACTACCGCAGTCGCTGCCTTGGCTCACCACTGTAAAGTCTGGGCACAATGCTTGGAAATCTGCAGTGAGGTCGGTTTGTTGGGCTATACGAGGTGAAAGGAGTAACCGTTTTTGAAAACAACAATTCTAATAACAATGAAATTAGTAATAATAATAATAATAATAATAATAATGATAACAACAATAATAACAATAATGCTAATAATAATAATACTTATGTTCTTTTATAGCGCATATCAATTTTTTATCAACTGTGCCCTTTCAAAGAGTTAATTTTTTTTATTTTTGCCACATTAGTTTTTACCCTTGCACCATCCTAGCTGCTTTAACGAAGGCGCTGAAGCTTAACGGAATAAATTCCTACAGGTATCCATTTACTTCACCTGGGTCGAGAGTGGTACACTTATGTACATTAATGTCTTCGCAAAGGATGTTAGTGCCGGGGTGGGATTCGAACCCATTACCTTGTGATCACAACACCTCTACGCATCAGTGTAAAAAAAAGGGATAGCGCTCATTGACACTATACATGGGCCTTAAGCCCTTCTTACACTGATCTCACGACCTCTACATTTCTGTATTTAATAGTATCTCCTACAATCACAAGCTTTTACAAATTCAGTGCACACGTAACAAAATCCATGTGATTGTATTTTATTTTATTAGATAAAACATTCTAGAATCTGTGCAGAAAGATTTCACGAACATAATATTATCTTATGTAAATAGCTCCCTCCAGTATGCATTCTGATATATTTAAGTTAATGATATATTTGAAATAAATAAAGTTGAGTTCTGGTCATGACATTAAATTGTGAAAGAAACTGTCACAAATCAATTGGGAGAGGTTGATTATATAGCACATGAGAATTGGTGTATGCTGTAAGGTTTTGGAAACACCAAATTGATAAGAAATTGACTCAATCCTGCTGAGAGTCACATGCACTGCATACAGTTATGCGTATATTGGACTACACTTAAATTTTGAGCCCGAACATTTCAGCTGTTTTCCTTACATATTTTGAATGTGAGGGCATTTGAAGAGCAATCATTTTCAGGTGACATTTCTACTATGATAAACTTCTAAACTAACATAAAAAGAATGAGAACGCTCACAAATTGTTTTTTACCTTTCCAGACCCCAACATTCCCTTTAATATGTTGAAATAATCAAGTCCTTTCTGTTTCTGAAGATGTACATTCCTAATATACTATTCCGCGTTTTTCACTTGTTTAAACCAATATCAATCTGATTTTCTATACATTTCACATTTCGTAGTATTTTCTCACAAGAGGGCGAATTGATCTCATTTCCCATAAATACTCAGATATTAAAGAGGTGTTACCTTTAACTTGCAGTGCAGTGAATGCGATGAGGTACAGGCAAGTGGACAGGGTTTTTACCTGAAACGAATGAATTTTAAAACGATTATAAGCAAGCTTTAATCAGAATAAATGCTTCATATTAAAATGAAGCCTCATACTTGTTTGAGAAATAGAGCACCAACAATATCAAGAGAATGGTTTACTGAAAACCATTATATATACACACAATACAGGCAGAATTTTATTCGTTTTGAAATAAAAATATGGGGGGAAGCTTCGGTGCTGAATCAACACAAGATAAACATAGAGAAACATAAAGATAAATATGTAAAAACGCAATTTTACTTACTACTGAAGCCATTTTTAGAAGATTCGTTGAGTCGGGTGTTTTGAAGATAGTAATGTATCGAATGATGACAAGTAATGATGAAATGAATAAATTCGTCTACTTTTATAGGATCTCTAAACAATCATTTTATCTGGGGGAGTGTCAATTTATGCAAATCAAATTAAATTTGGGAACAAATTATATTAGGTAATGGTTTCAAATGACAGTTGAAGTATAAAAAGCAGTAAATATGTACAGAGATGATAATTATAAATAAAACACAAATAAGGTTATATCCAGAAATCTGATTGGCGCATGTTTAATTAACTTGAGGTCAAATTGTTATTACTATTGAACAATGATATTTTTTAAACAAATGCCCTTGGTATATTTCGACGTTAGTTTTTTTATTTATTTAAAAGTTTGTTTAATTATTTAACAGTGGTAACCTATTAGGAAGAAAAACATATGAATATGATATTTCATGGAACATTGTAAGGTTTGATAATAGTCTAGTAGATGCGAAATACCCAGCTCGATGAACTTAATAATATTGTTATTATCAATCTCTTGATATTTTTAGAACATTACTATCTTGGCAGTAGAACACGATGTGGTACCGTGTTTTGTCACTTTGTCATAATTTCACCTTCAATGGTATAACTTTTCTGTATTACTGGCCAAACAATGAAATAATATGACTGATGATCAGAAGCAATTGGTGTGCCAATCAGGCAAAACTGCTTTTAAATTAATACGGGATGTCCTTCCTTATTCATTCCCAAGTTCATAGCTCCATATGTATCTTTATCCTTCAACAGTCATTTTGAACCTATCACGTAATGATTAGAGCAAACATACGAAATATTCAAAGACAGTTTAATTAATGAATAATAAAAATACGAAAGAGAGTTTAATTATCCAATGATAATTGTTTTCATATTTGGAAAATAAATTATATTTTGAATAAAATGACGGCCCTATTTAAAATTTGAATTTTTGTAGATTCTATCAAAGGAGACATCTGTGGCCGGATGACTGACGGAAATTGCAGAAAATTGACTGAACTGATTTTGAGGAATCATGACAACAAGAATGTGGGAGAAAATATCAATAATAATAATAAAATAGATTCTGACGAAATTAAGAGGTGGTCTGTCGATTGCGACAGACCACCTAATAATAATGTTGTTTACCAAGGGAAGTCTCATCAGGATTCTGTAACATAAAGCTAGAAATTGATCTTACGATTGATTGTACATTGTAGTCAACTGGATTGATCGTAAAAATCAATTGTACGATCAATCTAAAGTTTTATGTTACACGGCTCAGATGCAAAAATGTTCTTCATGAGGGCCCTGCAATTATTACCGCAGCAATCGCCAGGTAACTATTTACACCTGGGTAAATGTGGGTAAAACATCTTGTCCTATAGGATGTAAGCACTCAGCCAGGATCGAACCATGCAGGACCTCTGGTATGAGAGTCAAGAACCTTCACTAATATACCACAGTGCTCTCATAGAGAGGATGGGGGATACGAACACAATATATATTAACAAGATTAAGAGAACAAGGTGGCAACAGAGGGAACTAAAACGGACATACTAACGGTTATGATAATCCTCTGATAAGATGATATTTTTGACAAATATTTCAAAGGCAGCATCAGTGATGACTTATCTTGGCTGATATATGTTGTTAAAGGATAATCCGACCTTTGTAATAATTTGATTTGTGCAAAAAGAAGCAAAACTCAGAGAAGCAGATTGGTGAAAGTTTGAACGAAAGCGGACAAGCAATAATAAAGTTATGATTTTTTTTTTTTAATTTTAATCACTATATTATATATCGGAATTTTCACTGTGATGTAGTTTTCGCTCCAACATACAAAATGAATAAAATGTCACTCGTTTAAAATGTATATGTCAGTAGGATCATTTTTTATGCATAATTTAGTACTGCCCCGAGAGAAAAGGCGCTCAGGAGAAAACCGGAATTTAATGATATTTTAGTGTCTGACAAATGGGAGAGTTGGCCATGAATACGTCACAATCGGTTCACCAAATTGGCAATTTGAGATCAGTTCCCTCTCACGCCTTGGCAACAGCTGATATACTAACCTAGGTCAAGTTCTATGACTTCATGTACTGTCATCGGAGCCAGAAATATTATTATGAGAAGACAATGTGACGTCATCGCTCATTTCTGTGTTGATACTTCCATAGCGACAGGAGAGGGGGAAAGATGACATTGGGATTGCCTATTAGAATGATGCCCAATAGGCAAGTGTCCATCTATTATGCATGTTCTAATTTCATATACGTAGTCTTGACTGATTAGTACTACAGAATGGGTCATACACATGCAGATAAAACAGACAGTGAGATAGTCAAGTCAAGTGTAACATAATTATCAGTGTGGCCGGCATCTCAAAAGTGTCCTGTCGGTGATTTTTACCGACAAATTTGCTCTCAGCCAATCAGATGCAAGGATTTCAGTAGCTTATAACAGTTGTCGGTTAAAATCACTGACAAAACACTTGATGAAACGCTCCCCTGATACAGAAACCAGAACATGATGTCACTGAAAGCCCTAACTGTAAACATTAAAATACAAAATTAGATGGGAATCAACACTGCGTAAACCATAAGTTTGCAGACGTTGCCTTTGATTAACTTTGAGTCAACTGTCATTACTTCTGGAACAATAAAGGTTAGTATCGAAAGTGAGATGGTGAAAATATATAATAACGACGACAGTTTAGGTTTAAACTTGTACTGATAGCTGTAAATGAGAAAGCAAGTGAGAGTAAAAAAGGAGAATAACTTATCTAGTTTATACTATTAACTATGAATGAATATTTTATTTGTCAGCGATTATGATTCTATCGTCAATTATTCTAGTTACCATGATCATATTGATTATAACTGGTCAGCCAACCAATATTCCTTTTGACAGCTTTGGCAGTGGTTTTCATTTTACAGGTGTTTAAAACTTTGCTGTGCCAGAACGAATTGGATAACTCTCCAAGTTTGTTTATTATCAACTTATCAACTGGCCATATTCAAATTACCTATCACATGTAATTAAACCTATTTGGGATATTCTTAAACAGAATACTGTCCATCGTGTGCATCAATGATAGTTATTGATTTGTATTTATGATATCCTGAATCCTTTAAAATTGAGAAGTATACCTCTTGGATGAATTGTTTTGCTGGGTTGAAAACATCTTACTTGATGAAATCAATGATGATGTTATTATAAGTTGATATGTCAAAATTAACTGATAAAGAAATTGTTGGTATTTCTCTTCAAATACCATCATACTTTCCTCATAATATCAGTATAACTTTAATTGATGTACAAGCCCTACCACTGCCTACCCATTTGACCTACCCCAGTATATTCTGCACATTCTATAAATGGAATCGGACGGTAGTTTATTAAAAAAAACAAAAAAAACAAAAAAAAACGAGGCATCTGCATGGCCAAGTCTGGTCATTGCTAGCCTCTTGTCGATGCCCTGGCGCTGTTGAAATCCTTGGCGATATGGAGGCAAAATTTCTGGCTCGCTTCGCTCGCCAGAAACACCGGTTTTCTCCATATTATCGCCAAGGATTTCAACAGCGCCAGGGCCTCGACAAGAGGCTAGGTCATTGCCAGAAGTGGATATTAGAAGGGATATCGATTCGGGGGAGGGGCAGGGAACAGTTTACCTCTTAATAATCTCGAATTTACATGGTATCTCATGAAGCGTTAAAAATACAATTATGTCCCACCCCCTTCCTGTCTGGAGATGGATTTATGTCACTAGTAATTTGAATATTGGCAGTGATAGTAATATTAAATGAGCATGCAATTTAAACAAAGTTGGGTAAAATTAACACAATATTGGGTGAAAAGAAAGGTCCACAAACGAATAGATGTCACTTGCTTTGCTTAAACAGCTTAAACAACGTTTAAACACTTGCAACATGGAAGCCGCTGATCACAGAGAGTGGCGTAGCTAGAATGGGGGGGGGGGGGGGACAAGGTCGTACGCAGAAATTTTTTCCTGGTGGGGCAAGATGACTTCAAGTCTAAAACCCGGTTAAAAAAAGTATGATTTTGAAATTTCTGGGGGGCAACTGCCCCCCCCCCCTTCCCACACGTTTTCAGTTGTTATTTTCTACGGGGCTTCCCCGACAATATATACATATGAGCTTTAAATGTTTTGCGAGGTATACAAAGACACTTTCATGTAAAAAGAAATTAATTAATTTTGTTTTATTGTTTATTTGTGTGTATTTTTTAAAGGTAAGAACCCTATCTCTTTGCCTGTCCTTCATCGCATTCATCACAATGGGAGTCGAAGTTAAGAACACATGTTTATAATTTCATTTTTTATTTTGTGTCTTAAACGTATGCCTCTTCAGGTATATACACATCGTCTGAGGAAAATATGAGATTATACCATGGCGGAGATCTTGGGTTAAAGGAGGGGGATACGTCTCCCGAAATTTTCACGGGGAATAACCGCTACCCTCCCCCTCCGAAAATTTTGAAAGAAAGATGTTCAAAAAACGAAAAATTGAAAAATATCCCGCTGATGTGCGTTGGGATTTTAAAAAAATTATTAATTCAAGAAGTTTGTGTTGAAGAACAGATTAAAATGTCATTAATTTCTGCCATTTACAGCCCAAACCGATCGCACTTCGGAGTTCGAAGCCCTGTGTGTAAAATACAGAACGGAGTTGAACGAGGACTGTGAGGCATTCATCGAAAACCTTCCGTCGCAGGTTACTGCAGATGAGAGGTCCTTGCTGAGCTTAGCCGATCAAAATAAGATGTGTTTGGTGGAGGAAGGTCAACAGAAGGTTTCGCATGCTTGTAACATCATGGAAACAATTCGCCCTCAAGTTGTCTCCTGTCCTGCTTCAGGTAGGCAGCTTTTAGACATTCACAGGCATAATATGTAAAAAAAAAAAAAAAAAAAAAAAAGATTGAGCAGCATCACCTCGGGTGGGGGTAAAGTATAAAACTGTTGTACTCCAACAAAGATGCAAGAGAGTGGAGGCTGAGGGGGTTGCATCCCCGAAGATTTGGAAATTATCAAGATGGTCCATGTGATTTTCCATTTCTTATTTTGTATGTTTTGATGATAGAAGTACATTGTCACCATACATTTAGAAACTGAAACATGGATACTTGGACAGGAGACGTCGGCCCCCTTTTCACGATATTGGACCCATTACCGCATAATTGGCTATAAATTTGCCATCAAAATATGATCAGTAAGAGCGAACAAATTATACAAACACTTGGCAAAAAATTGATAAAACTTTTTTGTCATAGTCTCTGGCTATTTATATTATTTTCTAATGCATCGCTATTTCGAAACATAACTTTATTATACAAATTATTATCTTTATGGGAATAATGTAGGAATAAAAGATACATATATGTGTTGCCAGTTCTAAGAAGAAAACCTGTTCAGTTTTAAAGGTCATGTCATGAATGTATTAACGCTGTTACACCAATTATTCCCTATAATTAAGATGGAATTTATCTGTTTTCTCATCCCATGCAGCTCGTTTTAGACGTTCCTCCTCTGTCTCAGCTGAATCATCATCTGCTGAGTCTAGTGAAACATGAGACTAAAGAGGTCATCGTCATGGGATGTCAACGGTCATTTGCTGAGTACAGTGAAACATCAGACTAATATAAGGACAAGTAGTCCGATTGATCACTCCTGATCACTAGCTAAATATCGAATTCGGTTTCACTTTCAGTTGCAGTTTGCTTCTCATTTCACATTTTACAAAACTTCACAAAATAAATGGTACAAACAAACGTCAATTATATTGTGAGACTAGATCAGAAGATGAGTACCTCAATTATAAATGCTTGCATTAACAGTTGAAAAGACGCTTGAAATATGGAGGAGCCTATAAGGTGAAAGCTAAGCTTGTAAGTTATAGGTTCTAAAAGGTAAATTAAATGTGCAGTCTTTAAAGAATAGTTGAAACGAGCAATTCATGATTACAAAAAATATTGTTTATTGATAAAAATTAATGTTACTTGTCATGCTTGTGGTACTAGAATTCGCATACAAAGAGGTGGCATTAGATGTTAGCGTCACCGTCATTACTATGGTAATATAACAATGCACATCGTTTGAATAAATTAACAGTACCTCTATACGCCATAGCAATCTCTCATCTATATCAAGCGGATGACTTGTTTTAGGAATTTTATAAATAATTTCTGGTGGCTTATATCGAAAAGAGCTACATGGAAAAGACGTTAAAAAGAAGGGGAAATGCGATGTAGTTTTGATATTATCTCAGTTCGAATAATTGTCACTGTATTTATTTTGAGTCATGTGAGTCATAAAGAATAACTTTCTATAAATTGTACCTGATATACATGCACATTCCCATAAAATCTAAGCCACCGGAGTGTGATTTAGTTTACTCAGGATTTCATTCTACAGTGATGAGATGCACTTTTATTTAGATCTACTATTATCCTCATTTAATGTGGATATTTATTGTCATCGTTAAATCATTAACTCACGTTTTGATCCACTTTAAAATGTCAAATGGAAGGTTCTTGTTTTTTCAAGCTGGCCTTTATTTGGATTTAATTGATTTTTTCCTTGTAATGTAATTTATCATTTTGTCTTTAATCGTTCTAACTTGGATACAATTCACATTATGCTATCGTGGTATTTTTTACACAGTTGTCTAAGATTTTTGATTTGTACTAGAGTCACATAATATAATTGTTTATAAGTTCAACTTCTTTCTTAAAGTAATGACATTGATATTCGCCTATTTCATATATCTTTGAAATAAAATTTTTACAAGAAACATATAAATGATAAAGTATTGATTATCATAATATGATTGTGTTCTGTTACAAAATGTAGACGCGTAGAATGCTCTGGCAAGAGAATAAAGGAATTGGTAATTTCTAAGCTACATGTATATGCAAATCCGCCAGTGCAAATTGTTGGCTTCAGCCTGAATTTTACATAAAATACCCTCTTTTATTTCTGTTATATTTGATACCATGAATACGTTGACTGCCATTATCCTTGGTTAAAGGACAAGGTTAAAGAACAATCGGCTTTCGTGGTCTCTTCACCAACCCCCCCCCCCCCCTTTCTTTCTCTCTTTTTTTCTTATCTCTCTCTCTCTCTCTCTCTCTCACTTTCACATTCTTTCATTCTTTCTCCCTTTATCTCTCTCTCTCTCTCTCCGTCCCTTCCGCCCTTCCTCCTCACTCTCTCTCTCTCACTCTCCCTCTCCCTCCCACCTTCTATCCCCCTCCCTTCCGCCCCTCTCCCTCTCCCTCTCTTTCTCCCTCTCTCTCACACACACTTTCACATTCTTTCCTTCTTTCTCCCTTTATCTCTCTCTCTCTCTCTCCCTCTTCCTCCCACCTTCTATCCCCCTCCCTTCCGCCCCTCTCCCTCTCCCTCTCTTTCTCCCTCTCTCTCTCACACACTTTCACATTCTTTCCTTCTTTCTCCCTTTATCTCTCTCTCTCCCTTCCGCCCTTCCTCTTCTCTCTCTCTCTCTCTCTCTCTTCCTCCCTCATTATTCCCGCTCCCTTCATCCCCTCTCCCTCTATCTGCCTCTTTCTGTCTTCCATTCTCTCTCTCTCTCTTTCTGTGATGAATTATCCCACTTTTCCTATTCCTGGAGTGAATCAAATTATGTCCACCTTTCCTCGCTGGCATGAATATTTATACTTCTATTTACAAAATTAATAATCATGCATACTCCCCTACCACGACTAAAGAGCGTCTGCGTGCTGCGCCTCCCCAAACCAAAGCAGCATAATAATTTCCACCATTTCTCTCTCCTTCCGTCCGCTACTAAGTGGCTGATCCTTTTCATCATTTGTGTTGTTCTTCTCCTCCCCTCCAAAATATTGTGGCTCCCGAGTCTTATCCAGTACTTCTTCTACTTCAATTGTATTCTTTTCTTCCTGTTTTGATTTGACAAATGGACTAAAGGAAAGTCCATCCTTGCCATTCTTCTTCATCTTCTCTTCTCCGACTCTGGCCTGATGTGCCATCTTCGACACCGCAACCTCCTAGATCAGCATCTCACTGTCCTTCATATTCATCTCCTTGATGGCACTCGATTCCAGCATGGTTCCTCTATCTCCTCCAGCCACTCTGCCTCCTTCTCCACCTTCTCCTTGCCTTCTAGCTCCTTCACTTCCTCTGCGACATTAGCCTCTTCGACAAACGTGATTGCTACATCCTCCTCTTCCTGCTCTGCCTTTGCAGCCTCCTCCATCTTCACTGCTCCTCCGGCTCTTCCTCTCCCTCCTTCTCCCCTGACTTTGTCTTCACCTCCCCCTCCTCTTCCACTTCCTCCTCCAGTACTCCCTTCTCCCCTCCCCCCCCCCCCCCATGTCCTCCTCCCTGCCTCCTCTTTTGTTTTTAACCCATAGACTACGGGAACCTGGTGACCCCTGTTTTAAGCATATGAGAGTTTGAGAATTCAGTAGTCAACGGGTTAAATTTAATAAGTGAATACCATACACTATCATTATTGATAAGAATATGAGTCTCAAAATTTGCTTGCTTGCTTTGCTTAAGTTATTCTTGTATTTTTCTTCTATCATTTCTTCATTTCCTTATGTTTTTCCATATTTTCTCTTTTCCTCTTTTCTTTGGATATTAACTTTGTATTTATTATATTTCTTCTTAATCTTCTCTCTCTATCCTTATGTAATTCTTTCTTGTTATCCTTCTATCATCTCTTCATTTTTTCTTGATATGTTTTTCCTTAATTATTTAATTTTTTTCTCGGTTAGATAGTTGTCCTGGATGTAATTGTCCTGTGGTAGTTGTCCTGGGGGTAGTTGTCCTAGGTGTAATTGTCCTAGGGTGAAGTTGTCCGGGATAATTGTCCTGGGGGTAATTGTCCTCGAGGGAAATTGTCCGGGGTAGTTTTTCTGGGGTTATTTTTCTCGAGGGTAGTTGTCCTGGGGGTAGTTGTCCGGATAGGTGGCGGCTTTTGGCTGTGCATTTGATATCCTTGGCATTATAAAGTAATGTTATAACTGAAGTGTCTCAAGAAAGATGTAAATCAAAGGTCACCTCGCTGCCTGGATATGAGGTGGTGGTTTCCTGAATATTGGACATTTCAAGCTTCTCGGGCTGAAATATTTAAAATGTCCCGTCACCTTCACCTATCTCCTCTCTTATATGAAAACTCATCTGAGAATCAAACTCTGACCTAGACTATGACATATATATGAAATGCCATGTGAAAAAAAAAATAATAGAGTCATGCATATTCATTATTATAGTTGAACAAAATGACTAAAATTTCATTATCTCAGTGCCTATCTATGAATGAGTGAAGGAGTAATTCACTTGACTTCGACTGACAGAATGGGTGTTCAGCATCGACATTAATATTTTGTGTTTATTTGCCTCTATGCACCACGATGAAATTGAAAAACGATATGCTTGACCGCTCTTCTACAACCGGCGTAATGACCCTCTCGAAACTAGCACAAGTATGGCTCCTATCCTCCGACATTGTTTGCTCATCATTGATGAAGTTTGTTGTTTTTTTAATCTCGATTTTTTTTTCTTCAGTTAAGGTAATTTCGTGGTGAAGCTTGATGCCGATCAGTGCATAACCACTTCATTTAATCAGCTTGTTCTATCGCAACGTGAGTTTTCACCAAAAAAATAAATAAATAATCCGTGCTAAAATTTATATCCCATAAGTTCTATCTTCCAATCAGCATGTTTCTAAGGTAACGTTCGTCAACAAACTAATATACACAAAATAAACAAGTTTCATCGCTAATAGCTATCCCATAAAGCTATCTCATAATTTCGATCCACCAATCAGCACTTCGACCCGATCCCCCCAGAACTTTGGCAGCTATAGTGCAGGCAAAGAGAATTATTTACCATTGACATTTGGTAGAAAACGATTGTTCAGTTAGCATCAAAAGGGATTTCGTTTGATTGATTGAAATAGCATCCAGTTTGAATTTTTGTGTTAATTCCTTCGTTCTTATTCATAATTCGGTACTTCTATTGTGCGCTTCCAATATTTGGCTTTTCGGAGATAGATATTAGTTTATCATCGTGCCGTTGGGTCTTATCTTGGGAACTCTTAAAGCTTGATCTATGATGGTGAGTAATAATTGTTTGAAATAATTGTAAAGTGGTCACTATATAAGGCTTATAGGAAGAATTAAGTATAAAGTTGTCCCATGTCAAATTATCAAATACAGTAGCCAATCCTAATATTTAAGCATCCTTTTGATGAATATAAACTTGTATGTCCCTATTGTTTTGAAGAAAAAATGTTACAAGTGAACAGTGTGTTATACCATGATAATCACGCACGCAGGGATATTAGTGAATATCATGCACTTATTTAGAAATTGTTATCATCATTCATTATTATTGAGTGAAGGACTCAAATTTGAATTTGCATTGTAAATATGGTAAAAAGCCCTCTTCAGTGCTATCTTAGTGTGATTTACCCACGGTATTTATCAATGAATTCAAGAGTGAAAGGTTTAATCGTTATAAGGAGTGAAGGTGCAATAGGGGGGGGGGGCAACTTATTTAGAAATTGTTATCATCATTCATTATTATTGAGTGAAGGACTCAAATTTGAATTTGCATTGTAAATATGGTAAAAAGCCCTCTTCAGTGCTATCTTAGTGTGATTTACCCACGGTATTTATCAATGAATTCAAGAGTGAAAGGTTTAATCGTTATAAGGAGTGAAGGTGCAATGGGGGGGGGGGGGGGCAAATTTGAAGCTCTCAAGTGAACGCCCCAATACAAAATATATAATATAAAAACTCTATTTATTTCAACACAAGCCTCAATTTCAAATGTACCAAAAATATCTTGCACGAGTTTAAACTTTGCTTATTTCTTGAACATTCTTGTAGTATATTTTTGCGGAATGAAAATGTAGAAAATGTAATAAAGTATTGACATTTTAATACTTACTTTATCAAAGACACAATTACACGTAGTAACTATTTTTTTTTCAAAATAAAGTCCAAACGTTTATTGAAAGCAAGATTTCATGGGCAGTGTTTAAGAATAAATATCACTTCTATAATTATAATAACAATACATTTTGATTTCAGTAATAATTATTTGCTGTAAGAATATGTTGCTTATTATGCATTATATTTATAAGGAGATGTAATGCGATTACTTCCAAGAATGATGTCATGGGTGGGCCAAATACACTCAGCAAACCATGAAAGTGGACATTCTCTGTTGTTCAAAATTTTTATATAAAACCGTAAATAAAATATAATGAAATATATATAAAATTAAAGAAAAAAATCATAATCTAACTAACATCAATTAAGATCGAGTTTAGAACTTTCACGCTTGGGTGGGCAAATTTATTTAAACGTTAGAAGATCTGACTAATAAAAATGCACAAAAAGTAGCCATTCAAATGTTAATGAACATGTGCATCTGTAAGATATTCTTGTTCAACAATGAAAATAAAGAATGCGAAACAATGAGGATTTAGGTCTGGATGACAACTGTAGTTTCAGGACTGTATGGGTTTGCCAAGCATATTCAAGTTTTTCTCATGATTGTTTTTTCATCGTTTTAATTTGACTTTACAAGATGGAAACGCTCATCAACATTCAAATTAGGCTTTTTTTTAAGACTCATTTATTGTTATAGCTGATGCGGTTGCATAATATCTTAAAGATAATTAATTTATGTTTAGTTTGATATATAAAGAATTTTTCCAGGTCAAATACGTAAAAATAGTTTTATAAATTCATTTTCAAAAGCTCGTATTCAAGCCATTTGCTCTTCCGGTTTAATCATGTTGTGTAGAATTTTTGTATGTTTGTATTCTATCATATTTTTTTTTTTCATTCTTTTTGTAAGCGCCCTGAGCATTTAATCAAAATGGATTTGGCGCTATATAAATTTTATATATTATTATTATTGTTATTATTATATTAGTTTTCAGGCGTTAAAATTCATTTTCTAGCGTCGAAAATGTGCTTTGGACATACAAATTAATTTATCGTCTTTCAATCTAAAGAGGCCAAAGCGCCATTCAAATTCATTTACGACGACCTCGAGGTCAAGTTAGCAGTATGTTCATTCATTTTCAAACAGGTACAAGAAGTAAAGAATATAGCCGTGGTTTTGCCTTTTTTTATGAATCTAACTTCACCACTTTTTTCTTCGTCATTTAAGCATTCTAATTTTTTCAAATGTAATTTGTCGTTACAAAATGATGAATTCATCTAATAATGTAAATACGAATTATTGGACTTCCCTCAATTTTTCATAATATTGTATCGTTTCAAATATGTACAGCATATTCAAAGTAGCCTTTCACTTCATATTGTCTGTCTTTTTGTAAATTTTGTCTAATTTATGTTTATTAGTTCGACCATTCGATTTGTAATTTCTTATTTCTTTTTGTTTTTGATAATCGCAGCCCCCCCCCCCCTCCAATAGGAGGGGTGCTTACGGGCCAAGCAACCCCACTGTACTTCATTATTGAGAAATCCTTCCGCGGCGATTGCGTTTGTTTATTAACTTTGTTATGTTTCATGATTTTACATTTTTGTATAGATAACATAATTTTTCATCTTTTTCATTTATTCCTGATCTATGACACTGCAAGAACAAGAATTTACATATTGTTCTAAATTTTACTTTGTAAAAACAATTTCAAAATTCGATGGGAAGGAGTGCATTGTTAAATCCAATGCTTAAATAGCGAACATGCCTGTCTTTTGATGAAATCGAATTCCAAATGTTCGCGATCCGAAGCTCCTTTTCAAATTCAATTCAAATTCGTATTTATTTCATTTCCAACAGAAAGAAAAGACAATAAGACAAATAATATGTACAAATTCAATTTACCTTGATAAGTGTAGAAGTACACTTACACTTTGAATTTGAATGCTCATTGGATAAAATTCTAATTTGCCAAATTTAACAAAATGCATAATGAAAGTATGCAATTGCTTGCCCTAAAAACCAAATTGAATGCTCATTTTAGGCAAATGAATATTGATCTTGATGAGATTCAAATTCAAATGAATTCGAGCGACTGTGCATCATCTGGCTGCTGTTTCGATGAATTTGATGGGAAACACCTCTGTTAAATATTTAGTTGAAAATCTTAACTCCAACTGGTGTCTAGTTTCTTTTAGTGCTGAGTATATATCCAGTATTATTAATACCTCATTCACACCGACGAGACCGATACCAAACCGACAACTGACCGATCAAAACATTACATTACACTGAATGGCCAAGAATCTGTCGTTTTGGTATCGATTTAGAGTTGGTATGACTGAGGTATTTCAGGAGAGCCTATTTATTCTATCTGATGTTTGGCATTCTAAGGGCATTTCATGGAATAGAAATGTTGAAGAAGATATATTTGACAGGGAAGATTGAGTGAAGAAGAAGAAGAAGAAAAAAGAGGAAAAGCATCTCTAGTAAGCTGCGAGGTGCAACCTACAGAGGTAAAGAGCTGCTTGGAAAAAGCCACGACAGAAAAATTGGAAATACATAATCATCAACACTTTGCAACAAGGCATGTGAAGAAGAAGAAGAAGAAGAAGAAGAAGAGGAGGAAGAAGAAGAAGAAGAGGAGGAAGAAGAAGAATTGGGAAAAGGAGAAGAGGAGAAAGAGGCGAAGAAAAGGAGAAAGAGAAGAAGAAAAGATGAAGAGACGATCATTGTTGTTGGTATTCCAGGCCGAATTCGTCAAAATATTAGTCTATTTCATTAACGCACATTCAATTTTTAGCAAAGTTTGGTCGCTTGCTGCTCCCGTGCTTCAATTTCGATTTTTTTTTCACTCAATTTCATTTTGTTTCACTGAATTTCTTTATTTTACATTCAAATTAGACTTTCATTCAATTTAAAAATGCGTAAAAGGCATTCAATTTGCGGAGTTTGACTGGAATAGGGATTTTATTTCGCTGTATTCCATTTTCATTTTCACCAAAGGACAGCTTTTTTTTAAATAACACTATTCACAGCCTTGCCTTTTTTAGAAACATGACGGTCGCTTTTCACCATTTAATTTGAAATTTCTCATACATATTCGTCTACATATTTTCCTATTCCTCTTGTGACATTTATCACCTTTTAAATCATTAATTTTTTCTCTTTTTTCAGTATCTTCATCTTTTTAACATGTTCCTTCATGCACTTTCTTATTTATTTGTATGTACTGTACATTTCATTTGACAATTAATGGTAGGGATTTTGCCATTGTTCCTGCCGATATCAGTACAGTAGTGAGAAAGCTCATTCCATCCAAGGAATTTTTATCAAGTTTGTGAAATATCTTGCGGTTCATGCTTTTATGAGCAGGCTTGCATGCTTATCGAACACTAGTAAAACAGTGAACTGATATTAAAGGTTTTCCTATTCAAAATTGGCACAATACGCTTTCAAATTTATTTTCAAACGCTCGTATTGAAGCGATTGCTCGTCCCGTTTATCATATGGTTCATATTAGTTTTCAGTCGTTCAAATTCATTTTTCCAGCGTGCAAAATTGTGCTTCGAACATCAAAATTACTTTATCGTCGTTCAATTTAAAGAGGCCAAAGCGTTAAATACATCTATGACGACTTGGGTGCGGATTCTCGATAGGGTTTTAAATTTCCCCTTTTTCATATTTATTTATAGGCAGTCAAGTTAGCTGTACGTTCGTTCATTTTTCAAAAAGGTTGCAGAAGTACAGAAAATAGCCGGATTTGCCTTTTGGGGAATATCTAATGCATCACCATTTTTCGCGTCATTTACGCATTCTACAAGTTATCAAAGTGATTTAGTCAATTAATTATATCTTATTGGACCACCCTTTACTTTTTATATACTATACTGTTTCAAACGTGGAAATCGTATTCAGAATAACCTTTAATTCACATCATATTTGTCTGTCTTTTTATATTTTGTCTAATTTTTCTTTAAGTTGACCCTTCGCTTTGTCATTTCTCCTTTTTGTTGTTGACTATCACGGGCTGCTCATGGGGCTCGAGCAACTCCACTTTATAGTCAGAAATCGTTCTGCGGCGCTTGCGTTTGTTTATCAACTTTGTTTTGTTCCCTGATTTTACCCTTTTGTAGAATATATCATTGTTCATCATTACCATTTATTCTCGATTTATGGCATTGCAAGAACGCCACCTTACATAACGGTGCCTACAGTATGAAAGCATATTTAAGGTCATTTGTACTCGGTACACTGTAAAAACTGAAGTGCTGTATATAGCACTTTTTGAGGACATGCATAGGGACTGCACTCAGAGTGTTATTGTAATGCACACAGCGTGCTATTTCAGCACTTTCACGGGAGCTGGACCGGCTACTTAAACGCTAAACATTCATTTACAAAAAAAATCGTGATTTTGGCGAGCCTCGAACCAGGGTCCGCTGATCGAGAATTGCTGGCATTACCGCAAGACTAACTCACATTTATGACACCACATAGTTCATGTTATCTACTTGACTCCCATGACTAAACTGGATTGCAACAAGCATTCGTTAGCCTATCGGTAACGTCAGCGCCTCTCAATCAGCGGAACCTGGTTCGAGCCTCGCCACGGTCACATATTTTTTTTGCTAGTAAATTAGCACACTACAAGTGCTAAAACAGCATTTCAGGTGCAGTCACTATACATGCCCCGAAAAAGTAGCACTTCAGTTTTTACAGTGTACAATTGACCTTGATCTGTACATGCGCAAATTATAATTACGAAGTAGCTTATTCAAAAGTGTTGCATAGTTTTATCGACACACACGAAAACTGTAAATGTAAATTTGGCGAAAGATATAAAGTATAATTCATCCAACCTCCCAATCATAGGATGCTCCCCTTCAAATGTAAATATTGTCCACTTCCCATACTTCTGTATATTATTCGTTAATGGTCGAAACAAAAGCTCACTTTGCCATGGAGTATTACTAAAATATGAATGGTTACTAATGTTAAGTATTACATAAATGTAAACCCCAATCATTGTTTATTGTGCGACGAAACCTCAACGTATGACATAATTCTGAATTGCATTGTATATTGTATCGCCACGTAAATGTACGGTACACACTAAGAAATTAGGGTGCAGTTTGGCACCCGTAGGGATGCAGACCGTTGCAATAGCAGCACCCTTTAGGGTGCAGACTTGAACCTTTCAGGGTGCATATGTGAACCCTATAGGGAGCAGATGTGTACCCATAGGGGGTTCAAAATTTGTACCCCTGTGTGGGGTTCAAAATTGCACCCCCAATATAACGTGCATTATTTTGCACCCTCTGGGTTCATAACTGCAACCTAAAGGGTGTATCGTCGATGGCAATCGATCATAATTCTTGCCTCTTCACAGCTTAACAGCAGACAATAAAAAGTTATTGCCAATATTTCATAATTCACGCACGAATGGGACCACGTCATGGGAGGACCTCGGTGAGATCCAACGAACCACGCCCGGGGGCGTCTACAGTGCGACAGCTTGTTGTTTTTGGTTTTTACGGCGCTGTCATTCAGAACTTGAATATTTACGCCATTGTTTTACTCGTACAAAATATGAATATTTACGACATTGTTTTACTCATACAACTTTAAAAGCTGAAGCATGTACTCCACTATCTATCAGTATCAGTTAGTGAAACTAGCACTTTCAACACCGGGCGTGGTTCGTTTAAATGATACAATCCCGACTGAATTATCAAATGTAACCACGTATTCTTATTTGAATATTTATTCTGACAAGAAACTATTAAAATGAGCCATGATAAACTCCCCATATGATTTGAATATGCGAATTATGCAAAGTTTCCTGCCTCAAGCCCTACAAGTACCGATACGTTATAGTTGCTGTTGGCCTGCAAGCCGGTTAATATTAGTCTCTGTGCGATTACTCTCATGAAACGCGTCATTACGGAGATTTTTTATTTTAAAAAAATTACGACACAAGCTGATCAAAATGGATTTATTTTTTTCTTTTTAGTCTTACTTCAGGAGATATTGTGACATAAGTGTCAACAATGCTGGTGTGGGTATTCATGTAAGACTAATACTTCTGATTGAAGGGTGCAGAATTCAACCGAAAACAATTTTGAACCCCGGTTTCTGCAAAGCGCATCCGTAAGGGTCATGCTCAGCCCAAAATTGCACCCTAAAGGGCACCCTAATTTCTTAGTGTATATGTATTTGTTATGTATGTATTTTGACCTGCCATGAGTCTGAAAATAGACCATGGACCTGGTTTATATGTCAACTAGTTCTTTTATTGAAATAAAGACTTGATAAAACAACATGTTTCTTTGTCTATATACAGGCAAATGATCAGAAGCCACAAGTATTCTGGATGTTCCTATTCGGTATCGTAACCTGCTTGTCCTTTGGTAAGTTTGATTTATATTTAATTTTCCCTTCCTCTTATTGAACAATGGTTCGTTTTCAACATAAATTCATGATATCATTTTTGTTATTCAAGTAAAGTAGAATGCAATATACTGTACATGTACGAGGTAAACATAGCATATTAAGTCCAACATGGTTTGAACAAGAAAATGATATCATGAGTATTAACATAAACCTGATAGTGAGAAAGTTGCAATTGTACCAGGTCCAGACGGATGGCAGGTTTGCATGATTTGTACCACACACACACACACCCGCGCGCATTTTATCGATATAAACGTAGGAGGCGCCAAATTACTTATTTTACCACAAAGTTTTGTTCGGTAGGGATTATATAACGTGGAAAATCTATATATGTATAACTCCTGGGTATCTAACGTCCTAAGTTGGACTTAGGGCGATGTCTGTTTTTCTTGATTATATCAAGAGTTTGGGGATTTACTAAAAATACCTTATCGCACACAAAAGGTATTTATTATAGGATTCTGTTTGCCACAAATGCAAACTGAATCAAATTAATTCTACATAATTTTACATAATTATACCAACATTTTGAATCCATTAATTCTCTGTAACGTCTTTTTTGCGATGATATAGGTATATACAATTAAAATAAAATCGCCTTTTAGTAGAATCTAGGTATATATATATATATATATATATATATATAGTCCAAATGATTGGCTCCTGCGGTGTTTTTACTTGACTCCTGAGTATTTAATCTTTTTTCGATATATATATATATATATATACATCAAAATAGAAAATTTTTAAAATGTATGAAACGGTTTTGTAACTCATTGATGTAATCTTACATGATCGGCTTTTTAGAATATTTCATGGATAAAGATAGTGAGTAAAACAAAGAAATTAAATTGTATGTCGGCTACTTTTCAAGTAAACTGAAATTGATATGCATGTATAATACCTTCATCTTTAGATTTTGATTACATGATTTATGATAATTAACATTATTTATTTGTTAAAAAAGAGGAAATACAGGGACTTCAATTGTACGTCATTACTTTGCCTCATATACTTAATATAGCGTTTAAGGAGTGTACATAGATTCCTACAAGGAAAGAAAGATAAAATTCCAGTAAACAATAGACTTGGACATTTTCCATAAAACACTGTAGCTGTATGACATAGCTGACACTAATATAATAATCGTAAAATGTGAAATATGAAAATAAACTGAAACTGAAACTGAAATTGAAACTAATTACGTTACCTTTTTTATTATACTACATTTTTATCTTTCGATACGTATATGTATCCCTCCACTATTCACACTCATATACCTTAATGGGAAATTCTGTGAAATGTGTTCTATATGACATAGGCCTACTGTCCGGTGTTTAATTCAAAGATAAAGTTGGGTTCTGGTCATGCGATTACACTGTGAGAGGAAATTTATTGTCAGTATTGAAGCAAGCGGGAAAGGTTGATAATGTAGTACATAATAATTAGTGTATACGGAGGGGTTTTAGAATTATCAGCTGACAGTTGCATGGACTGCACACATAAATATGTAAATGGGACTACACACACGTGTGGCGTAAGAATTTGGTCCAAATTTTTCAGCTATTTCTTGATAATCTGGGCTTTAATAAAAAGGAAACTCAACTTTGAAAATTTTCTACATTTGGACTATATAACTTGCCCTATATATACACCGGCGTTTAATATCAAAGAGTAATTAAGTTGCTTTCCAACGGTAACTTGTTTGGGTTTCCAGGGTCACGCATCAATTAACACCATTGTCTTCAAAATTTTGTGCAAAATTCCATTTGGTTCACTTTCTTGTAAAACACCAAAGGCTTGGTTTGAGTTGAATGGCTTTGTCAACTAGACTGGTTGCTCTTCATGGGCATCCGTTAGTAAGCAAATCTCATAGTGATTAATATCACGCTTTAACAAAGAGTCTTATGAACTTCACAAAGCATGGAACGAGTTGTTAGTCAAAAACTTTGACCAAGAAGTGAGATCTTCAGAGAGCACAGAAAACATGTTCGTTTGTCTTCCGGCGATTTTCAACTAAAAGCTGAAATTTTTAAAAATCAGCAAAGTAAAATCTTGAATCACACGCTTGAGTTTTTCATTTTCCCTCTTTATTTTTTTTGCCTTTGATTTGCAATCCTTTTGGTTTTCACTGGCTATTTTGCAATTAACCTTGTAAAAATTCACAAAAGATTCCTATCTGAAAAGGGTTTTATGAAGCAAAAATCCTGAATAACATCTCATTAACACTCATTTAAAAAAGGAAATTATACACAACTAGAAAGGCCGTCAAAGGCGGTAGACCCACGCCTTAGCGGAGCTATTATTCTTGAAAGTGCAGATATATTTTTACTGGTTGGTTCCCCTGTCGTGTATAAAAAAAAGTAAACCCAATACCTAGGTTTTGTTTTGTTGCGATTATTTTTGTAAGCAGTAGCCATTCAAAGGGGATAAAACAAGAGGCACATCTACCCCCCCCCCCCCCAATAAATGTTGCCATATCCAGGTCATAGATTTGTGTGTCCCCACCCTTGAAAAAATTCTTCTGAAAAAGATATTTTATTATTGAAACATCTCTCCCCTAAAAGTAATTGATTAGACATGTCAGAGAGCGTGGCGTGGTGAGGAAAAAAATGTTAGCAATTTGTATTCAGTGTTCAGTCATGTAAGTGTTAGTAAATGTATTCATGTTCTATCTTTAAATTACATTGCAATTGGGGTTGTTGTTTTTTTTCATCGGGCTTGGATAAAATAAATATGACGACAAAATAAGTTGGATCTCGACTTAAAAATGACATGCATGCGAGGCACAGAGCTTACTCACTCAGCTCAGTCACCACCCATCAACAAAGTCAAAGTGGATACTGGCGTGCATGTATTCGGCGAACCTCGATCAGCCACCAAATTTTGCAAATCCACACAAATTTTAAAAAAATACAGTTTTTGTATATATTTTACAACTACGAAATCCACTCAAACAGACATAAATGAGTTATAAACTAACTCAAATCTCAAATGACAGGACCGTTATAACCCAAAGAAAAAAGTTCAATCCTACTACAGTCAGCCAGGCACAGGCACTGTACTCCCTGGGGTTATGTACTCCCTAGCCCGACCAGATCGCCGTCACTTCGCGACAGCGCTGTGTATAGGTATGTACGTACAGCTAGCTACACAGCCCACTCACTCAGATCAACACACGCGAACGCTCGCAAGTGCGATAGACTCACTCACGTCGAACAAACTCACCAGATTTTCACCGAAAACAATTAAAATCACGTACTACACGTCCACCAGGATAAAATAAATCACAAAAACTTCCACAACAAAGTGGAAAGAACCGGGGAAAATAAACAGAAATGCACAGAACAAATGACAGAAGATAAGAAATAGAGGAGAAGCCGTAGGGCCAGGGTAGCCTGAATCTAAATGAATTTGTAGATTAAAAAAAGCGCGATAGCTAGCTAGCTATAAGCTATATAGAGCCGCCTATTACTAGTATACCGTACATAGCCGCTTTCGCAGTAGTAGTTCAAGCGCGCGAAAAATCCCTTGTTGCTGGGATACGTTGGCTTTGAATATTCATTGCAGGCTCGTACGGATTTGAAGTGAAATGGCAAATAATGGGTCTAAAAGTCTTCTAAAATTCATAAACCTGAAATAGACTTTTGGTGAGACGAAGTAATGAGTGTTTTGATTGGCCAAAATATTTCTGCATCTGCAGGCGAAGTTTGGGGTCATCAATCTTTCTAGTTTCTTTCCTGTCACTATCTGAACTGAAGTTACTACAGGGTCAAAACTTCAAGGTCACACAGAATGTGCAGGGGTCAACCAATCATCACCAAAATCTAATCGATTCTTTCCTGTCACTTTCTGAACATTCCCTGAAAATTTGGTGCAAATCCGTTCACCCGTTCTCTTGTTATCTTGTACACAAACAAACAAACAAACAAACAAACAAACAAAAAAACAAAAAAAAACATACGGAGCCCTTTACATAACCCTGCCGATTTCATCGGCGTGGGTAAAAAAAAAACATACGGAGCCCTTTACATAACCCTGCCGATTTCATCGGCGTGGGTAAAAAAAAACATACGGAGCCCTTTACATAACCCTGCCGATTTCATCGGCGTGGGTAATGAGAATAGAAGCACCAAAAGGCATCTCCTTTAACCTCATGCATATTCTGTTAAAGTGAACCAACTAGATTTTTGCACAAGTTATTGAAGACAATGGCGTATAGTGATGCATGACCCTGGAAGTTACCATCATACCAAATATGAACTACTCTTTCATATGGTATGGATTTCTTTGTCAGTTAGTTAATTTACAGGAATTTT
Source organism: Heliocidaris erythrogramma (assembly GCA_025617745.1). NCBI lineage: Eukaryota > Metazoa > Echinodermata > Echinoidea > Camarodonta > Echinometridae > Heliocidaris > Heliocidaris erythrogramma. The sequence continues at coordinate 5,294,371 of CM046861.1, forward strand.
TCAAAGTTGGTTTTCCTTTTTTTAAAACGCCCAGTAGTTGGAATATAAGCTAGGGCATTCGAGGAACAGTCTTTTTCAGGTTACACTTCTTCTATGATATTCATTCAAACTGACATCAAAAGAAAGAGAAACCTCACAAATTATTGTTCACCTTGACAACAACTCGACATTCTCTTTAAATGTGATATTACTACTATTTATGACCATTAATTGGTGTTTCTTTCTGTTATAACCATAATTATCGACCAATTGACCAATAAAACAACAATGTTTTATTAATGCTTTCTATCAAGGTATTTGCACAGTCGGTCGGTTCGAAAATGGGTAAGAATGAAATAAAAACATTTAAAGATTTAATGTTAGGGCTGCTGCTATTTTACCATTCGGTTGCGAATTCAAACCTTTACTTTCTCAGTACAGAGAGGCTGCAAACTCTCGGAGGCAAGGCGTATGAAAACGCCACCTTCGGATAGCAGCAGGAAGGGGGGGGGGGGAGGGTGTCGCGTAATGGGGAGATTGCTCTTAAAGTAGAACTTTAATGATTTTAAATATTGGCTTAATACTTATTATTGCATAGATGGCATAAATTAAACAAGGTTATCCAAATTCAACGCTTGGAAACATTTGAAGTAATGATTATTATCAATTATAAAACGGTAAAATACAGCCCCCGATATAGCAGCTGAAGAGCTCCTCGAACGCTGCTGAGATATGTGACGACACACCATGGACCAGTCCTGTCTAAGCAGACGATGTCCCATAACATCTTACACATTTTTCAGATCATATTTTGTCATCTCCTCTTCACTTATTTCTCTTCCTTCACTAGCGTCAGTCTTAATGTTAGTCTGTTGCCTCACTCTTAACTTCGTGTATGGTATTATTTTGATGAAAAATGCAGCGTTAAAAAAATAAAGGAATCAGTCACTTGTAAACAAAATAAGACGCCATTGTATTTTCAGCTGCTTGCACCGGGGCATGTTCGGCGTTTCAAGAGGGAACGAATACCATCCTGCTATTATTCGGAGGGCTTTTCAATTTGAAAGTGGGGTTTATTTCATTGATCATTGACCCTTCTCCTGTGTATTTACAATCAAACGGTTTTAGCTATCAGAATCAGTTTCACTTTCCCTTTATAATGGTGTGAAATAAGGTCATGTTTAAATACACCAAACTCTTTATAATTTGATAAATAATTGCATTGCAATTACGTTCATTCATTATAGGACGTCGTCTGCTTAAGCAGGATCGATCCCGAGTGTGACGACATCAAAACATTGCTATATTTCTGGCGAATCCTCGGATATTCCAGATGCTGAGAAGAGCTTTTATTTGTGTTGTTTTTATAATCATCAGATACGCAGTTGACATAAAACTTATACGATTGCCATATGTAAGCTTCCCAGTTTCTAGTGATACATTAATTGCCATATTTGTGATTTTTTTGAATAGCCACTTTAAAATAAAATCGGTCAATACATCGAATCAAAGGGTTGGGAGAGGAGGGAAAAAAAACCCAGAAAACCCCACTATTTCTACTTTTGTGGGTTTTTTTCTCACACAGTCTTACCCGTTTTATCGGATTCGACCAAGCATAAAGAGACAACGTGTACAGACGGGTTTGGCCTCAACTACACCTTACCGATGTTCATCGAGTGCAAGGTGAAGCGACATCAGAACGGCAGCATGGTACAGACCATCCCAAAGATCATCCCGTACCCATCTGTCGTTGCCGGATGTCACCGAAGAAAGAGTGAACAAGACATCCCAGCCGGTCATAGAATATGCAGATTCCCTGGTAATTATAATCCCTCTTTATTCTTTTTCTATTTTTTTTTTCACATGTTAAATTCAGTGTATTTTCCACAAATCAACCATTATGTAAATTATGTAAATTTACCCATAAATTTACATATATATATATAGAGAGAGAGGGAGAGTACCAGGTCCAGACGGATGGCAGGTTTGCATGATTTGTACCACACACACACGCGCGCACATTTTATCGATATAAATGAGTACATCTGTAGACGTAGCTGTTGGTACCACGCTTTTAATTAGCTTTCGGGCAATTAGCCCTTCTTCAGATCTACATGAGTACGACAGAAACGGCAAAAAGAAACTAAGATATTTGAACGCATATTATATACACAACAAAGAATAATATAATATGTAATATATAAAGGGAACATATAATGCGATACAAATAGTATAACTAGAATAACTAGTTGTATCGCATTATATGTTCCCTTTATATATTACATTATTATATAATTGCCCGAAAGCTAATTAAAAGCGTGGTACCAACAGCTACGTCTACAGATATACTCATTTTGTTGCCTCTATATAATTAGCACCCGAGTACACTACCCCACCATGTTAAAGAGTGTGAGCCAATTGTTGCTCTTATATATATATATAAATATATATATATATATATATATATATATATTGTAACGAAATTGGGTTTAATTTCGTAGAAAAGCTTAAGTTTTCGTATAGAAATAATCGTTTTGGCCGATTACCGTATTGAAATAACATTTTATCAAAATGTGAGATCGATCATGTCACGTTTTTGAGGAAAGATGATGTTTTAGTTAATACACTTTAGCCTGTAACTTTTGTTGTTGTTATATTTGCTCTATATGATTGTTACCAAGTTATTTAGCATTTTATGCCAATTAATCTGGTAGGTCATTTGCCTAGATCAAAGCAAGGAAAGTTAGGAAAATATGAGTTGATTATTGCATGTGTATGTAATTAACCACTTTTTCTTGTACATGTGATTGCATATGTTATGGTGTATTTGCTGAATTAAACGTCTTTGGCCAAAGAGTTTAAATACGAAGAGTGCTCAGTGCCGAAATAAAGCACGCGTATATATTGTGGTACATGACGATCGACCCAGAGGGAAAGGCTGTAGTCTTAATCAAGATGTTTTTATTTTTTTACTTTCTTTATTTTTTTAATTCTTTTTCTGGACAGCGCTTTTGCCTTTTGGTAAAGCCCTAACTAAAGGGCATAATCTTGATATTGTCCCTTCAAATACAAACTTATGTCCCAAAACAGATAGGAATCAACTCTAACTGCACCAGGGAGGAGAGGGAGAGAGTTGGGAGGGCGGCCTCGGACTAGATGTCAGTGTTTTTTTGTTAAAGTTATTTGCTATGAAATTTCTATTAATATTTATGTGGTGATGGGGGGGGGGGGGGTCCAAACATGTTCCCTGATATTAAGTTCTATATGGGCAAACACTGCGATATTTGACGGGAATGTCGAGAAAAGTTATTGAAAAATAATTATGTGCTATCTTTATTTTTCTATTAAATCAGAATATTTCATTTGATATGATTTATGGAAGTTATAGGGATTATAGACCTGCAATGTAATTTTATTAGCCTTATTCTTTTTAAATTCAAGACAGAAAAAGGCTTTAATAAAATGAGATTGCGTGCGAGCAATTCCTTATATAAATATAAAGATTACATTAAGGAAAAATTTAAAAAACTGGACTAATAATATCTGATACCCTACACCCCTCCTTTGACAGCCCTGCATCAATTTTGTGCCCCCACCCTTTTACTACATCCCGCATTCGCCCTTGTCATAGAATGTCAGTGTCAGACTCATATCCATAACAGGGTTCAGAAGCCCCCCCCCCCCCCCCCCCCCCCCCCACACACACACACACTACATTGTCGGTTTTGGCAAACTGACATATCATCGGCAAAGCCAACGGCAACGCCACCACCTCGATCGGGATCGCAGAGGGGTAGACCAAGCCTAGATAGTGCTAGACACCTATCATGTCCATGCACCTATTCCGCTCAGCTATTCCATGCTGCTTGCATGAACATCAGCCATTAGGCTAGGCGTAATGCGGTGATAAAACATTGATTATACGAATTTATGAATTTAACACATTGAATTTTGCCTCTGGTACATTAGAAATATAGTAGTGAACTGGAATTTAGTTAGATTTTCTTCTAACCGGCTAGGCTGGGTTTGCTTTCGGGCGGACGTACGTCTGCTACATGGTCGTCTGCTAGTGCACGATCTAATTGGATGTCGTCACTCACGTGATCGGTACACGCCCATTTACATTAGGTCATCGATAACAAATTGGAATGCACGTGTAGTATGGCAAATTATTTTTTTTTTGGTCGAAAGCATGCATATTCCCGGGGATTTGTGCGGGGTTTATTGGACTCACCGAGCCTCAATTATACCCTTCCATAGCTTTAAATTTCATGTAAATCACATTTTTCCTAATTTCAAATAAATACTAGGGGAATTAAAATCATTTCAAAACCCCTGTTTTTATGTGTTAACCAATGGGAGCTGGAAGGCCAAAAGCATGCATATTCCCGGGGATTTATAGGGGGTTTATTGGACTCATCGATCCTCAGTTATACCCTTTCAGGGCTTTAAATTTCATGTAAATCACATTTTTCATAATTTCAAATAAATACTAGGGGAATTAAAATCATTTCAAAACCCCCGTTTTCATGTGTTAGTCTATGGGAGCTGGAAGGCCAAAAGCATGCATATTCCCGGGGATTTATGGGGGGTTTACTGGACTCACCAAGCCTTCATTATACCTTATTAGAGCTTCAAATTTCATGCAAATCACATTTTTTACATTTTCAAAGAAAAATTATGGGAATTATAATCACCCTAAAATTCCTTGTTTTGCGTGTTAACCTATGGCAGGCGAGACGTTTTTGGTCAAAAGCATGCATATTCCCGGGGATTTATGGGGGGTTTACTGGACTCATCAAGCCTTAATTATACCTTTTCAGAGCTTTAAATTTTATGTAAATCACGTTTTTTATATTTTCAAATAAAAATTATGGGAATTATAATCATCCTAAAATTCCTTGTTTTCGCGTGTAAACCTATGGCAGGAGAGACTTTTGGGGGTAAAAAGCATGCATATTCCCGGGGATTTATGCGGGGTCTATTCAACTAGTTGAGTCTTAATTAAGCATTTTCAGAGCTTTAAATTTTATTCAAGTCACATTTTTCAAAATTTTGATTTAATTCTGGGGGAATTATAATCATTCAAAAATTCCCGTTTTTGCGTGTTTACCTATGGGAGATGGAAGGCCAAAAGCATGCATATTCCCGGGGATTTATGCGGGGTCCCTTGCACCTTTTGAGCCTTCATTAAGCCTTTTCAGAGTCTCTAATTACATGTAAGCCACATTTGCACTTAATTCAAGGTAATACTAGAGGAACTATAATCATTTTTAAAATCCATGTTTTCACGTGTTAACCCTATGGCAGATGACTCTGTCAAAAAGCAGGCATGATCCAAGGGATTCATATCGGCATTTATTGACAAAAAAGGTTCAAGAAATGTTTTTTCAACTATCCATCCTTTTCTCGTGCAAAAATCAGACTTGAAAAAGATAGAGTAAGATATGAAATATCAAGAAAAAGTGAGACATATTTTCACGTGTTATACCTATGGAGAACGTATTTTTCCGAGTCTGTTTTTAACACAGCAAAGTATGCCTCCAAAATGTACTACGGAAGTAGGTCAGAGTAATCTGTCTTGATACTATTTAAAGTCTTTGCTTTGGCTGAGTCATTCACTGTATGCCAAGTCAGCGCTCACCGAGCCTGATAGTACGGTGGCTGATACTTCAGGCTGGCTTGTATGGGGCGCCAAGTGTAAAGTGCCTATTCCGTTACAAAATTGCCTCATTTCGTGACAAAATTCACTCAAAACTGTCTTCTGTTACAAAATTATTGAACAACGGTTCATTTTGTTACAAAATGAATTTGGAAAGGTTATTCTGTAACAAAATGATTCTGACCATTTTCATTCTGTAACAAAAATTTATTTTGTGACAAAATATTTTACACTCCCATTTTATTCTGTAACGAAATCATTCTGTTACAAAATTGACATTACAAAATAATTTTGTCCATTTTCATTTTGTAACGAAATCATTCCGTTACAAAATAGTAAGGACGAAATGATTTTGTCTATGTCGTTTTGTAACAAAACTATTCTGTTACAAAACTGACAGGACAAAATAATTTTGTCCATTCTATTTTGTAACAAAATCATTCTGTTACAAAATTGACAGGACAAAATAATTTTGTCCATTCTATTTTGTAACAAAATCATTCTGTTACAAAATTGACAGGACAAAATAATTTTGTCCATTTCATTCTGTAACCAAATTATAGCTGTTACAAAATGGACAGGACAAAATGATTTTGTTCATTTTCATTTTGTAACAGAATCATTTTGTTACAAAATTGAAAGGACAAAATGATTTTGTCGTATTTCATTTCGTATAACAAAATCATTCTGTTACAAAATGTATAGGACAAAATGATTTTGTCCATTTTCATTTCGTATAAGAGAATTCATTCCGTACGCACAGGACCAGGACCGAATGGTTTTGTCCATTTTCATTTTGTAACAGAATTCATTCCGTACGCACAGGACCAGGACCGAATGGTTTTGTCCATTTTCATTTTGTAACAGAATTCATTCCGTACGCACAGGACCAGGACCGAATGGTTTTGTCCATTTTCATTTTGTAACAGAATTCATTCCGTACGCACAGGACCAGGACCATTCTGTGTGGTCTTTTATTTTGTCGATTCAGCACCATTGCTCTAAATATAACAAGGGCGCTGATTGGCTCAACTTGCCTTGCCCATGTGTCGTAGCGTTCGCTCGGAAAATCACCAGTTCCAGGATATTATAGTCAAACACAACCATTCTTTTGCAGATTTTGGAGGTCTAAAAGTCATATTGAGAAGGTAAGATCTAGATCTATAAGCTGTACCTCTACCGTAGAATTAAGAAATGTGACTAAACTAATCTGAGCCCCAAGGCTCAGTCACCATGCACTTCTAAAAATGTTTAATTTCCCTGCATTGTGATTGTGGTAGACTACATCTAACTGTTACTGTTATACTGTTAGTGTTAGGCCTAACTTTTAGTGATGATAATAATGAATAGAAACAGAATGACATGAGAGAAAAAAAATGATAGAATGCAAAGAGTTTTATAAGGAAAGAGGGAAGTAAAGATTAGATCTAATCAATTGATAACATAATAGAGAGAATATAAAGTTATGTGAAAGAAGGATAAAGATATAGACCTAGGTCTAACCTAAATAGAGAGAGAGAGAGAGAGAAATGGTAGAAGGATAGGCCTAAAGAAAACCATGGCGAAAGATGTAGAGAAGATTATTTTGCCCCCCCCCCCCAAAAAAAAAGAATAGCATAACAAAATTATAGATGAAAAGCAACAAGAAAAAGAAAATAAAAGATAAAAAGAAAGAATAATGCAAAATAGAGAAGTAGGTCTAGCATTTTTCACTGTTAATAATTTGCACAATTAGATCTAAGACTAAGTTAGATCTAATGAATTTCACAATTCTGTGTAAGTTAGAAGTTTTGAAGCCCCCACCAAGCCCTATCAGTATCAGATAAAACACAAAAGGAATGAAAATCCGGTCCAAAACAGAGATGTAGACCCTAGCATTTTTCGTTGACTTTGGTTGGGTGTAGATCTAGATCTAGATCTAAACCAAATGATGATAGACCAAACGGCTAGTAGGCCTAGACGAACATTGATTGATACTAGGCAAGTGGTAATTAGAACAAATGGTAATTGGACGAAATGTTAATGAGACTAATTGGTAGACCAAGTGATTTTAGGCAAAATGACCAATTGGCTGAAGACTAAGTGGCAATTTTACAGTACAGCCCCGTCCCATCCGTACCCCCACGCCGGCGCTGTCGAGATCGAAAGTGTAGACCTACCTATTAAAGTCTACCTCATCGCTGACTAACTGTTAGTTTGAGATAGATCTGGGGAGCGTTTCATCAAGCATTTTGTCAGTGATTTTCACCGACAACTGTTATAAGCTACTGAAATCCTTGCATCTGATTGGTTGAGAGCAAATTTGTCGGTGAAAATCACTGACAAAACGCTTGATGAAATGCTCCCCTGATCTACCTGACCTAGCCTGGGTCTCCAATTTAAAATAGGCCCTTTTTAGGGCCTTCAGCCTTGGGGCTCAGATTAGTTTAGTCACATTTCTTAATTCTACGGTAGAGGTACAGCTTATAGATCTAGATCTTACCTTCTCAATATGACTTTTAGACCTCCAAAATCTGCAAAAGAATGGTTGTGTTTGACTATAATATCCTGGAACTGGTGATTTTCCGAGCGAACGCTACGACACATGGGCAAGGCAAGTTGAGCCAATCAGCGCCCTTGTTATATTTAGAGCAATGGTGCTGAATCGACAAAATAAAAGACCACACAGAATGGTCCTGGTCCTGTGCGTACGGAATGAATTCTGTTACAAAATGAAAATGGACAAAACCATTCGGTCCTGGTCCTGTGCGTACGGAATGAATTCTGTTACAAAATGAAAATGGACAAAACCATTCGGTCCTGGTCCTGTGCGTACGGAATGAATTCTGTTACAAAATGAAAATGGACAAAACCATTCGGTCCTGGTCCTGTGCGTACGGAATGAATTCTGTTACAAAATGAAAATGAACAAAATCATTTTGTCCTGTCCATTTTGTAACAGCTATAATTTGGTTACAGAATGAAATGGACAAAATTATTTTGTCCTGTCAATTTTGTAACAGAATGATTTTGTTACAAAATAGAATGGACAAAATTATTTTGTCCTGTCAATTTTGTAACAGAATGATTTTGTTACAAAATAGAATGGACAAAATTATTTTGTCCTGTCAATTTTGTAACAGAATGATTTTGTTACAAAATAGAATGGACAAAATTATTTTGTCCTGTCAGTTTTGTAACAGAATAGTTTTGTTACAAAACGACATAGACAAAATCATTTCGTCCTTACTATTTTGTAACGGAATGATTTCGTTACAAAATGAAAATGGACAAAATTATTTTGTAATGTCAATTTTGTAACAGAATGATTTCGTTACAGAATAAAATGGGAGTGTAAAAAATTTTGTCACAAAATAAATTTTTGTTACAGAATGAAAATGGTCAGAATCATTTTGTTACAGAATAACCTTTCCAAATTCATTTTGTAACAAAATGAACCGTTGCTCAATAATTTTGTAACAGAAGACAGTTTTGAGTGAATTTTGTCACGAAATGAGGCAATTTTTTGTAACGGAATAGGCACTTTACACTTGGCGCCCCATAGGCTTGGTGCGCGGGCCAAATGATTCAAATGATGGTTATGCACAGTCATTCCAAATATTGATTTGGAAGATTTCGAGAAGAACTTGTTCAATCGCCTAGTGATTGATTTCTTGGCTTTTGCCTGGCTGTCTTAGCACCTCATCGCAGGGAAGCTGGTGGATGATAATCTACTAATACTAGGTCTGGACATGGTCGTGCGGTACTGAAGTCTTCTGGACATGGTCGTGCGGTGCTGCGTACTTCTGGACATGGTCGTGCGGTACTGCGTACTTCTGAAGAGTAAACTAGCAGAAATAGCACAGTAGTGACGGTTTGCAGAGAAAGCAAGGTTTGGAGAGAAAGCAGGTTCGACAAGGTGGTATATTTCCGCCAAACGTACCACGTCTTCAGCTCGGGCTATCCTGACCGAAACCGCAGCTGGAGGAAGCAAGCGTCGATTCCGTTACAATAAATATATATAATTGTGAGCGGCGGAAGCATTTTTTCAATCTTTACAAAAATTTCCAGAAGGGAGGACAGCTCTGGGGAACTTTTATTTAAGCTACGCAGCCATTATTCTCTCATTTTCATTTCTCACAATTGTATATATATATATATATATATAATTGTTGACTGTGTTTGCTATGGCAGAAAATAAATGTATTGAATATCCATGTGAGATGCACCTTAAAATTATATTATTTACAAAAGTAACAACCAAGGTTTAAATGGTAAAGAAAGCAATTAGTCCAACGGTTGATCCAGTGTCCGATGAAAAAAAATATGATACAAATCTCATGCTCTACTCTACTCCTCCTCCTCCTCCTACTACTTCTACTCCTACTTCTATATTACTGGTACTACTACCACTACTACTACTACTTCTTCTTCTTCTTCCTCTTCTTCTTCTTCTTCTTCTTCATCATCTTCCTCTTCTTCTTCTTCTTCTTCTTCTTCTTCTTCTTCTATTTCTACTACTACTTTGTTCTAAACTCGAAGTTTTAGCAACACACACTACTACTCATACTACTATACTACTACTACTACTACTACTACTCCTACTTCTATGCTACTGATAATACTGCTCCTCCTCCTCCTCCTCCTCCTCCTCCTCCTACTACTACTCCTACTTCTATATTACTGGTACTACTATACTACTACTACTAATAATAATAATACTATTACTATTACTACTAATTCTCATTCTTCTTCTTCTATTTATACTACTACATGTACTTTGTTCTAAACTCGAAGTTTAGCATCCCACGCTACTACTCACACTTCTATACTACTACTATTTCTACTGCTACAACTACTACTACTCCTACTTCTATACTGCTGATACTACTACTACTCCTTCTTCCTCCTCCTCCTACTACTACTACTCCTACTACTACCACTACTAATATTACTATTACTATTACTACTACTATACTACTTCTATTACTACTACTTCTACTGGTACTACTACTTGTATTACTACTACTACTACTACTACTTCTACTACTAATTTTTCTATTGATAGTACTACTGTGTTCGAAACTCCAAACTTAAAACTCGAAACTCGCAGTTTAGCAGCACACGATACTACTACTACTACTACTACTAATACTACTTCTTCTTTTCTACTACTACTTATTCTTCTTCTTTTTCTTCTTTTTTTTTCTTATTCTTCTATTACTACTACTACTTCTTCTACTAATAATGATACTAATAATTCTTGTATTACTGCTACTACTACTACTACTACTACTTCTTCTACTAATACTAATACTTATACTTCTTCTATTACTACTACTACTACTACTACTACTACTTCTTCTTCTTCTTCTACTACTACTACTACTACTCCTTTCTCATCCTCCTACTACTACCCCTACTTCTATATTACTGGTACTACCACTACTACTACTACTACTACTACTATTACTATTACTACTACTTCTTCTATTACTACTTTTATTACTACTACTGCTGCTACTACTACTTCTATTACTACTACTACTACTACTGCTACTACTTCTTCTTTTCTACTACTACTTATTCTTCTTCTTTTTCTTCTTTTTCTCCTTACTCTTCTATTACTACTACTACTTCTTCTACTAATACTAATACTTCTTCTATTACTGCCGCTACTACTACTTCTACTACTACTTCTTTTATAACTACTACTGCGACTACCATTTCTTCTTTTCTACTACTACTTCTTCTTCTTTTTCTTCTTTTTCTTCTTCTTCTTCAATTACTACTACTAATTCTTATACTAATACTAATACTAATATTAATACTTATTCTATTACTACTACTACTACTACTACTACTACTTCTACTACTACTACTACTACTACTTCTTCTTTTATTTCTACTACTACTGTGTTCGAAACTCAAAACTCGAAGTTTAGCAACCCAAACTACTTGAACTTTGAACTTTGAACTTTATTTCTATCGACCCCTTTGAATTGATTTTGATTTTATTTTATTCGTCAGGTATATTGCAATACAAACACATCGAGGTACCATGACAGGATAGCCCATGAAAGCCGAAATGGCTTATTTCCAATGGGGTCCTTACCTAAATAACTGATTAAAAAATACACTAAGAAAACACATTAGTACGGCTACAAGACTATCGTACAAGTACGACAAGTAATAAGAATGTACTAAACATAACATTTTTATAAAGTAGGCAAGATTACATAAATGTGAAAACAAGACTTACTCAACGGAAAAAACTATATACAGAAAATCATAATGAAACTATCGATAATAAACGTTGGTTACATAAGTCATATAATATAGGAAAAAACCCTCTGAGCTACAAAAAAGAGAGGAGAAATACAGTTATGGAGTAGACACATTTTTCAGATGATGCTTCAATACCCTTTTAAAATGTAAAAAATTCTTAACTGACTTAACATGATTTGGGAGGGAATTCCAGAAAAGAATACCGTTAAAATAAAAAGGAATTTCCAATTTTACCTTTCCGCTTAGGCACTACGAAATTAAATTGACTATTTCTAGTGTCATGCCCATGAACACTTGAAGAGCAAGTAAAATTATTTGAAATATAGTGATCTGCATTAGAGTAAAAAATCTTATGTACATGGTGAATTAAAAGTTGTTGTGATCTAAGGTTTATATGAAGAAGACCAGCTGTTTCAAGTTCACTCTTCCCAATGTGTGTTCTTGGTGGTAAGTGATTGATAAATCTTACAATCTTATTTTGAATTATTTTTAACTTGTTTTGATCCACCTTGCCTAGACTGCAGTACCATGCCGCATTAGCATAATCAAATAAACATTGTATTAAGGAAAAACTTAAAATGCGTCTTGATTTTAAGTTCATGCAATTTTGATAACGATACAAGAATTTTAGACGAGCATTAGCTTTTTTGACAATACTGTCAACCAAACTTGAGCAAGAAAGATCACTAGCTATATTTAGTCCTAAATACTTCACAGAATCCTGTCTCTTAATGAGTTGATTGTTATAACTTATATTGAAATCATCAGTATACTTCAACCTACCCCGCGAACAAAACAAAATACTTTCGGTTTTACCAATATGTAAGCTAAGCTTATTTGCTGTCATCCAATTAACACAGTTTGATAATTCTAAGTTTTTCCCCGATCAGCTTAGGATCAGTACCAGAATATAGTAACACACTATCATCCGCATATAAAAGTAATTTACTGTCGTTGACACAAACACACATATCATTAATGTAGCACATGAAAAGAATGGGACCTAATATGCTCCCCTGGGGAACTCCGCATCTTATGGGCATAGAATCGGAGAGTACATTTTGCAACGAGACAACTTGATGACGATTGGTCAAGTAAGACCTAAACCATTGCACACATGCAGAATTTAAACCCATTACTTCTAATTTACTTAACAGTACATGTATATTATGGTTAACGGTATCGAAGTCTTTTTGCAAGTCAAGAAGAACCATCCCGACAAAACGTCCTTGGGAAATTTCGTTCCTGATAAAATCTAACAGGTGAATAAGACAAGTTTCAGTGGAATAACCATTTCTAAAACCAGATTGAAATTCGTATATTATTTTGTTTTCTTGAAAATTGTTCTCTAATTGGGCATACACACATTTCTCCAGGACCTTCGAGACTATACTTAAAACGCTAATCGGTCTATAATTGCTAACATTAGTTTTATCTTTCTTTTTATAAAGGGGTTTTACTTTTGCAATTTTCATTTCATCAGGGAAGGTGGAAGTTGAGATAGATAAGTTAATAATGTAAGTTAAAGGTTTATACAAATATTTAGCTCCATCCTTCAAAAATCTGGCAGGTACCAAGTCAAGCCAGGTACTTTTTGATATTTTCAACTTATTTAATTCATCTAAAACAAACTTTTCTTTGACAGGAGAAAAAAAGAAAACAACTTTTCGATACACCCTTACTGTCGTTTAATTTTTGTAATTTAACACTGTCCATTCCAAATTCATTTGTGTTGCTATCTGGCAGATTACTAGCTAATTTTTCTGCCACAGTTGTGAAATAATTGTTAAATTCTTTCGCTATCCTCATATTATCATGACATAACTCCTCTTGGATATTAATAACATTCTCTTTAATATTCTTTTGTTTGTTTTTACAACCTAAATCTTTTAGATTCCTCCACAACATTTTAGAATCATTTTTATGCTCATCAATCTGATTTAGGAAGTATTCATCTTTAGCCTGTCTCACTTTTCTTTGCACCAAATTACGTAAAAGTTTATATTTCTTTTCTAATTCTAAATTACCATAATCCTTTTTCATTCTTTAGAAGCTATATTTCTTTGTCTTATTAACGAAATAATTTCAGCATTCATCCACTTATCGGTTCTTTGCTTAATTCTTACTTGTTTTAAAGGAGCACATTTATCAACTATATACATGAAAATATTTTTGAAAATTGACCACGCAGTATTTACTTCTTTACATTCTAATATGTCAGCCCAATTGACTTGAGATAAAACATTATTAAAATCATCTATACAATAGTTTCTCATACACCGAATATTTATATTTCTATGCTGTCTGAATACAGGTCTTATAAGCTTCCTAGAGCAGTAGGTTAAACAATGATCACTTAGGCCAATTTCAATAACACCACTTTGACAAATATTTTCTTCTTTACTGCTGATTACATGGTCTATTAATGATGAAGAGACCGATGTTGTTCGAGTGGGTTTAGTTATAAGTTGACTCAAACCATTTAAATTCAAAATATTCTTGTATTTTTTGATGATGAAGACTGCTGCAAAAGGCAGATATTCATGCCCCCTAAAATTATAACCTCATCATCTTTTGTTAATTTATCCAAGGTGTCAGTGAGATATTCAATAAAATAATGATCTGTAGGGGTCTTTACACAACACCTAGAGTAATGGGTTTTGTATGGGGTTATAGAATGTCAATCCATAACGATTCAATATCATTTTGTGTAAGATCTTCTTGTACGTTAAATGCAATATCATTTCTAATATAAAGACAGACTCCACCACCATGTTTTCTTACACGGTCTCGTCTTAAAATAAAATATCCATCGATACAAACTTCTTCATCGTTCACGGAAGAGTTTAACCACGTTTCAGTGATTGCAATTACAGAGATTCTATTTTGAGAGAAAAGGAGTCGTAGTTCAGGTATTTTAAACAGAATTGATCTAACATTCAAATGAACAAGATGCAACCCTTTACCATTAAAAGTTTCATTAAATGATTCATATAAAGCGCTTCCATCAACAGTATTCTGTATTCTAACTTCAGGGATAGGAGGTAAAATTGGTTGAGTGGGTTGAATATTTTCACAGGATTGAGTAAAAAGGGAGTCACAAAAAGGTGGTAATGAGCACGTCAAACAGACCCAATTTTCATTGGGGTTATGATATAACCTGGTATACTCAGAGAGATTTCAAGACATTTTGTATGGTACCACTTTTGGCAGGTGGAACACAATAGGCCATGTTGGTTGTTTTTACGGGTTTATCACATTTACCGCAAGGGAATTTGTAGTTTGGACCGGGATCAGTTTCTACGTCACCAGATAGGAAAAGACGATAAAATATTTGATTATTTGATTATTCGGAGTATGAGAAAAATACATATAATACATAGTAGTATAACACATAACATGATTAAATAAGATGGCAACATAGGCAAAAACAAAATCCAGAAAACTATGAAATCATAGTTTACACAATACATGTGAATCATAACCTGAGTTTATAACGCGTGCCGTTATTACTTATGATCTACAAAACTTTAACATAATAATTTTAACAAACTTGGCAAGTTTTGACAGTGTTCTTACGTCTTTGGTATTGAATAAAGTACTCATTTTCAATATGTTTGGGCGGTTTCTATACTGAGGCAGGATATATTTGTCTCTATCTTCTTCGAAGTAAGCACACTCAAATAAGTAGTGAAATTCGTCACCGATACTACCTACATTACAAAGAATACATAATTTATTATGTCTATTATGTCGTATTGCCCCTTACACAGGGTAAGTGATGACTGCCACATCTAAATTTACACAGATTTATTCGATCCTTTTCATCAAGATGTACCAGATAAGGTTCTAAAACATGAACATCCTTGAAAATCCTATAATTTATACATTGACTATTTTCAAAAATCTCGTTGTGCCAATCCTGTTTGTCTATATCTTTAAGGCGTAAATCAAGAGCAAGTTTTAGCCATTTAGTGTTTACATAATCCTGTTGTGACCAAATATTCCCAAGCCCACAGCTATCTAAAATACTTCTAATTTTAGTGATCCATTTTGAATGAAACCCATTGTTTACATCGTCATTTAATACTTTAACCAATCTATACAACATACAAGACAGTTTAGTCTGTTTTCCTGTTAACATTCTGCACCAAAAATTAATCATTCTTGTTTCCACCAACCTTGAAAGTTTATATCTTCCAGTTTCACCATATACAATGCAGCTAGCTGTGGATTTATGTACTTTTAATATATTCCTCAAAAACTTTCTATAAAACACCTCTATTTGCATTAAGTCTTCAAACCCCCATACCTCACTGCCGTATAATGCTATTGGGAGTATCAATTTATCAAATAAATCACAAGCTATATCAACTGGTAGGTTCAGTCTCTTGACCTTTCCCAAGACGCTAAACATAGCTCGCCTTGCTTGGCTTACTTGTTTTGAGATCGCCTTTTTAAATTTACCGTTATAATTGAAGGTTACACCGAGGTACACATAATCATCTACAATGGCCAATTCTTCCTTTCCAAACTTAAAGATGGGTTTATTTCTTATTTTCCCCCTTGAAAAGACAACCACTTTTGTTTTGCTGGTATTAACAGTAAGGTACCATAAATCACAGTAACTACGTAACGCATCAAGAGATTTTTGTGTTTCAGGCGGGCTCTCTGCCATAATGATTGTATCATCAGCATACAGTAAATACAAACATTCTCAAATAGATCTCTACGTCATCATCACTTAAAAAAATTCTAATCTGATCAGCTACTAAACTTAAACCCTTATAATTACCGCTCAAATGATATTCAAAATCATTTAAGTAAATAGCAAATAAGAGTCGGATAAATTGTTCTGACCTTTCATTCTTAACTTTGACGCATGCCTTTGCATAATCATACAGACTATAAATAACTCTTATAATTTTACCATTAATATGTTAGATATGAGTTTAGACCATAAAGAAGCTCTATCAACTAGATCGAAAGCTTTCTTATAATCAACAAAAGCACAAAACAATCTCTTCTTTTGTGACAGGTACAAATCAATTAAACAATGCAATACGAAAGCATGATCTGTCGTAGAAAAACCTGCACGAAAACCAGCCTGTTCGTCCCCTAAAACTCCTGCCCTCTCTAGGTAAGCGGTAAGGCGAGAGTCAATGGCTGCTGTAAACAGTTTGCCAAAGACAACTCAAAAGTGTGATACCGCGATAATTGTCTGGATCATTCACCGATCCTTTATTTTTGTACAGTGGAACAATAATACCAATACACCAATCCGTAGGAACAAAACCAGTATTCAAAACTAAATTAAACAACTTAACCACAAGACTCATAACACAAGGTGGACAGTTCTTTACAAATTCATTAATTATATCATTTACCCCATGTGCTTTTTCAGTTTCCTCACAATTGGCAAAATTTCCTCCACTGTAAACATTCTGTTTATCTCACCATTCAAAGAATGGGTTATTTCCCTTGGATCAAAGTCTTCCTCGACAGTTTCTTCCCTAGCATCGCATTTCTGACTTAAATTCCTAAAATGATTCATAAACGCCTCTAATGTCACAGTCCCCATTTTCTGTGGGCTTTTTCCATCTTTGTTTACTATTTCCCAATATTCTTTTGGATTTTTGCTTTTTAAACTTCTAATAATATGCTCATGTAATTTTGTATTTCTTAGCTTCCACTCTTAACATAGTTATGGCTTCTGCAGTCTTTAATTTACTAAGTCTATTTTTCAACCTAAAATATTTTGATATCGTTTTATTTCACATTCATTACAGAACCAAGGCTTATTATTTGTGACCTGTCCAGAGTTATCTCTATTTCTACAAATTCTGCTTTGCTGAGACTTAGCAATTCCTACACACACGGCTGCTACTACTACTACTATTTCTAATACTACTACTACTACTGCTGTTGTTATTACTACTACTACTACTACACTCTTAAAAAAAGTTACCCCATTGGTGTTAAAAAAATAACACGAAAATGTGTTAAAAGGGAACATGGTCGTCTGTGGTGTAAACCATTACACACCATGAGTGGTTAGATTTTGTTTGACACATGTGTTATGTTTTACACATCTAATGTGTAAAATGTTAACACCAAAGGGTGGGGTAACATCTTACCCCAAAACGACCATGTTCCCTTTTTACCCCATGCTGTGCAACTTTTAACCACTACCAGCCTGTGTAACAATTCACCCCACAGCTGTGTTATTATTTTACCCAAGTGGTACAGAATTTACCCCATACTTTTTACCACACCCCAATGTGTCACTTTTTACACTAAAATATGATAAATGTCTACACCAGGATGAGTTGAGACTACAAGGAAGACAAATGCACAATGAAAATTATGTTTTGTTAAACTTGCATTTTAATAAGCATGGAAAAAGTTCCAAAAAAAAGTTAACAGATTTTAAACTACAGTATTTAAATATGATCAGAAAGGTTGAATTATTTACATATAATTTACATATAATTATACCAAATGCTGGAATGTGGATCAATCACAATAACAGTAACAATATACAAGCTTCTTTTTTTTTACAATTTGGTCAATTTTCCAAAAGAAAAGGGGGAAAACCTGGATGTATGTTTCTTGTTTTGTGAATTTGTTGGAAAAAACACTAACTTGAAACATTTTGATATAGTTTTGACAAATGCATTTCCTCTTAAAACTTGCACTAATGGAAAACAAAACAAACTACAAAACAATGTTACAACAGACTTTCAACTATATAAACATGATCTGAAAATGATTTACATATAATTTAGACATAATTATATTATAATGGTGGCGTCACACTATAGATATTTAGGAATAAATCTGGACAAAAATTGAGCTAACTGCATGGCATTTTTGGCTGGCTATGAAAGTATTGGTGCACACGTGTAAATCGGGAAGTTCCGCCCGGGGCTCCTCCGCCGGCCTTCGCGGCGGAACGCAACATCAAACATCCACTTCCAATGTGCAATCAACTCTGAAATGTGCTCTGGGTCTATAACATAGCTTCTGATGCAATAATAAAATTAATATAATGAAAATGTGAATGTTTTACAATTAAATGAAGAGATGACATCGGCTGGCATCCCCCACGATCTCAGCAACGACTCCATGATGACGATGAACTGTAGTGTAGCTTCACCACTGCACTGCATGTGATCGTACCCGGCCGCGTTTCGCGCCTATATACACACACTCACTATAATTATGAACATTGGAAAAAAATAAGCGGACAAAATATACAGCTCCTCATTGTACCTTCCACACTGGTTCTGGTAGACAAAAGAACATCCCTTCATTGCTATTATGTAAAAATATGTAGAACAGGTGTCACATGCATATTCACCTGTTCTACTTATTTTACATAATAGCAATGAAGGGATGTTCTTTTGTCTACCAGAACAATTGTGGAGGGTACAATGAGGAGCTGTATATTTGTCCGCTCTCTTTTGTCATCGTGTTCATAGTGACTTCGAATCAATGAACTTTTTGAGTAAAGTGTGTTGATGATTACCACAAATGGGGTAACATTTTGACATGACATTGTGGACGAATTTTGACCAGAATCGGGTTTCTGTTTACCGCGGTGCAGGTGTAAACGTCTAACTCGCATGCTGTGTACCCTTGTTTCATGCTTCTACACAGATATGTGTACATTTTGACACATATTTTTACCACAACTGTTTAACCACATGTTATTTTACCACTAGTTCTAAGAGTGTACTACTGCTACTACTATTACTATTACTACTACTACTACTACTACTACTACTACTACTGTTGTTATTACTACTACTACTACTACTACTACTACTGCTGCTACTACTGTTACTACTACTACTACTGCTGCTGCTGCTGCTGCTGCTATTACTACTCCTACTACTATTACTACTATTACTACTACTACTACTACCAATTTTTAAAAATTATCTTTTTACTCTTCTTCGATCACGTCATATATTTTGGAAACTGCTTACAACGAAATTATTTCCAAAATGTGAGAAGGATAATACTATTTTGCATTTCGTATGTTTTTCATAACATTTCTATTGTTTTAACTCCATCGAATGTCAATAATTCTTTGAGAAACCCAATGCCATTGCCTTCAGGTTTTGCCCCTCCATTATGAAAATTAACCGTTCCAGTCGAAAGCTGAAAGCAATCGTTCATTTTCAAAGCTTTACAAAAGACCGAGAACAGCTCAAGGTGATGGTAAATTATTAATAGCAAATTATGTGACGTCGAGAATAAAGGCAACTAAAACGAATACATATATATATATATATATATATATATATATATATATATAATAAATATATATATATATAATGAATATACACATGCAATATTATTGGATCGTAGATATATAATTGCATTGATTGTTATTTCATATAATACTACTACATCTACTACTACAATTGTTTCTGCTGCTACTACTTCTACTGCTACTATTGCTGCTGCTACTACTATTGCTACTACTACCACTACTACAACTACTGCAACTACTGCTGCTACTACTACTACTAGTACAACTACAACAATTACTGCTGCTACTACTAAACTACTACTACTAATGATAGTAATAATAATAATATAAAAGGTATTATTAATAATAATAATAATAATAATAATAATGATGATAATAATACTTGTTCTACTACGACCCTACGACTACTACGTTTACATAATCCTGACAATATTTTTGGCTACTTTTGAGAAATTATATTTAAACAAAAATAATGACTCATTTACATCAAATTTCAGATCAATAACATTACTTAAATCATTTTATGTAAACTTGAGCCTAAATGAATAGAACACTTTTTAATTTTTATTTAAGAAAAAATCTCTCTCTCCCTCCCCCTCTCTCTCCCTCCCGCCTCTCTCTCCCTCCCGCCCGCCTCTCTCTCCCTCCCGCCCGCCTCTCTCTCCCTCCCGCCCGCCTCTCTCTCCCTCCCGCCCGCCTCTCTCTCTCTCTCTCTCGCCCCCTCTCTCTCTCTCTTTCTCCATAAATATTATTCTCTCATTTCCTTTCACATTGTATTTATTTCCACGAGAGTTGCCAAAGCTGTTGTATGTTATTTGCTTACAATTATATATATATATATATAGATATATATGTATGTTATTTCCTTACAATTATATATATATATATATATATATATATACATGTTATTTCCTTACAATTATATATATATATTGTGAGGAAATAACATATACAACAGCCTCTGGCAACTCTCGTGGAAATATATGCCTAACTTAAATCAAATTTCCCCAGAGCTGTCCTCCCTTTTTGAATTTTTTTGCAAAGGCTGAACAAATGTCTCCGCCGGGAATCGAACCCGGGTCGTTGGCTTAGAACGCCAATGCCTTAACCACTAGACCACGGAGACGGGTCAGTGGTTTCGGCGACACCGGATTCAATTGACCGACAGATTGACAAATCTTCAAACCTTATTAATTAATTCCGTTGTCGGGGGCAGGTGAGTTTGAACAAAGACAAGCCGCGTGCCTCAGCTGGATCCAAGCGAATGCTTTGAGATACATGTATACATAAGAATAATTATTAACAATATTGTGAGGAAATAACATATACAACAGCTTTGACAACTCTCGTGGAAATATATACAATGCGAAAGGAAATGAGAGAATATATATATATATATATATATATATGAAATAAGGCAAGACTCAGGACGTACCTGAATACCACGGATTTATTGATGTCAAGCTTTCGGCTTACTCCTTCTTCAGGAGCTATACAACACAAAAAACGCAAATGGAACAAAATGGAACAAATGGAACTACCACATGTATAAAAGAAAAGTAATGCGCAATACAATTCTGCTGACAATAACTAATATCCAATGTGAATAATCTATATATAAATCGGTAAAGTTTAATATAATTAAAATCAGTACCTCCTGTTTGTGGTTGTGCTATGGACAGTGCTTGCTTGTGTGGTGGATCACGTGACGTGACGTGATCCACCGCGAAAGCAAGTTAACTGATGCGTGTCATTGTGGCGCCATCTTCATTTCATGACAACCCATGTACACGAGTAGAGTCAGTGCAAAGAAATACTTGTAGCTATAGGCACTCGAACAAAATGATAATGGTAAAACAAGTAAATGTAGGCCTATAGGTTTGGTACATAACCATAGGTTTAGTACACAATAAATGCTCATCACGTATGTAATAACAAATATTTAAAATCAGAAATGATTCACAGGGGGGATTGATACACACAAGTAACTATGGCAATACACTTTATATAAAGCAATGCATGCAACATTCACATTCACATTATTGGGAGGGCGGTATATAGTTTGTAATAATGGATGCCTTCTTATATATCGATCGACATTCATTTATTGGTCGACATTAATACCGTGCGGGTGGAGTGTCTTGAGTTTGTTGATCCATTATGATTCTCTGTGTAAGATATTGTCATGTGATTTCTTGTTGATGAGTTCTATCCCGATTATTTTAGCATTGTCTACTATGTGTGAGGGGAGATTGAAATGGACTTCGTATGGCATGTATGGTAATGTTTTATGTTGTTTCCGGATTTCTGATCGGGTGTTATTAAATCTTGTGTATATTGTTGTTTCTGTATTTCCGATGTATTGTTTATGGCATTGTGAACAAAGTATACTTTGTTGGGGCTGGTTGTAAATTTGTGTTTATATTTCAGAATCTCTATCCTGGGTTTGTCACCTGAACGTTCGATCTGTTCGATCTGTTGCTTAGCTATGTTGGTGTTGTAATTGCGTTCCTCTTGGCTTTTATATAATTTATCCAACCAAGACGGGCCGTCATGTTGTGACATTGCGTATATCATTGCGTATATAAAAAGTATACACTTTGAAAACATTCATCAACAGTAATTTCTCAATATCTGCATTTGTTTTTCTTATCAGTGGGTTAGGGTCTAATCAATGGAATAATACTATGTTTATCAACAATATGTTATGCTTGGGTGAGCACTTTGGCTTCTTTGGAAAACTTGCAAAAAAAATCGCAAGAATATTTCCAAGATAGGGAAGTTATGTATCTGGTCAGCTCCCGTGATGTACACCGGAAAATTTACAAGACTCCAGAAATAAGGTTTTGTTGGATGAATTAGAAATTTAGAAAAAGAAGCACATTTATCGATAAAACCAATACTTTATCACTTCTTCAGTTGGACATGTGCATGTAAAAGATGTCAAGGTGCACTGCAGTGCATCCTTTCCACTTGCTCCAGACAGCAACAGATTTTTCTCTGTTCTGTGAAAATTAACTATTTTGGATACATTTTGCTTTACTGCATTGCATCCTTTCAATATTCATTTTACAAAAAAATAAAGTGCGTTCAGAAAATACGTAATCTGCAATGTTGTGTGTGTGGGTGTGTAAGTGAGAGGGGGAGGGGTAGGGAGGTGTGCCGCTAAGTGGTTGTTCAAAATAATTAGTAAAAGCTGACAGAGCACGAACGCTTGCTGCATGTGTGTACTTTGCTCCAATGTGAGACTGAAGCATTTTTGGCGCGAAGCAGTTTCTGCGAAATTTCCCAAAGTAGTCACCGCTCACTTAAACGTGACGTATTATAAATATTCACAGTAGCATCAAATAATATAGACCCTCACTCATAATTTTTTAAAGACAAAATTATCCAGATATTATGATATTTTTATCTTAAAAGATACTTTCAAATTGCGTACTTTTTTGTAACGCTCTGTATAATCAATTAACAACTAGTAATCTTTCTAATCTTTTAGACAGATTTGTTTTCTATTTGAGAGGTATATAAAGCAATAACGAAACAATAGGGCGGTTTACTTAGTATATGCACAGACATTTAATTTTGCACACGGCCCGCAACCTCGGGCAAAGGAACTGTCGACGTCGACTGCTGGGGGCTGCTCTATTAGTCCCATCTATAGAAGTACGTGTAGAGTACTGATAGAGTGCGTCGCATCAAAGCTTATCTCATCAATACTTGAAAGAAAATCAATTCTACATCACATCGCACACCGTAGATCTAAATCAAGGTTTAATTTCACATGAGAGAGTACGCCAAAAGAGGATTTTTCTCCACAGTTTCCGCAAAATGCAAAATGCAAAATTGCTGTTAGTGTTATGGAACGTGCAACAGCGATTCACGATATTTTGGGAAAAGGCCCGAAATGCTGGCGGTGTTTTTCATCCCTTTCCCGAAACCAAAGACATATTTGGACAAATGTACAACCTGGATGAAAATGTGTGGTCGAAAGGACTTTGGAATAGACCGAATCACCAAGGATACCTACATCTGTTCCAAGCATTTTGTGGGAGGAAACGGCCCGACAATCGAACATCCCCTCCCCATTCCAGCTGCAGTCACCGAGCTTGAGCGCGCGACAAATTGCCACAAAACCTCTGCGGTCTCCGCCCGAAAGCGGTTGTTGGAAACTCCGCCTCTAGCTCTGCCTCCGAGTCCAAAGAGCCATCAGGCAGTTCAAATAGAAGAAATTCAAGACATGCAAGATGTTCCCCCGAATGTTCCCCCTGATGTTCCCCTGGATGTTCCTGTCTACAATTTTGTGGATCGTAGTAATAAATATGTATAAATCTACCCCCCCCCCCCCCCTGACAGAAGGAAGCATGAGTTATTGTTCCTATTGCCCCATACAGGGGGCAGTATACGAATTACAGGATCCATGCTTTATAACTTTTCATAACTCTTTATTTTTACTGAAATTAGTTTGTATTTAAAAGTTTGAGGCAATAGATGAGTACAAAGTGTGAGTGAGGGGGAGGGGTGTATAGCATATAGGCCTACATACTTTATTTGTGTCTATCGCATGTACAAGTAGTTATTCATCATACTTTCTTATTTGTATCCTTTGTTATTACAGACATTAGTGGGACAATGTGGGAAACTGTCAACTTTCTTTCCATCAATACTGTAGGCCTACATGTATTACTTTTGTTCCACACATTTTGAAGCTACATACCGGTATAGCATTTCTTATTGAGAGATGAAAAGTGTGATTACATGACATCATCACAGACATCCTCACATCATTTATAACCTTTGAGTTTCTCCCGTCATAGTCTGTTCTGTTAGTAATCAAATACGGTAGTTGAAAATATGGAATAATCCAAACTCAGGAATGTCTGAGAAGTCTCTCGTATATCCTGTCAGTTTCGTTGGGTCCGGGCATCCAGCTCGCGAGAGTTTCTCCCGCAACGTACCGGCGGTATCTACCTGGGTGAGATCGGGGTCCACGGAAGATCCAAGTCACCGACAGCCGTCGCAAGTTTGACAAGTTTTTCCTTATTATACCCGCTCGTACTCACACCTCTTTGTCTCAAGAAGTCTGTCAAATCTCTGACTGTCCAATCCTTCACTGACTTCCTTGACGATGAACTCGAAGTCGATGCCATTGTAAGAAATTATGAAATAGTCACTATCGTCGATAACAGCTAGGGAGAGACGCGCATTGACTTTGCATGGAGATCGGGCAAAATCCAAGATGGCGATCGGTCAAAGCTTGCCCGAGTTAGTAACAGTAACTAGGAAGTAAGGGGTGCTGACGTCATCGCGTAAACCGCCCTATTCAATTTTAAAGTCATTTTGAATAAATTCACCTTTATTATAATAGGCCAATCATTGATTAATTATTTTATCTACAACATTTAAACCCAAAAATATATTTTTTTACGCCAAACAGGATAAAGTGTAAAATTAATGTACTTATCTGTCGTGTTTATCACTTGTTTAAACAGATTGTGACAGAAACCTCTGCAAAAACGGCTGGTGTGAGGAGACAATGGTTGGATACAAGTGTCACTGCTCAACTGGATTTCAAGAGAAACACTGTGAAGGTAAGTACGTTATTACTGAGGAAAGAACATAAAAAAGGTTTGTTTGAGCGTGTAAAAACATTTTGCGTTCTCCATCCGGAACCTTTTGAGGGCGAAAAATACCCCCCTGCTTATACTTTACTTGCCACTGAGCAATGCTATGAGGGCCTGGAGACGGTCGGCCGAATGCCCGTGGTGGAAAAAAATGTCCGGGGAAATAAAGTTTACGACTCTCAGTCATGGCATGATGCATGTGACATTGCTTGATTCTTTTTCATGCAAAGTCAAATCACCGGCTACGGAAGCGATGACCGCGCCTAAAACGAGCCCTAAGACAGACCTTAGTACGAAAGGGTGGGTAGCGTCGCGTTGACGCGAACGCCACCATTCGTCAAAAGTCCTCCGGTTTTGCCGAAAGGGTGCGTTGACCTTTTTTCTAAATATTGTTATTATCGTTATTACTATTGGGGGCGGATCCAGGATTTGGTAAAAAAAATGGGGGCACAGATATGCAGGGCTGTCAGCTTTGGAGGGAGATCCGTATTTTAAATCGCTCAGTGGGGGAGGGGGGGGGCGAGCATTCTTTTTCGCTAGCCCTCCAAAAGTTGCTCAGTGAAAAGGGGGGGAGGGGGGTATCAGAATTTATGGGGTCCATTTTTCCTCCTATAATTCTCTGACAAGCAACACAAAGGGTTATCAGTTGTAAAAAGGGGGGGGGGGTGCACAACGCATACTTTTCTTTCAAAAGGAGGGGCACGGGCCGGGATCCGTAAATCCACCAGTGTCATTAATATTACGTTAGAAAAAGTCCAAACGCACCCTCTACCTCTAGCCCCTCCTCTCTCCTTTCCTCTCTCACTATGTTCGTTCCCTTCCTCTCACAATCTTCCCTTCTTTGTCTTTTGTCCCTCTACTTCTAGCCCCTCCTCTCTATCTCTCTCCCCTCCTCTTTCACTATTATGTTCGTCCCCTTCCTCTCACAAACTTTCCCTTTTCTGCCTTCTTTGTCTTTCCCTCTACCTCTAGCCCCTCCTCTCTCTCTCTCTCCCTTCCTCTGTTACTATGTTCGTCCCCTTCCTCTCACAATCTTCCCTTCTTTGTCTTTCCCTCTACTTCTAGCCCCTCCTCTCTATATCTCTCCCTTCCTCTCTCATTAATATGTTCGTTCCCTTTCTCTCACAATCTTTCCCTTCTTCTCCCTTCTTTGTCTTTCCCTATCTTTCTCTCCCTCTCTCTCTTTCTCTCTCTCTCTCTCTTTCCCTTTTTATGCCTTCTTTGTCTTTCCCTCTACCTCTAGCCCCTCCTCTCTATCTCTCTCCCTTCCTCTCTCATTATTTTGTTCGCCCCCTTCCTCCCACAATCTTCCCTTCTTTGTCTTTTTTCCCTCTACCTCTAGCCCCTCCTCTCTCCCTTCCTCTCTCACTATGTTCGTCCCCTTCCTCTCACAATCTTCCCTTCCTTGTCTTTTTCCCTCTACTTCTAGCCCCTCCTCTCTATATCACCCCCTTCCTCTCTTATTATTATGTTCGTTCCCTTTCTCTCACAATCTTTCCCTTCCTCTCCCTTCTTTGTCTTTCCCTCTACCTCTAGCCCCTCCTCTCTCCCTTCCTCTCTCACTATGTTCGTCCCCTTCCTCTCACAATCTTCCCTTCTTTGTCTTTCCCTCTACTTCTAGCCCCTCCTCTCTATATCACTCCCTTCCTCTCTTATTATTATGTTCGTTCCCTTTCTCTCACAATCTTTCCCTTCCTCTCCCTTCTTTGTCTTTCCCTCTACCTCTAGCCCCTCCCCCCCCCCCCCCTCTCTCTCTTCCCCTCCCTTTCTTTCTCTCTCTTCCCCTCTCTCTCTTTCTCTCTCTCCCTTCCTCTCTCACTATTTTCGTCTCCTTCCTGTTACAATCTTTCCCTTCTTCTCCTTTATTTGTCCTTCCCTCTACTTCTAGCCCTCCTCTCTCTCTCTCTCTCTCTCTCTCTTCCTCTCTCACTATGTTCACCCCCTTCCTCTCACAATCTTCCCTTCTTTGTCTTTCCCTCTACTTCTAGCCCCTCCTCTCTATATCACTCCCTTCCTCTCTTATTATTATGTTCGTTCCCTTTCTCTCACAATCTTTCCCTTCCTCTCCCTGCTTTGTCTTTCCCTCTACCTCTAGCCCCTCCTCCCCCCCCCCTCTCTCTCTCTCTTCCCCTCCCTCTCTTTCTCTCTCTTCCCCTCTCTCTCTTTCTCTCTCTCCCTTCCTCTCTCACTATTTTCGTCTCCTTCCTGTTACAATCTTTCCCTTCTTCTCCTTTATTTGTCCTTCCTTCTACTTCTAGCCCCTCCTCCCTCTCTCTCTCACACTATGTTCGTTCCCTTCCTCTCACAATCGTTCCCTTCTTTGTCTTTCCCTCTACTTCTAGCCCCTCCTCTCTATCTCTCTCCCTTCCTCTCTCATTATTTTGTTCGTCCCCTTCCTCTCGCAAACTTTCCCTTTTTATGCCTTCTTTGTCTTTCCCTCTACCTCTAGCCCCTCCTCTCTCTCTCTCTCCCTTCCTCTCTTACTATGTTCGTCCCCTTCCTCTCACAATCTTCCCTTCTTTGTCTTTCCCTCTACTTCTAGCCCCTCCTCTCTATATCTCTCCCTTCCTCTCTCATTAATATGTTCGTTCCCTTTCTCTCACAATCTTTCCCTTCTTCTCCCTTCTTTGTCTTTCCCTATCTTTCTCTCCCTCTCTCTCTTTCTCTCTCTCTCTCTCTTTCTCTCTCCTTTCCTCTCTCACTATGTTCGTCCCCTTCATCTCACAATCTTAGTAAGCAATAGAAACATTGAAATAACGCAATACATTTAATCATTATCATAATGGGTCGAGCTCGCTATCGTCCCCCCCCCCCCCCCCGCCCCTCTCTTATTTCCCTGTGTTATGTTTGTTTGATTGTTTTCAGAGTCAACACAATCAGCGAATAAGGAAGCAACGACCACATCCCTAACGAGCCCGACGACGACCATGATGTGGATACAATCAGAGACAAAGACACCACAGGCAGTCACCGCTTCTGGTAAGCAATTTAATTAATCCTTTCATCATTTCATCATTTGTCAGGTACCGTCTCCCCCTTTCCCTTCTCTCTCTCTCTCTCTCCCTCCCTTCCTCTCCCTTCTTTGTCTTTCCCTCTCTTTCTAGCCCCTCCTCTCTCTCTCTCTCTATTCCCCTCTCTTTCTTTCTCTCCCTTCCTCTCTCACTATGTTCGTCCCCTTCCTCCCCTTTGTCTTTCTATCTACCTCTATAGCCCCTCCCCCTCTCTCTCTCTCTCTCTCCCTCTTTCTCTCCCTTCCTCTCTCACTATGTTCGTCCCCTTCCTCTCAATCTTTCCCTTCTTCTCCCTTCTTTGTCTTTCCATCTACCTCTATATCCCCTCCCCTCTCTCTCTCTCTCTCTTCCTCTCTCACTATGTTTGTTCCCTTTCTCTCACAATCTGTCTTTCCCTCTACCTCTAGCCCCTCCGCTCTCTCTCTCTCTCTCTCTCTCTTCCCCTCTCTTTCTTTCTCTCCCTTCCTCTCTCACTATTTTCGTCCCCTTCCTCTCACAATCTTTCCCTTCTTCTCCCTTCTTTGTCTTTACCTCTACCTCTAGCCCCTCTCTCTCTCTTTCTCTCTCTGTCTCGCAATTATTGCCCAACTCCCATTCTTGCTTTTCCCTGTACCTCTCTCAATCTGTTCCATCAATTTTCATGTGTCATCTAGGAATTAAACCTTCCTTGTTTTACTTATATCGTTGAGGCAATATTCCACGATCTTCTTTCTTTGTACACATGGTACATGTCATTTAATTTCGTAAAGATCTTAATCATGTCGTGATAATTTACCTGTGTTATTACCATTGAAGTGTTTTATTTTCTTTTTAGAGTCAACAGAGTCATCGACTACGGAAGCGACGACCGCGCCCAAGACGAGCCCTATGATGACCACGATATCGGTACAATCAGAGACAACGACACCACAGGCCACCACCTACAATGGTATGCAATAGAAGCATGGAAATGGTTTTTATTCTAACTTGAATTTGATTCCTATCATTTTCAGGTCGAGTCGCTTAGACGAACCCACTCCCCCCCCCCCCCCCCCTCTCTATCTCTCTATATATCTCTCTCTTTCTTTCCCTCCCTCCCTCCCCTCTCACACTCTTTATCTCTCTCCTCTACCCTCTCTCCTCCCTAGCACTCTCCCCCCCCCCCCCTTTCTCATTTTTAAATTGCCTTAAGCTGAGCCCAGTGCCGTATATAGATAGAGTCTGGCCAACTCGCCTCCAGTTGGGTAACAACATGGCGCATATTCCTTTGTTGCAAGCTTACATAACAAAGGAATATACGCCATGTTGCTACCCAACTGAAACCGAGTTGGCCAGACTCTCTCTATATACGGCACTGGCTGAGCCACCTAATTAGCGCCATCTTTTAACAGGATTTGGATATGTCTTTGCGTCTTATTTTCCCCATCATGCACCATTCTTCCATGAAAAGGCTCACAGATGTATTTGCAGGCAACTTTTTACATTTGCAAGTCAAAAGTATTTGACCTAGATCTAATTTGACATTTAAATTGTGCTTATTTTCCAAGCCATTTGTTAGTTAAAATTGAAAATAAAATGCAACTAATCTCCAATTATAATATCAATTTAGGAATAACTATGAGATGGCGCTGTTCAAATTCTACCAGTTTAATGCTTAATGTTTGAGTTCGAGGGGCAAAACGAAGTGGAATAGCTTACTGAGGGAAAAGCTTTCCATGGGTAAAGAAAAAAAAAACACCCTCGCGGCTTCCTTTGTGGACCTTTCGATGGCGGTGGGGTTCCCGAGCGAAATAGATTTCTATTTTTTTCTTCCGCTTCTTCGAACTGGGAGCTTGCAGACAGCCGGCGGTAAAATAATGACAGAGAATAATTTGTACCTTTTTCACTGTCTGTGTTATATTTCAGTGTCAACAAACTCGCCGACTACGGAAGCGAGTACCATCCCAATTCCTACGACGACCACGATGTCGATACAATCAGAGACAGCGACACCACAGTCCACGACCTCTGGTAAGAAAATAGGAACATGGAAGTGATGTTTAATCTCATTTATTTATTCACATAAATTATGATATTACCTCCGGGTAAATCCCTAACCACTTACATTATACATGTAAGTATAAATATTTTATTCCCCCCTCTCTCTATCTCTCTCTCTCTTTCTTTCTTTCTTTCTCCCTCCCCCTCATTCCCCCCTCCCTCTCTCTCTCTCTCTCTCTCTCTCTTCTTTCTTTCTCTTTCTCTCCCTCTCTTTCTCCCTGTCTCTCTTTCTCCCCCCCTCTTTGTTTGTTTGTTTGCAGATGCTTTTCAGCATTTATTTCATAATCAATGTAAACAACGATAAACTTACATAGAAATAATTGAGTGTTACATCATGAATGTAAAACATCTTACGGTGATAATATAAACGTACCAATAATACAGTGAGTACAGATATAATTCTGTATAAAACATTTGATGATGTAGGTACAATTATTTACAAAATGCAGAGGGCAAAACTATCATAAGCAAATGCTTAAGACGATAGTATCCCAGAATTGCATGCGTATAGATGAGGATTCAGGAGATATATATAGAAATAATTTGCCATATTGTAAATTCAAGAAAATTGCATACACTGAGATTCACTTATAACTCGCCATATTGTAATTTTAAGGGAATTGCATATATCTGTGCCGTGAGTGCGCTGGTGCAAAGTGCATATAGCTGGGGATTATGGTTTTGCAGAGAATGTAATTGTACGGAGGGAAATTGAGTTTGGTTTAAGGATAACAAGGGATACAGGACAATCAGGGGTCGATAGTCAAAGCAATCATTCATGGTTGTAATTTAGCAGCAAATGTTTCTTCATTAGAGCTTTAAAAGAAAAAATGAGAAGAGGCAGATTTTATATTTCCAGGTAGTGAGTTCCATATATCAGGACCATTGTGTCTAATAGTTTTTTGCGCCAGGAATAGTCTGGGATTGTTCAAGTGAATATCAGAAGAATGACGAGTTGGATAGGAATGAATGCTGGAGTTTTGAGTGAAAGCATTTTGAAGAGTACTAGGTAGAGATTGTTTCGAGAATTTAAACATAAAAATAGCCGTTTGGAATACATGAATACCATTTATTTTAAGTGTTTTGAGTTTGTAAAATAATGGATCTGTGTTTGCTAAATAGTGCGAAGACGTACAAATGCGCAGCGCTTTTTTCTGGAGTAAAAGTAATGAATTGATTCTTGTTTTGTAGGAATTTCCCCATGCCAGGTTACAGTAAGATAAATACGGATAAACTAGCGCATTATACAATATAAATAAGGATTTTTGAGGTAAACTGTCTTTTAGTTTGTTTAATATACCTACTCCTCTTGAAATGTTAGATGATATATTATCAATGTGATTTTTCCACGTTAAATTGGAATCTATTAACACACCGAAGAATTTTGTTGAATCTTTACTTGTAAGGGTAACATCGTCAATTATTATATCGTCGTGGAAAAAATTTGCTGAACTCGCAGTCTTAAAGTGTATGAAGTTAGTTTTGCTTATATTTAACGAAAGTTTATTGCATTTAAACCAATGGGATATATTGATTAATTGTGTATTAATTGTTTCAATTAGTTAATTTAATCCTTATGGGAATGAAATAAATTAGTGTCATCTGCAAATAATATATATGATAATGATGGCGCAGAATGAACAATGCCGTTAACATAAATTAGAAAAAGGAGTGGACCCAAAATGGATCCTTGGGGAACGTCACATTTTTAGTGGATGTTTGTGATCTACTGTTATTATATTGAACAAATTGGGATCTATTGGAAATGTAACTTTTAAACCAAGATAGGGTATTTCCCCTTATTCCATAATGCCTAAGCTTTTGTATTAGAATTGAATGATCAATGGTATCGAATGCTTTCGAAAGGTCCATAAAAATTCCAATTGTGTGCTCCTTTTTAGAGAGATTTAGTAATTTTATTAATTAATTCAAGGATTGCATAGTCAGTTGAAAGGTTCTTTCGGAATCCAGATTGGTTAGGAGTAAGTACATTATTTGTAGCCAAAAAAGAATATAATCTCTTGTAGCCAATTTTTTCCAGTATTTTGGATATGCTTGACAGTAAAGAAATCGGACGATAGTTACTTATTAAAGATGGATCATCTTTTTTGTGGATGGGAATTACTTTCGCAATTTTCAGTGCATCAGGAAATATTCCCGAGGAGAGGGATAGATTAAAGATGTGAGTGAGGGGAGATGTTATGTAATAAATAATTTGTTTTAGGAGATGAACACTTATTTCATCATGTCCACTTGATTTTGTATCATTTAATAATCGGACAATTTCTAAAATCTCATGGTCATTAGTTGGATTAAAAAACAAAGAGGCGTTGTTATTGTTTGGAAGGTATTGGGAAAAATGTCCATGGTATGTTTAAATTTTTGATGCTAAATCTGGTCCAATATTTATAAAGAATGTGCTATTTCATCAGGGTTATTAATAACACGGTTATTATGAGTGAATTCTATTTTAGGGTGAGAGTCTTTCTGGCGACCGAGTATATTATTTACAGTTTTCCAAAGGGAACCCGTGTTATTTTTATTGTTTTCAGTTGTTCGTGAGAAGTATAATTTACGAGAAATGCGGATAACTGTTGTTAATTTATTACGGAATTTAGTGTATTTTGTATGACTCTCATTATTTGGTTGACGTAGTGATTTTTTTATATAAGATATTTCTAGTATGTATTGATTTAATAATTCCTCGTGTAATCCAAGGATGTTTAATACGGTTTTTATGTAACTTTATTTTTTGTAAAATGATGTTTTTGTTATAATAATATGAGAGCTTATTAATAAAAATTTCATAGGCTTTATTGACATCATCTTCATTAAATACGTCCTGACATGCTTCTTCATATAAAGCATGAATAAATGCATCTATATTTTGTTTTGTTTCAGCCCTTTGCATTCGAAAACTATTTTTTTTTCTCCGGTACAATTTGCTTTACTCTAGTTATCATGAATACAGGAAGATGGTCAGAAATGTCATAATACAGTACACCATTGTCTTTATTAATAGGATCATTAGAGAAAATATTATCGATTATTGATTGTGTTGAGCTGGTAATCCTGGTTGGTTTATCGATATGTGAATGGAGAGAATGGGATGACCTCTCTCTCTCTCGATCTCCTTCATATATCCATGCTGTCGCAACACATTGTCATCATCCCACCCAAAAAAACCTTACCTACTTTAAAAATGGTACATCAATTCATTTAAACACAAATCATGACCTCCGACTTGATAAAATATCCCTAGACTTACAGATTTTTTGAAACTGCTCGAGCCACTTAGACTACCCCCCCCCCTCCCTCTCTCATCTCTCCTTCTCTCCCCTCATCTCTCTCTCTCTCTCATTCTCTCTCTTTCTAATGATCAAAACATCAGTTACCAAGAAATGAAGCTGAATTTGTGATGGTGAGAAGTATGGCATTTATTTAGACTACCCATTGATCATTATACCTGTGTGATTTTTTTTTTTTCTTTCTAAATTTTAATTGTTGTCTTTGCATATTTCAGGTTCTACTCAATGATCGCGAATTTATCATGTTCTTTCGAATTGATTAATTCATATTTTTATCATCTTTTTAGCATGTACATCTCCTCCGCTTAATTATCAAGATGGAGGGTCGTGCTATTATTTCAGCACTGGCGAAGTGGATTATAGTACCGCTGTTTCAGCTTGTTCCCAGGACGGATCCCATCTGGTCTATATTGGGTCGCCGGAGGAACAGCACTTCATCGTGGACCATATTATTCAGGACTACTGGATCGGACTGACCGGTCGATCTTTTGAAAAAGCTATGTGGTTAGACGAATCAGTTGTTACATACAATAATTTGCAATCTAACTCTTTCGATGATGGAACGGGGTGTTTTCGAATTGCGTCATCCGGAATATGGCATGATAGACTCTGCTCTAAACAATTCAGGTACATTTGCGAGAAAGAAATGGACAATTAGTTTTTTTTATTTTAATTATTGTTCATACTTTCTGGTTGCATCACTGAGTGCATCAGTATAGCATTTCAAAAAAATTGCAAAAAATAGATTAAGTTTTTTATGGTCACTGCTGGTAAATATGTAGGGATCCTATTATAATGATATATCCAATCATTTGTAAGTGAAAAAATGACTTGAGTAAAAAAAACTTTGCCAAAAACATTTTGGCAATTTTAAAGTTATAAGATTGCCCGAGTACGTATGAGACTATTCGGGCACCTCGCTGCCCAAGTATGAGATTGTTCGAACACCTCGCTGCCCAAATATGAGGTGGTGGTTGGTCGAATAACAAAACTTTAAAAGTCCCCATGTTGGCAATTTAAAAGTTACTAGATTGTACTACATCAAATCAGCGGTGGGTCGTAAGTATTGACGCTAGTTTCATTGCTATACGAAATTCAACCTTTCTTGTAGAAATAAATCGTAATTCGTGTAAAGATATTTGATTTGATTTGATTACAAATTAAAAGTATGATTTGTTGGGTGAATTATGTAAATATGATTAATTAAGTCTCGAGTAATGATTTTTTGGTAAGTAAACCTTCGGACTCGTGGCCTTTCGGACGAGTGAACTTTCGGACTGACTCGTGAAGTTTCGCTCAATTATTAGTGAGGCTTGGGTCACGGGGAAGTCCCACAATTACATTAATCACATATAACCTGCTAGGCAATATTCTGTCTGAAATAGTCTTGATATGTATGAGGCACTGTACGTCCTCTTTTTCACTTATTTTCACTCTGTATCTCCGTCTATAATGACTAGCTATAATGTACATTAAGCTGTATTTTTAAATGTTTGTTATAGTTCATGGCAGATCTAAATGTTCTCTGGAATATCTTTATCTAAACGCTATTACCAATACATTTTGCCCCAAGCTTTCTTTGACCTGACATACAGGATACATTGACGAGACTTCAAAGTCAATCGATTTTCATCATATCCATAATTTTCCTAACACTTCGGAGCTGTCATTCTTAAATCCTCAGAATAGCAAGATTGTATTTTTCTTGACAACACTCCTTCACTCTTTCAGATGAATGATAACAATTATTGTAAAGTAAGTAAATCCAATGTGAATGGGCTAATACTTACATACATGTATATATATTTTGGGTTGCCTTATGTAGAATTTATTTTCTGAAATCATGGAAATAAGTAAAATATTAGGCGTAGTGATTAAATAATATATTCGTGCGTATAATATTATTGTCCTTTATATTTGTATATTTTATTCTTAGTCTGCTTCTTATATGCAAAGAGGAAGAGAATATCCAACGTTTAACTGAATAAGTGAGAGAACGTGAACGGGTGAAATAAAGAGTAGAGTGAGATAGTAAAGGACTCAAGTAAGAGGAAGACCATATAGGCGTACGGACACATTTTCGCGAGGGGCTCTGACGCCTTTTGCCAGAATATCAACTCTTCAGTTTCTAAATTTTCAGCAAAAAACCATGTTAGTTTTTGTAGTAGAAATACAAAAATAAGATATTCGTGCATCTCGCCGTCCGAATATGAAAAAACTCCCCGAGGGAATGCAGTCCCCACCCCCCCCCCCCCACCCCACCCACACACACACACACCCACGCCGTCTCGTACGCCTATGATAAAGACGGAGATACAGAGTGAAAATAAGTGAAAATTAAGGGGGAAGTGGGAGATTGGAAGACAGAAAGAAATTGGAAGAGGGAAAACTGAGAGAAGGTATGGGGGAATAAAAACGGAATAATAGAGAAAGTGAAGGGCAGAGAGAGATGATACATTGCGCAGGGGAAAGGAATTATTAAATACAGCGTGAGAAAGTGTGAAGAAGAGGCAGAGAGTGAGAGGAATTCATACACATGAGTGAGAAAAAGAAAGATGGAGGTATAGATACACAGCATGATAGCATCACTGAGAAAACTGGGAGGAAGATACGGATTATTTTTTTTCCTTTTAACATGTTTTAAAGAGTATTGGTCTCGACGCGTTTCAAACTGTCACAATGTGTTTGGATGTGAACTTAACTCATTCGTCTAACAGGCTGTTTGACCACCTAAGAATTACTCTTATGAGAAAGAATGTACGTTTCAAATCAAACTTGATTTATTACAGAACAAAATATACATTTATAGCTTCAATGATGGTTTACAAGCTCTCAACAAGTTATATCAAATTTTGATAGACACTTTTAGTCTAATTATGAAATAGTGTACCGACTTTATATTATGGGGATATTGTAGAAAGTCCGTCTCTTCAGTATCAGACGTCATATGTCACTGCCCAAGATGAATGTCCTTTAAGATGAAGAAGCTTCGTACACGAAGACAAAACGGTGAGGAGATATCTCTAAACAGGGATACTCGGAGCGACGAAACCGGATAACCGGGAACAGGACACGCCGTAAACGTAGTCCAGTTGCAGAATATAAACGTCACGGGCAACCCAGAAACGTGAAACGGGAAAACCCGGTAATAGGAACAGGAAAACGGCCGTCTGGAAGAAAATACGCAAAGTTTAACAGTCTGGTGGAGTACATACCTTTTCTTCCAGAATAAATGCTGTACACTTCGGCTTCATACAATAAACATAAGAGTAAAGGGCATTGAATATGTACTCGGTTTTACGAGGATAAAACATTGATGACATGATAAAGTTTTCATGTACAAATACCAATCTTCTCAATCAAGAATTAAGATAAACCATAAGCTTTAAAATAACATCTCTATATAATATGCAATGAATGACTTCATAAAGAATTGAATATCTAATTCCCAAAAGACATGTATAATATTGGAAATACCCATCTCACTTCATCAGATCAATCCTTTCATATGTTTAAGATTTAAATATAACATTTATCATATTAAAATGTAAAATATGAATCACAAAATGTTGGATATCTTCCATTGAATATAGAGATAATACATTCTTTGATATGATTAAATCATTAACTCATGTTCATTTTCATACAACTCTTAAAACCTGTCACTTTCTAAGTTTATACAAGTTTCATTTTTATAAACATAATAGTCTGTCTTTACTTACAGTTTGAACCTCTGAACTGCTCCAATTAACCAAACACTGCTGGCTTACATGCCATATACATGTTGAAGGCGTGGCACCAAAATGGCGACATTACTAGCATGAGAGCTGCTGCCAGTGCTGCTGCACCCTATGCTTGCTTCTTGCAGTCTGCTGAGCTATAGCTGCATGCATTGCCCTGTGCAGTACACATCGTACACAAAATAACTATCAGACACCAGTTAGGGGTTGCCTGTTATAGCAGCTAGGGTTTAGTCTTTTCAAATGCAAATGAATACAGAATGAGAGTCGCCCATCCATATACTGGGATAAAGGGTCCCCTTCAGACACAAGAAATGGCTGGTTTAAATAAGTTCTTCACAATTACCCCCCATTTGAAAAAAAATGTATCACATTTTGCAAGAACATAAAGAGCTTATTTAAAACTCCAAAAGTTATGAACCCCCTGTCAATGCTACAAGCAATCATTTTCAAATTTATTTTCAGTTATCTTATACAAGAAAATAGATTTTTGCTTTATATTAGGAAAAATTAATAACCTACCATCTACATATAACTAAATATTTCCAGTTTAAATCTAGGTTGTTTATACATGTACATACTGAATATATCAGTCATGGGATGAGAAAACTAATGCTTAGTTGCCATTGCAAGATATTTGCAAGTATAATACAAATAAATAGAAAATAAAACATCAAGCACTACCTTATTTAAGGTGGAGTAGAACATTAAATTACACTCTACTCAGAAAATCAGCTCCAACATTGTCAGAACCTCGGATAGCTTCGATTCGGAAGCGATATGGTTGGAGGGCTAATGCCCATCTCATCACACGATTATTGATGCATTTTGTGCGGTTTAGGTAGAGGAGGGGTTGATGGTCAGTTTCTAGGGTGAATTCTTTACCTTCAAGGTACATTCGGAACTGATTAATTCCCCATACCAATGCTAAACACTCTCGTTCAATCGTAGAGTAAGCTTGTTCTCTTACCAGGAGCTTACGACTTGCATAGGCAACTGGATGTTTATCGCCATCATACTCCTGAAGGAGAACAGCTCCTAGACCTGTAGAGGAAGCATCGGTTCTGACGATGAACCTCTGCTGTATATCCGGTAAACACAGAACCGGACTCTTGGTGAGACTATCCTTCAAAGTCCTGAAGGCTTCCTCTTCACACTCAGTCCACTGAACCCGATTGGGTTCCCGATTCTTCGTCTTATCCGTTAAGGGTGATGCAATTGACGCAAAGTGTGGAATAAAGCGTCTATAATAGCTTGCCAGACCAATAAACGCTCTCATTTGTTTCTTGGTAGCTGGCCTGGGTGCATTCTTTATTTTCTCAACTTTGTCCATCATGGGCTGAATCTTGCCATCTTGCACGATATGGCCCAAGAACTCTACCTGAGTACAACCAAGCTGACATTTGCTAGGCCGAGCAGTCAGTCCTGTTGCTCGCAGTCTTCTCAGCAACTCTTTCAGAGTAACAAGATGCTCTTCCCATGTAGCGGTGTGAATCAAAATATCATCTAAGTAGTTTGTTACATGCTTCATACCTGCCAGAAGTTTACGCATCACTCGGCTGAATGTCGCCGGGGCGTTGACTAGCCCAAAAGGCATTACTCGGAAATGAAACAAACCACTTGCAGTCTGAAAAGCAGTCTTCTCTTTTGTCTCTTCTGAGAGGGGAATTTGCCAGTAACCTTTACTTAGGTCTAGCTTCGAAAAGAAGTGTGACCCTGACAAACTTGAAAATATCTCCTCTGTATTCGGAAGAGGCTCAGCATCGAAGACAGTTACGCGGTTCAACCGCCGGAAGTCAATGCAAAATCGGTTGCTTCCATCTGACTTCTTAACAATCACAATGGGGGAGGAGTACGGAGAATTAGACTTTTCTATTACTCCCATCTCAATCATCTTCTCAATTTCCTCATCAATCACGCCACGAAGGGCATGTGGAACAGGATAAGGCTTCTGCCGTACAGGGTCATCAGACGTTAAACGAATCGAATGTTCACCTAAGTGAGTTTGACCTGGTAAATCAGTCATAACATCTCTATAGTTGCCAAGTAACCGCTTTAATTGATGCTGCCGACTATCTACCAACTCGGGTCCTAGTTTAACATCTTCTACAGTCTCTTTCATTTCCAACCTTGGAACTTGAATGGTCATTGGGTTCGATGTTGGAGATGGATTGCCATCGTCCTCTTCGTCTTCATTGTTGACGATCGCGACCTGGGCAATCTCTTCCAATAACCCACTAGCAGTAACATGAGAACATGTTTTACTACTTTCTGAATCTCTCTTAGTCTTATCAACTCTATCAATATATCTCTTCAAGAGATTTGCATGGAATGTCTTGTGTTTTCCATCAACATCAAGACGATAATCATTGTCACCAAGCTTGTGCACAACTTTGAATGGACCTTTCCATTGTAGAAGTAGTTTGTTATTATCAGTGGGTAAGAGAATTAATACCTTATCTCCAGCATTAAAGCTACGCTGCCTACTCCTAGCATTGTAGTGTCTCTCACTTCGAGACGTTGCCTTACGAAGCTCGTCATGAGCTGCTTCTAACGTACTCTTCAATCTCTCTTTGAGATCGACTACATACTGATACGTGATCTTCAACTCGGGGTCATGAGGCTCGGCACTCCACAAGTCCTTGAGGATTTCTAATGGACCTCTGACCTGTCTACCGTAAATCAACTCGAATGGGGAATACCTAAGAGATGCCTGAGGGGCCGACCTATATGCAAACAGCACTGGTCCTAGGTATCTGTCCCAATCATTAGGTCGATCAGCACAAACTCGTTTCAAGATTTGTTTCAAGGTTTGGTTGAAACGCTCGACCAAACCGTTACAGGAGGGGTGATAAGGCGTTGTGGTCAACTGCCTTATGGATAACAGTCTACTCACCTCCCTCATCATGTCAGATGTAAACTGACTACCACGATCTGTCAGGATTTCATGAGGTACACCTACCCTACAAAACACATCAACCATAGCCTCGGCTACAGTCGTTGTTTCTATGTTCGGCAGTGCAACTGCCTCGGGATATCGAGACGCGTAATCAACAATGGTCAAGATATACCTGTTCTTCTTTGTAGTCATTGGATGGATAGGGCCTACTATGTCAATAGCTACTCTGAGAAATGGAATCTCAATAACCGGCATCCGGCCAAGTGGCACTTTGGGAACCCTCCCCTTTGGTACAGTCCTTTGGCAAATGTCGCAAGAGCGACAAAACCGAGTAACATCGGCATGGATGCCGGGCCAAAAGAAACAAGTTAAAATCTTCTCGGTAGTTTTTCCTATGCCTTGATGCCCACCCATAATTCCTTCATGAGCAAGTGACAACACAACTGCACGAAAGGCCTGAGGAACTACTAACTGTTTTACAGAATTGCCCTTCTCATTTTTAGGCTGAAACATTCTGTACAACAATCCATCTTCTACAAGAAAATAAGAGTTCTTCCTATCATCATCTGATAAACTACCTTCAGTAAGTTTCCTTGCTTTCTTCAAAGTAGGATCCTTCGCTGTTTCTTGTCTAATTTCTTCAGGAGAAACATCTGGAATTTGAGACGGAACTTTCAAAGGCCGCTGGGGGCGTCGAGCTTCTCGACTCTGAGACCTTGTCTGCACAGCCATGCCTATGCTAGTACCATCATCAATATCAACTTCAACTCTCTCTTTATGAGCATTAGAGTCACTGTTGGGATCAACATTTCCAACCTCATCTTGTATACCGTCATCCCTCTTATCCAATTCCTTCCAGTCTGGATGGGGATTGCTCTGGGAATACACACCTTCAATGTTCCCTACTATCACATCAAAGATAGGTGTCTCCATGCACAATGCCTCTGCTACACCTACAAACCAAGGGGAGCTAATATGAACTTTAGCCATAGGAAACCGACGCACAGTCTGATCAATTAAAAGACATCGTCTATATTTACCAGTGAATTGATCTGACTTTACAAGGGATTTCTTCACAACGACACCGGAACATCCTGAATCATACAGTACAGCCACCTTCTGAGATCCAATCTTACCATCGGCAACAGGCAATTGACTTCGCCAATGACGCTGACATGCAGCACACATCAATGGAATTTCTTGTACTCTATCTCTAGGAACTAACTCTGACTGAACTTCCGTATTGACTGAAGAAGTTAACAAAAGTCCACCTGTCTCAGTAATATTACCTTGGCTAATATGTGAACAAGTTGCACAAGATTCCGATCCACTATCTACCTGCACCTCTGACACTACACTATTTGATCCATTCCGATTTTGGATACTACTTCTTGAATGGTCAGAATTACTAACAAGACTTGCGGCTTGTAACTTCAAGTTACACTTAGCTGCTAAATGTCCCATCTTATTGCAATTAAAACATGGGCCTATTCTTCGCCGTTCAGGAGGCAGATCATTCCTAGGGAACCCAGGACTTTTCTTCCCTTCATTACTTGACTGAGGGGATTTACCACTTTGAGGTTTAACCTTCCTATCACTTTTGTTTATTTTAGTGATTCCAAAATGACCACCATGGGCCTCTACATATGTGTCTGCTAGACTAGTCATCTCAGAAATATTCTTAGGCTTCCTTTCCTTAAGAAACAGGGCGAGAGGAGTACCACCTCTCTCAACAAGTTGTTGCCTGAGCAACATATCTACAACATCCTCGAATGTACGTTTTGTACCCGACAATTCAATCCAACGACTCAGATAATGTTCTAGCCTAACAACAAACTGACTGGGTGTTTCACCAGACTCTGGATTGGAATACCTGAACTTTTTGCGAAAATCATCACAGGTGAGTTCAAACCTTAACAACAGTGCTTCTTTGAGAGCATCATAATCTTCAGCTCTGTCCGCAGGAAGTCTACAATACACATCAAGGGCCTTACCCTGCAAAAGTGCACTAAGACTAACAGCCCAACTGGTCTTAGGCCATGACTGAACTTCAGCATACTTCTCAAACCTTTTGAGATATGCATCCATATTATCTTTCCCTTCTACAAAAGAGGGAAGCTTAGGTGTTGGTGCCAAACGACGACCGTTTCCATTCCTACTACTATCAATACTATCAGACCTACTCTGACTTTGAATGCGTGCCAATTCAAGTTGCATCTCCAGAATTTTCTCTTCTTCTTTCCTATCTTCTCTACTAGCCTGACGTTCATCTCGCTCTAACTTTTCCCTTTCTTCTACAAATGAGAGAATCTCTTGTCCTGATAAACCTAATTTTTCACCAATATCAAACCACTTGGTACTCATGTTTGAATCTACTGAATCTAACTCCCTAAGTCAAAATCTATTATGTGTTAAATCCTACTATTATTTCCTTACAGATGGTGTTTGATACCTATCATGCGTGGCGCAATTTGTTACGCAATATGTCAATTAATAACTCACCGATACTCGCAAATAAAATTTACTCGCCCTTGTCCATGCTGCGCATGCCCGTTGCTAGCAGTGGTGGTGCACTGGAGGGTCCTTGTTCTCACTGACACAAAGTACTTCAACTTGACAGAAGTGTTTCTA
This sequence comes from Heliocidaris erythrogramma, assembly GCA_025617745.1. Lineage (NCBI taxonomy): Eukaryota > Metazoa > Echinodermata > Echinoidea > Camarodonta > Echinometridae > Heliocidaris > Heliocidaris erythrogramma. The sequence goes on from CM046861.1 coordinate 5,337,792, forward strand.
CTAAATTCTGAAAGTTGAACAAAAGAATATCATGAGTACATATCACTAACAAATTTTGCGAGGGGTCATGACATCGAACATTAAAATTTTATTACCTGAAGTAGGCCTAATCAAGAAAAAAAATCATAGAACTCTATATTTCCATTAATACATTTAACATTCAAATCCCATATAACAATCTATCAACGTAGGTAAGTTATGGTCAAACAACTCCCGGACAAGCCCCCAAATTGTCACAATGTGTTTGGATGTGAACTTAACTCATTCGTCTAACAGGCTGTTTGACCACCTAAGAATTACTCTTATGAGAAAGAATGTACGTTTCAAATCAAACTTGATTTATTACAGAACAAAATATACATTTATAGCTTCAATGATGGTTTACAAGCTCTCAACAAGTTATATCAAATTTTGATAGACACTTTTAGTCTAATTATGAAATAGTGTACCGACTTTATATTATGGGGATATTGTAGAAAGTCCGTCTCTTCAGTATCAGACGTCATATGTCACTGCCCAAGATGAATGTCCTTTAAGATGAAGAAGCTTCGTACACGAAGACAAAACGGTGAGGAGATATCTCTAAACAGGGATACTCGGAGCGACGAAACCGGATAACCGGGAACAGGACACGCCGTAAACGTAGTCCAGTTGCAGAATATAAACGTCACGGGCAACCCAGAAACGTGAAACGGGAAAACCCGGTAATAGGAACAGGAAAACGGCCGTCTGGAAGAAAATACGCAAAGTTTAACAGTCTGGTGGAGTACATACCTTTTCTTCCAGAATAAATGCTGTACACTTCGGCTTCATACAATAAACATAAGAGTAAAGGGCATTGAATATGTACTCGGTTTTACGAGGATAAAACATTGATGACATGATAAAGTTTTCATGTACAAATACCAATCTTCTCAATCAAGAATTAAGATAAACCATAAGCTTTAAAATAACATCTCTATATAATATGCAATGAATGACTTCATAAAGAATTGAATATCTAATTCCCAAAAGACATGTATAATATTGGAAATACCCATCTCACTTCATCAGATCAATCCTTTCATATGTTTAAGATTTAAATATAACATTTATCATATTAAAATGTAAAATATGAATCACAAAATGTTGGATATCTTCCATTGAATATAGAGATAATACATTCTTTGATATGATTAAATCATTAACTCATGTTCATTTTCATACAACTCTTAAAACCTGTCACTTTCTAAGTTTATACAAGTTTCATTTTTATAAACATAATAGTCTGTCTTTACTTACAGTTTGAACCTCTGAACTGCTCCAATTAACCAAACACTGCTGGCTTACATGCCATATACATGTTGAAGGCGTGGCACCAAAATGGCGACATTACTAGCATGAGAGCTGCTGCCAGTGCTGCTGCACCCTATGCTTGCTTCTTGCAGTCTGCTGAGCTATAGCTGCATGCATTGCCCTGTGCAGTACACATCGTACACAAAATAACTATCAGACACCAGTTAGGGGTTGCCTGTTATAGCAGCTAGGGTTTAGTCTTTTCAAATGCAAATGAATACAGAATGAGAGTCGCCCATCCATATACTGGGATAAAGGGTCCCCTTCAGACACAAGAAATGGCTGGTTTAAATAAGTTCTTCACACAAACATTGGGCTCAATCTGTTTGCTACCGCCTACGAGACTGACATGTCGGTATTTCAGATTTCAATATTAATTAATTCAGTTGTTGTTTTTAATTTGTTGTGACTATAGGGGCGGGGACGGCGCTTCTTTCGTTGGGGTGTAGGCTGATCTAGACAAACACTGCATTCTAACAGATGTAAGCAAAAAGGGCAGTTTTCTTTCTTAACAAAGAAAGAAATAGAGATTTAATTTTTTTTCTTTTTCAAAATTACATTTTGAATAGTGAAAAAAAAACAGAAACGGATATCAATAACAACTCTGAAATGAAATAACCATGATTGAATTTCTTTTTTTTTTTTTTTTTGGTTTTGTTTTACAATGATATAATTTGATAACATCTTTTCCAAATACAGTGTCCGCGTAAGTATTTGTAAAAAAAAATGTATACTCTTTCGAAATTTACCAATAATGTTTTGGAAATAGTCTGGTATCGATGAGAAAGGCGATCTTCACAGAAATAAGAACAAAAACAAGAAACTTTTTCAGAAAAAGGAGACTTTTTAATGCTGGCAACAGAATAGTCTAGTGTAGGTTTTATCAAGCTAACATAACGCCATCATACAAATTGCATGGAAACTTAATCCCCTGTAGGTGAATGATATAGTAGGAACGATTTTACCGAAAAGAAGAAAACTTGATATTAACGAGCCTGTTTATTTCAAACTTTTGGGAGATGGAATTATATTTCAATCAAAGGTAGTTCATCACGGTTCAGAGCAGGGTGGGTCTTTTCACACATATGGGTATTCAAAGAAGAATGGCCCAAGGTTTAATCTATTTTTGTCATTTTTTGAATATGAGGGCATTTTAAGAGCAATTCTTTTCATGCGACATTGTTCCAATGATAATTATTCTCCTGCACAAAGGAAGGAAAAGATTGAGAATGTTCACACAATATTTTCACCTTTACCGGAACTAAAACGTCTCCATTCATATGGAAACACTACTCCATGGAGGTCATCAGCTATAACCAAAGTACTGCTTAATATTATTGATTGGCAATCAGGACCTAATCAAGTTAAGAGCTTCAACATCTCACTCCGCCGATGATAATGATATCAACTTTGCTGCTCTCATTTCCCCCCTTTTTTTAAAGAGTTAGCAGTATGAGGTGCCATAGTCCAGTGGTTCAAACACTTGAATGAAGATGTGAAGGTCGTGGGTTCGAACTACGGTGTGACACTACTGTCCTTTGGCAAGACATTAACCTACACTTGCCGCTCTCCACCCAGGTGTTAAAGGGATACGCCACCAGGCGTCTGTGGGGAAAGTCAGGATTGCGTAAGCCCCATTCACTCGTACACACAGTTTGTGCATCGAACGCATCCGTCAGACTGCTGGGATTACATGTCGGACTGCACGAAGCCGACCGAATCTCGCACGAGAGCTCGAGCTCAGGCGGAGCGTGCATGTTGCGCGGCGACCAGTCTGTACGAAATTTGCGCCCCGCGGGGCAATGGCATGAGGTATAAAGCCCCATTGATAGATAGAGTTACGACATGAACGTCCTCTTTTTTGGACCCAAAATGGCATTCGAATTCTTTCTATTTAGAACACCCAGGTGCTTATCGAAATTGAAAAGAAAGTTACGTAATATTGGCCCCAAAATGGCGTTCAAATCACGGGTTGTCGTTACTCTTTCTATAAAGGGACTCTAATCAGGTAATGATCACGGTGCCCTCTCGCGGCATAAAAACGTCTACAATCTGCGGTTCAGTATCCCTTTAAATGAGTACTGGTAGGAATGAATTCCTTGAATATTGTTAGCACCGAAATTAATCGGTAGCTCAACTAGAGTTGAGGTAATAACGGAGCGCCTTGAGCACCTTGCGTGGTGGATATGAGCACTATATAAATATCCAATTATAGTGTTGTTATTATTATTATGACTGTATCCGTTTAGGTTCATGGATTGTTTTTTATCACTTCAGGTGTCTTTTAGAGCTTTTCACCCATCCTTTACAGAAGCCTCTGTGGGAGGACGGGCACAATATTTCCCGGGGGATTGTCGTATCTTGCACGGACATCAACTTTCCAGTTTCTAAAAATTAGAGAGCAAGAAAAAAATGAGATCTTTTTTTTTTAATATAATGTGACTGGTACTGGCAGTGCATTTAATGTCGTTGTAATTGAATGTGAATTAGGAAATAAATACAAGGAGGTCACCTCGGTGCCTGGATATGAAGTGGTGGTTTCCGAAATATTGGTAATTTCAAGGGGACTGCAGCCCCCCCCCCCCCCCAGCCCACTGCCCCGCTAAACCTTCTCCGAAAACTGTCCATTTTGGCTTCACCCATCTCCCTCCTGTATGGGATCTCATCTCAAACTGTGAACAAAAGTGATACAAAGAGTCATACACATTTTAATCATTGGATTAATCATGCACTATCATTTAATTGTATTATGTAATTGTATTATTTATTGTTACAAAGAGAATTAATTATTATGCGCTATATAAAAATTACTTTGTTATGATCATTAGTAGTCATTACATATTCGTTAACCATGATAGTTCAACAAGTGAGTTTTATGCCTCTTAATGAATGCGCAGAGCAAAAGAAACCATTGTTTAAGAAGGAAAATTCACTTGACTGCAATCACTATCATCTTTTGAAAAGGCATTGTCATTTTTCTTTATTTATTTTATTTTTGTTTTCGTCTCTCTTCACCTTGATAAGAAAGAAAAACATGATATGCCTGGCCACTTTGCAACAGCCGGCATATATCAAAGCTACAAGAAAGCCTCACGTCCTGTACACTTATGATGTAGTTAAAACGGTATTTGTCTCGCGCCAATATTTCTGGCGCCGGTGTCAGCGGCGTCATTTGCGTCGGTGTCGTCGTCAACAATCAATCTATAATCACAATAACTAGAATCACCAAATTCATACCACGGGTACATCTCTTAAAGGCGCAGGGCAAGTTCGAAAATGAGTCGAATCTGAACAAGGTCAAATATCAAAACGTCAATGAAGTTTTTTCACAAAAAGCACTGTAAACACAATTACTTTCTATGGATTTGAGGTAGAATCACAATATTCATACCACAGGTACAACTCTTAAAGGCACAGGTGAAGTTTGAAAATGAGTCGAATAATTATAACCAAGGTCAAAGGTGAAAAGGTGAATTAACTTTTCGGCAAAAAGCACTGTAGTTACAATAACTTTCTATGGATTTGAGGAAGAATCATCAAATTCAAACCATAGGCACATCTCTTAAAGGCGCAAGTCAAGTTCGAAAATGAGTTGAATCTGACCAAGGTCAAAGGGTCATTGAACTTTCAATAAAAATCACCTCACATGTAATAACCTTTTGTACCTTTCAGGTAGGGTCACCAAATTCAAATCACAATTATATCTCTTGCAGGTGCATGTCATGTTTGTAAATGGGTCAACGTAAAAAGTTGAAAGGTCAATGAACTTTCACTGAAAATTACTTTACATGTAATAAATGTTTGTACCTTTGAGGTATGATCACCAGATTCATACCACATCTACATTTTTTCAAGGCACAGGTCAATTTCGAAAAAATTGTCAAATCTGACAATAATAAAGCTGCCAGACCAAAATTTGCATTCTCATTCGCATAGCGAGATGTAGGTGAGACAACGCTCGGCGTTTGCCTTGTTTTTGTTTTTGTTGTTGTTTTTGTTGATGTTGTTGTTGTTTTTTGTTTGTTTGTTTGTTGTTTTTTTTTTGTTTGCTTTTTTTTTGGGGGGGTGGGGTTCATGTCTGAAATTCTTTCTAGAATTCTGTTGTTTTGTTTGTTTTTTTTTTTGTTTTTTTAAATGAAATATTTATTTCGCATCTTTATTCAGGATAGTATGTTGAGTACATAATACTGAACAGACTATAATACTGGTCTACCATAGAGCCAAAAAAACTGTACAAAATAATACATGAAAAATACGTTAAAAGATATATCCCATAAAGCAATCCCATAATTTTGATCCACTAATCAGCATGTTTCTAAGATAACGTGAGTTAGAATATAAACAATAACAAATGAATCAAAAAAAATAATCGGCGCTATAGCTATCGCATAAAAGCTATCCCATAATTTCGATGCACCAATCGGCATTACGAGCCATTCTTTTCAAGGCTATCCGCTCGTCTCGATCCGATTCGCATAGAAGCTTACCACCTATAGTGCAGGCAAAACGAATTATGTATCATTTACAGTTGGTCGAAAATAAAATTAATCAAGTTAGCATCAAAAGTGATCTCGGTTGATTGATTGATATAGCTTTCAGTTTGAATCGTTTTGTGTCCATTTCTGAGTTTCTAAGTTATCATTAAGCACTATTTTGCGTTGCCAATATTTGATTTTTGGAGATAGATGTTAGTTTATCATCGTGCCGTCAAGTCATATCTTGGAAGCTTTCAGAGATTGATCTACTATGGTGAGTAGTAATTGTTTAAAATTATTGTGAAGTGGTTATCATATAACGATAATAGGAAAACTTGAGTAAGTGCTCCCATGTCAATTTACGAAGTAACCATTCCTACTATTTTTGGTATGACTATGACAAAATTATACAAACAGTTTTGATAAACTAGTTAACACTGTGTTATACTCGCTAACCACACAGGGACTTGGGTGAGTATTACGTGCTAAACATAAGAAATTATTTTTTTTTTTTTTTTAATGATTTGCTATGGGGCAAAGGATTCAAATTTGAATTTACGGTGCATTAATAGTCATTTGCTTTGTTAGTGTGATTTAGGCACGTTAATATCAGAAAATGACAAGAGTGAAAGGTTTGGTCGTTGTTAACAGGGGGAGGGATTTGATGCTCGTTTCATGTAAGCGTCCAAATGTGTTCGATAACAAACCAACTTATTACACAAACCCTAATTTCAAATGTCTTAAAAATATCTTGCACGTTAATATCAGAAAATGACAAGAGTGAAAGGTTTGGTCGTTGTTAACAGGGGGGTGGATTTGATGCTCGTTTCATGTGAGCGTCCAAATGTGTTCGATAACAAACCAACTTATTACACAAACCCTAATTTCAAATGTCTTAAAAATATCTTGCATGAGTTCATTTCTATTTAGTCTAAATTCTTGCAGTATTTTTTTGAGGAATGAAAATGTGAAAAGTATTTAAATTATTACTTATCAAACATATGAAAAGTTGATAAGTCGGGTTATTACTTGATAAAATGTGAGGTAATATTAAATTGATGTGTGCACGTTAATATCAGAAAATCACAAGAGTGAAATGTTTGGTCGTTATTCGGGGGGGGGGGGGATTTGGTGCTCGTTTTAAGTGAGCGTCCAATTTGAACGATAAACCAAGTTATTAAACGATAAACCAAGTTATTAAACAAACCCTAATTTCAATTGCTTTAAAATATCTTGCATTAGTTCATTTCTATTTAGTCTAAATTATTGCAGTATTTTTTTTTTTAGGAATGAAATTGTGAACAGTATTTAAATTATTACTTATGAAACATATGAAAAGTTCATAAATCAGGTTATTACTTGACAGAATAGTTCTTTAATACTAATAATCTAATATAACAAATTTTTTGTATACCTAGATTGAATTTAAAGAGAACTGTTGCTGGGCTAGCGCCATGAGTGTCCTTGGACGGTGTGTGCGTTCAATAAGTTTTCACGATTATTATTCACCCTTATTATTATTGTCATTGTTACAATTATCATTCATATCATTATCATGATTATTCTTCATATAATTATTCTTAATATGATCATTATTATCATCATTATTTTTTATTATTATTATCGTTGTTGTTGTTTCATTGTAGTTGTTGTTATATAGCTCAATGTTTCTTTGTCTATATGCAGGCAAAGGATCAGAAGCTACGAGTATTCTGGATGTTCCTGTTTGGCACCGTAACCTGCTTTTCCTTTGGTATGTATAATTCATAATTTATATTCCCTTCTTTTTTCCAATCCCATGAATGTAGAAGAAGAATAGTTCATTTTCAACATAAATCATCCATTAATAAATACAAGAAAGGCGTATTATATTACTTGACATTGCACTTCTATTTGGCCTGCTTCATTTCCTCCAAACTTTCTTCCAATACATTTTTTTTTCAAAATATTTGCGATCGTCTTCTTTGTCCATGTACATCAAAAGTATTTCTTTTTTTTTTTAATACAAGAAACTGACTCGGGTTCCCATTGTGAAAGCTGATGTATTTCTTTCCTATTCCTACCCATACCTGTAATCCGTGAAATGTGTTCTGTATGGCATGGGCCTATTGTTTGCTTTTTAATTTAAAAGGTCATATTACTATTGTCATGGCCGTTAACTGTTTCATCAATTACATGTATTTGGAAAGGAAGTCGGTTAGAAAACGAGTTAATATATGTAAAAAAAAGAGGAGAAGGATGAAGAGAAAAAGGGAAGGTGATGAAAAAGAACCCACAAGAACCCACTCTATTTTTTTCTCTTTCTCTCTCTCTCTCTCTCTCTCACTCTCCCAGCCTTACCTGTTTTATCGGATTTGACCAAGCATACACAGAAAAATTGTACAGACGGGTTTGGGCTGAACTACACCTTGCCGATGTTCATCGAGTGCAAGATGAAGCGGCATGCAAACGGCAGCATGGTACAAACCATCCCAAAGCTCATCCCTGCTTCATCTGCTGATGGCGGGTGCCCCAGGAAGAGAAGTAGACTGGGAATTCCTCCCGGAAATGGAGTGTGCAGATTCTCTGGTCATTATCATGCTTTGTTCACATTTCCTTCCTTTTTTCATTTTATCACAAATCAATCAACCAAGATACAAGTAATACATTCTCAAATCATATGATATACCGGGGAAAAAATCAAAGAGTTTGAAAAATACAAACGACTTTAAAACATCTTTGTAAATATCATTTCGTATTTCCATATCATTTTTGTTTTAATTCAGTCGAATGTCATGGATTCTTTGAGGATACAGAAACCTTTTCGCGGTTCAATGTCATAACCTTCTGATTTTGATCGTTCTATTATGAATATTAATACTTCCCGTCGAAATTGGAAAGCAACCGTTCATTTTCAGAGCTGTGCAAAAGAGCGAGAACAACTCAAGGTGATTGGTAATCCATTAAGAGCAATTTGATTCATATTTCATTGGAGAATAAGTGGTGGGAATGGGTGAAATTCAATGTTAATATAAACAATTAAACATGGAGGAAAAAATGCCATTAAAAGTAAATATATATAATATACACACATGTACTATTGGATTGATGATATATAATTTCACTGATTCATGTTTCATAATACTACTACATCTACTCCTACTACTACTACTACTACTACTACTACTACTATTACTACTACTATTACTACTACTACTGCTGCTGCTGCTGCTGCTGCTGCTGCTAAAACTACAGTACTACTACTGCTTCTAATTTTACTACTACTACTACTACTACTACTACTACTATTAATACTACTACTACAGTACTACTACCATACTACTACAACTACAACTACAACTACTACTACTACTCCTACTGCTGATGCTGCTGCTGCTACTACTACTTCTACTAGAAGTACTACTTTTGGGAAAGCAATACATTTTTATTCTTATTTAAGAAAAAAATCCCTCCCTCCCTCCCTCCCTCGAGCGTAGGGGGTACATCCATACCAATTCCATGCGTACGCTATGTAATGGCCTACCAATGAGACAGGTCTTCCCTCTAAAGTCGGGCAAATCCATGCCAACGAATTTCTATAGAGGACAATTTGAATTTGTAATTAAATATCATAATTGATAGGATTGAAGTAAATTGAATATATCATAAAGAAAATGTGAGAAAATTACAATGCCCCGACCGGGATTCGAACCCTTCATACCAGGATAGCTGATGGTCTCATCTATCAAATGAACAGAAATATCTCATAATATTTTACGCTTAAGTGAGCAAAAGCCAATCTTGTTAAAGGGTGCAAAAACCAGTCTTGCCAAGAATTAATATTGGCTCTGGCTGGTATCAGCCGAAATGAGAGTCATGTAAAGGCTTATAAATTTCCACATTCTGACATTTTATGAAATAACACGTTATGTTCTCTGTATATCCTTACGCATCCCATCAACATATTATGCTTGAGTGAGCAATTAACTACCTTGCTGAGTGTTTCAAAATGTTACTTTTGGTGAGTCTTTTAATTTCATCTGACTTGCTCACTCGACCATAACGTTTTGATAGGATATATCAGGAAATACATTGAGCAAAGTCTGTTCTTTCATTTATGGTCTTTCAATTGTCAGAATATAAAATTTCGAAGTCTCTTCATGACTCTCAACTTGGCTCATACCACCTAGAACAACAACAAACATTTGTCAAGAATGGATTTTGCGCCATTTCACAAAAGTGGCTTTTGCTCACTCAAGCGTAAAATATTGTGAGACATTTTAGTGTCATTTGTTCGAAGAGATCCAAAGCTAACAACAGGTATGGAATTGTCGTGAAAATATTTTAAAATATTTGATTGGGGAGACTTTTTCCAAACGTCAATTTCAAAGGGTTCTCAACTTTGTTAATACCAGTCAGAACAAATACCAATTCTTGTCAAGTCTGAATTTTGCACCGTTTAAAGCGGTTTTAGATCACTCAAGCGTAATAACTAGTCAGATTTGTGTTATTGTATAGGATGGACCATAAGCTACCTACAAGAATTTAAATTTGTTGAAAATATTCAGAAATATTCATTTGGGGTGACGTTTTCCTCTTGTACACTTTTTTGGTGACGCACTGTATAGTAGACAAAACATTGTATAAAAACATCTTTACAAAACTAGCTGTTCTGGCTGTTTGACTATTAGAAACAATGCTTTATCATTTCTTCAGTTAGACATATACATGTTAAATATATCAACGTGCCTTGCAGCGCACCCTTTCTACATACTCCAGACAGCAACAGATACTGCGATTGGAAGAGGTGGGGGACAGAGGAACCATATTCGATGTTCAATTTTCTTTTCTGTGTTCTGTGAAAATTAACTATGCTGGATACGTTTTTTTCTGTACTGCATTGCATCCTTTTAATATTACAATATTAATTGTTCTGGAAATACATAATCTGCGATGTTATGTGTGTGGGCGTGTAAGTGAGCGGGGGCGGTAGGGAGGTGCGGCTAGGTAAAGGTTCAAGGATGAAATGGTTGTTCAAATTAATTATTAAAAGCTGACAGAGCACGAACGCTTGCTGCATGTGTGTACTTTGCGCCAATGTGAGACTGAAGCATTTCTTGGCGCAAAGCAGTTTCTGCGAATTTTCCCAAAGTAGCCACCGCTCACTTAAGCGTGACGTATTGTCAATACTCACAATGGCATCCGATTAAATAGACCCTAACCCATAATTTTTTAAAGACAAAATTATTCAGATGTTGTGATATTTTTCTTTTGAAAAATATTTTCAAAGTGGGTACTTTTTTTATACGCACTTTATAATCGATTAACAGCTAGAAAGCGCTCTGATCTTCTTGACAAATTTTAATTTTCAAATCATTTTGAATAAATTCACCTTTATTATAATAGGCCAATCATTGATTAGTTATTTTGTCTACAACATTTAAACCCCAAATATAGTTTTTTACGCCAAACAGGACAAAGTGCGAAATTCATTACTTACTTATAAATTACTTATCTGTCGTGTTCATCACTTGTTTCACAGAGTGTGACAGAAAACTCTGTAAAAACGGCTGGTGTGAGGAGACTATGGTTGGCTACGAATGTCACTGCTCATCTGGATTTCAAGGGAAACACTGTGATGAAGGTAAGTACGTAAATAGATGACATCATAAGTGTATCCGGAATAGACCGCTTAGGTAATGTTGCAAATTTTATACATTCATTTCAAACAAAGGTTGTTATTGACAACCCGAAAGCTTGCCGGAGGTTTGCCGGGCATAGCAACAAATAATGTATGCACACTGGATTCCAAGCATTGAGGCTCATTTATAAACAGCAGGTTAATGGAATAGCTCGTCACTAGGTGCTCAGAGGATATATGTGCATAAATTTGTATACATTACAGAAGCGGTCTATTGGGGACAGGGCAGTCGCTTGCCAGTTACTGATGACAGAACATGAAACACAAGGTTTTTATGAGGGGTTAAAAAACACCTTGAGGGGGTAAAAACACCAAAAATACAAATCCAAGGTTAAAGGCTTAAATAGTCATATTTGACTGAGACAGGCCTCAAAACAAAACAAAACAAAACAAACCTTGCGTTTTTCCCTCCGGAACATTTTAAGTGCGGGATTCGCACGGGGAAAAAAAATCCCGATATTTTTCCCGCCTATATTTCCTTCTTTGCTCCCACTGAGATGGGCGGCAGGATGCCGGTAGTGAAAAAAAAACCGGGGAAAAAATAGCCACACCTCTCACTCATGACATGATGCATGTGACATTCATGACATTGTTGTTCGATTCTTTTTCAGAGTCAACCGAATTACTGGCTACGAAAGCAACGACTGCACCCACATCGAGTCCTACGACCGTGATGTCGGTACAATCAGAGACAACGATATCGGAAGACACCATCACCTCTGGTAAGGGATAGAAACTTCTCATTCCAATTTTGTAAATGTATTTCCTGTAACCCCCAGTCATGTCATGATCATTAACCTATGTTATGTTTGTTTTTTTACTCTTTTCAGTGTCAATAGAGTCAGCGACTATGGAAGCGACGACCGCGCCAAAGACGAGCCCCACGACGACGATGTCGGTACAATCAGAGACAACGACATCGGAAAGCACGACCATCTCTGGTAAGCAGTAGAACATCTGAATGATGTTTTAACTAATCCTTCGTTCATTATCATTGTCAGGTCGAAGCACTTCGACTAAACACTCCCACTTCTGCTCTTACTCTCTTTCTCTCTCTCCATCCCTTCCTCCATTCCTCACTTACTGTCTATTTCTCTGTCTGTCTCTGTCTCCCTTTCCCTCTTGCAATGTCTTTCTGACTCCTCTTTCTTGTCTTCTCTCTCTTTTTCTCTCTCTCACCCGCCCTTCCTCCATTCCTCACTTACTCTCTGTTTCTCTGTTTCTCTCTCTGTCTCCCTCTTTATCTCACAATCTTTCTCTGACTCCCCCTTCTTGTCTTCTCTCTCGCTCTCTCTCTCTCTCTCCCTCCCTTCCTCCATTCCTCACTTACTCCCTGTTTCTCTGTCTGTCTCTGTCTCCCTCGCCCTCTTGCAATTTGTCTCTGACTCCCCCTTCTTGCCCCCCCCCCCCTCTCTCTCTCTCTCTCTCTCTCTCTCTCTCTTAGCCCTCACTTTCTCTCTCTCTGTCTCCGACAAATAATTACATTTTAAAGATATAATACATGTCATTTTACTCTGTCATTGAAGAATCAAACTTTCTTGTTTTAGGTATCGTTTTTAGTCCGTAATTACCCGATCTTAATCATTTGTACATGTAGTTTTATTTCTCAAAACCCTCAGTCATGTCATGATTATTAAAGGGCAATCCAACCTTTGTTATAACTTGATTAACGTGAAAGCAGAAAAAACAAAGAAACAGGATGGTACAAGTTTGAAAGAAATCGGACAAATAATAGGAAAATTATGAATGTTTTAAAAATGAGATAAAATCTATCGAATCTGGCAATTGGCAAGTGTCAATTAAGTCAGTTGGGACGTATTCCCTGTTGTCGTACGCTAAGATTAATGTCCAGTTTTCTCCTATTCCCTCTATTCTTCAGGACAGTACTCGAAAGATATCGTAGATAGCAAATTGTCATATGTCCTTGAAAAAGAAAGAGATCCTCCCGTGTAATACTTTTTTGCCAAATTAAAATCTTAGTGATTGTGTGCGTTGGAACAAATGGGAGAATTGCCTGCTGCTACATAACAGGGACATTGCCGATTCGGCCAAGTTGAAAATCCATATGTATAATGATTAAAACTCAAAATTCATAACTTTCATATTGCTTGTTCGAGTTTGGTCCAAACTTTCACCAATATGCTTCTCTGATTTGTCTGCTTTCCTCCAAAGCAATTTTCTATTTAATAATGTTCGATTTCCCTTTAACCTGTGTTATGTTTGTTTGATTCTTTTCAGTTTCAACAGAATTAGCGACTACGGAAGCGACGATCACGCCCAAGACAAGCCCTACTTCCACGTTGTCGGAACAATCAGAGACAACGACATCGCAAGACACCATCACCTCTGGTAAGCAGTAGAAACATGGAAATGACGTGATGCATTTGATCATTATCATAAGGGGTCGAGCCACTTGGACTAATTAATGTTATCAAAGATTCCATCCTTCCCCTTCTCTCGCTTTCTCCCTCCCCTTCTTCCCCCCTCTCTCTCTCTCTCTCTCTCTCTCTCTCTCTCTCTCCCTCTCTCTCTCTTTCTCCCCTCTCTCTCTCCCAACCTCTTTCTCAGTCTTTCTTTGTGTCTTTTCCTTTTCTCTTTCAATTCAGTTTGGTCACTGAAATTTGGGGACACGTATTATACCTTTTCAAGAAATAAATCAGTTCCAATGCATCTGTCAACCAAGAATGAGCCCTTCCCTGTTGAAATCCTGTTCCCTGATCTTGTGTTTTTTGTACATGTAATACCCTCAGTCCTGTCATGATCAATGACCTGTGATTTGTTTGTTTGATTTCAGAGTCAACTGAGTCAGTGACTACGGAAGCGACGACCGTGCCCAAGACGAGCCCTACGACCATGATGTTGGTACAATCAGAGACAACGACATCACCGGCCACCACCACTTCTAGTAAGAGATAGAAACATGGGAATGACGTTTATAGTATTCAATTAAGTTTGGGCAACTTAGACAAAAAGTTATCAAAAAGATTTGATCACGCTCCCTCCTTCTCCCAATACTATACTTACTTTTAAATGAACATAAAATTTGCCTAGAAATAACACTCTTTCAATTAGATAAAAATTAGCGATGGTAAGCAGACGTGGTTCCAGGAATTTTGTCAAGGGGGGGGGGGTCCTATTCCCCAAGTAGTGTGAAAAAGAAAATGTTCATCAGCTATTGGGGGTGTTGACTTAACACCCAATGACACATAAAAATATCTAACATACAAAAACAAACAAACAAAAACAAAACCAAAACATAAGGCAACAATGAAGGTCTAATTAGTATAGGCAAAAGGCGGGAGTTCAATTTTACCTATTCCAGTTTCTACCCGGTTATCATTAATTTTTCACGTTCCCTGGACTTGATTAGTTCACATTTCGTTTGGTTTCATCTTGTCAGCATGTACATCTCCTTCGCTGGCATATCAAAACAACAGGTCGTACTATAATTTTAGCACTTGCGAGGTGGATCATGGTACCGCGGTTTCAGCTTGTTCCGAATACGGATCTCATCTGGTCTACATCGGGACTGAGGAGGAACAGAACTTCATCATGGAACAGATAGAGGACTCATCCAATGAGGATTACTGGATCGGCCTGACCCGCAACTCTGATATGAACGTCACGTGGTTAGACGGATCGGGTCTTACCTATGACAATATCTGGTATAGTTCTTCGTGGGGTCCGTTCGATGATGGAGGGAAATGTATACGAATTGATGTAGGAGGGCATGGCAAATGGCACGATAGACCTTGCGGCTCCGAACTGAGATATATTTGCGAGAAAGATTTATGATGTTTGATTTATTTCCTTATTTCAATTTACCTGGTTGCTTTATTAATTTACTTCAGGATAGGTAGGTTTGCGGGTAACAGCCTACCCCCCCCCCCCCCTCCTCCCCTCCCAAAATGGGGTAAACAAATCAGGGTTTTTATGGTAATTGCTGGTAAATATGTCGGAACATTCAGAATATTTGAGAATGTATTAGCAAAAACATCAGGAATTTGTCGTTCTATGCACTAATTCTCATATGAACAACATCATAATGTTGATGAGTTGTACGGAGATGTTGAATTACAAATTGAAAGCTTGATTAATTTGTTTTAATCTATTATTAATCAGTTTAAAAGTTATTAGATTGTACAATCTGTTTAAACAGTGCCCATTCATTTTTTTTTAAATTGGGGATCGGTTTAAACTGTCGTCCAAAATAACATGTGATTCATCAAACGGTAAAAGATAAAGATACTTGATTACCATCTAAAAGTAAGGGTTTGTGGGGGGGGGGGATATTTAAATTACCCCAGTCCATGAACCCTTTAGTTTCGTGGACCTTGAAACTCTTAAATCGGCGAGCACGTTTACCTTCCTTCTCATTGACAATTGGAAACGTGAACTTCCCCATTGGCAGTGGCTTTTTTCTTCTTCTTCTTTTTTTTCTGTTTTCTTTTCGTCCTTCTTAAAAAAACCTTTCAAGTATAAACTTCCATTCAATAATACTATGCATATGACCACGCTTGTAAAATTATATATTTGACTTAGTGCTAATATAGCTCACTTATTGTACCCCAAAAATGTAATTTGCATATATGATTCTGGCCTGTGAATATGCTTGTTTATGTTCTCTTACCTTGATTATTTTGAAGATATTATTTTAAAGATGGAAGTAATAAATAATCTTTAAGAAAAATCAATGTTTGTTTGTTTTTCTTATAGTTATGGCACAATAGTGTATATGTAAATATTAAAGGGATACGCCACCAAGCGGCCAGGGGGAAGTCAGGATTGCCTAAAGCCCCATTCACTCGTACACAAAGTTTGTGCGTCGAGCGCGTCCGTTGCACTACTGGGATTACATTTCGGACTGCACGAAGCCGACCGAATCTCGCGCGAGAGATCGAGCTCAGGCGGAGCGTGCACGTTGCGCGGCGAACAATCTGTCCGAAGTTTGGCATAAAAACGTCCACAATCTGCGGTTGAGTATCCCGGTAAACAATTCTAATTTTAATTTTGTGGAATATCTTAATTTAAACGCTATTTCGCTCATCACTTTCTTAATACCAGATATTATTAACGAGCTTTGGTGTTAGTTGCTATTCATTATTTTTTTTTAATGCAATAACTTCCTTAAGCTTTGGAGGAGCCATCCAGCAATTTTCATAATGGCAAGATTTCCATAACACGTTGAATAATGGTGAATGGGCAAATTATATGCATCTTTGGTTGCGACTATTTAATTTTTGTTAATTATTGAAAAGCAATATTAGACGTAGTAATAAATTAATGTATATCTTGTCCTCAATTCGTTTATTACGTTGTTCTCCTTGTTTTGCTTATTATTTGTAAAGAGAAAGTGAGAAGAAGAAGAAGAGTATACAACATTTTAAGAAAGTGAGAGAAAGAGATGTATAAAAAGAGAGGAAGTTAATGAAAGAGAGGTATACAGAGTGTGAAAATACGACATGGATAGCTATAGGACAAGAGAAAGTGAGTGAAAATAATAAGAAAGAGAAACAGAGTGAAAGTGAGGAAAGATATATATATATATATATATATATATATATAACTCTAAAGGCTACATTAGGTGGACAGTTTTTGTCTTATTTCTATGCTCAACTGTCCACCTAATTTAGGGGGCGCTATTATGACGAAATAAACCGCATTGTTGTGTGTCCACCTAAGGTACCCTTTATATATATGTGTGTGTGTATATAGAAAGGGAGAGAAAGAGATATATGAAAAGAGTAAGACAGTGTGAAAAGGGGAGATGTAGACTGAGAGAAAGTGAGAGGAAACGAGAAAGGTTAGAGAAAATAAGAGGAAGAGAGAGAGAGAGAGAGATAAGGTAAGAGGAATAAAGATTAACGTGCAGAGGAAAAGAGATATCATTTAGAGCGAGAATAAGTGTGAGGAAGAGAAACATACAGAGTGAGAGAAAATGAAGTGAGATAACCAGAGACAGAGCGATATACAGCGTGATACCACCTCCCTTGCCGAATATTAAATGACGGTTGACCACTCAGTAATTTCGAAATCTTGGGGGCTGCAACCCCCTCATCCCCACACCTTGTACCTTACGAAAGTGTGAGCATGGTGAGAGAAAATGACAGAGAGAGAGACCTGTATTAAACCCTGAACAAATAGGGATGAACTTGTAATGTGTAATTTTCTTTGAAAATCATTTTCAAACATAGGCACCGGAAAAAACAAACAAACACCGACATGCTTGAGACAATGATATCAGGGTCGTCTAGAAATTTACACAAGAAACAAATCAAGAGAAACATTCTCATTTGTCTATTAAAGCATTTCAAACACTACACTCTTAAAAAAAGTTACCCCATTGGTGTTAAAAAATAACACCACAATGTGTTAAAAGGGAACATGGTCGTCTGTGGTGTAAACCATTACACACCATGAGTGGTTAGATTTTGCTTGATACATGTGTTATGTTTTACACATCTAATGTGTAAAATGTTAACACCAAAGGGTGGGGTAACATCTTACAAAACGACCATGTTCCCTTTTTTACCCCATGCTGTGCAACTTTTAACCACTACCAGCCTGTGTAACAATTCACCCCGCAGCTGTGTTATTAGTTTACCCCTTAAGTGGTACAGAATTTACCCCATACTTTTTACCACACCCCAATGTGTCTCTTTTTACACTAAATGTCTACACCAGGATGAGTTGAGACTACAAGACAAATGCACAATGAAAATTATGTTTTGTTAAACTTGCATTTAATAAGCCTCGAAAAAGTTCAAAAAGAAGTTAAGATTTTAAACTACTGTATTTAAATATGATCAGAAAGGTTGAATTATTTACATATAATTTACATATAATTATACTCTAAATGCTGGAATGTGGATCAATCACAATAAAATAAAATGATCACAATAAGCTGATCATGAATATTTTGGGAGAAGCTCGGCTGGACGCAGTTAGAAAGTGGAAAGTCACTATACCATCAATATGCAAATAATGAACAAAGTCACTAAACGGTCAACGGTGAGCTCATACAAAAGGTTACCATAGCAACTGTGGCGAAAGCCCGCTCGCGGACGACCCGCCATTGCTTGACCTGTTTCTGCCCGAAGGCAACAAATTTTAGTTTTCGCGTCGGAAAAATTCTCGAATGTTGAATCGTTACATCAGCAGGCTTCACAGAAATGGGAAAGAGGAAAGGACCAGCGTCCAGGCAACCTTCACAGCCCAAAAAGTTTAGGCCAACGACTTTTTCTCGACAAAAAAGGACACAAAAAATATTGCAAGAGAAGCAGATACGTGCCTCACTCGCAGTCGCATTGCAGCGGCAGCTACTGGGGAAGCCAGTGGGATAGCGGAGTCGTTGGTTACAGGCAACGAGTCAGCCACCACCCAGTCCAGCCGGACCGTCTGCGCGACATGCCAGCAACCGCTTCGCCCACAAAATGACAGGTAATGTCCCTATCCGAACTGAAACATCAGAAACCCCATTAAACGTAAGGGTCAACCACAGCAGGCACCAGACAGGAATTGATTCTGCTATAGATCTAATACTCACTCAGGAACAAATAGACCTAGCTCCACATTTGTGACCTCTTTTCCATTCATACTCATAGTGCCAAGTGCTAGCCTGCTCCAAGAAAATTTTGAGAGAGAAACACAAGAAGCACTGAATAATGGTGCAACTCACACCAATATTGGGCACACCACAAATAATTTAGATTAATTCAGACACCGACCCCACCCAATCACACTGACACATCCCCCCTGCACCCGGTGGGGGACAGGTTGGGCATGTCTACACCCCAAAATATAAGGGACAAAATTTGGAAGGGGGAGTACATTGATCTCAACACACTCATTGACAGTCAAGATACAGTAATTCATGCCATGCGGGACTATACAGAGGAACAGAGAGCTAACCTCGCAGTGACACAGGTAGAAGGGAGGTGATCTTGAAACCCTCCCCCACCCCATCCAAAAACAAGATATTCTCTATTGAGACCTGGACTAATGCATTTCTGTTGTACATGAGCATATATCTTGAAGCTAATCCCACATGCATGCATGCATTACTCAAATACTGCCACCTCATTCGAACGGCCGCTTCCCGTTACCAGGGTTATGGCTGGAGGGATTATGATATTGAATTCCGACACCGCCTCCATAGGAGGGGTGGATCATGGGCAACATTAGACGGCGAGCTGTGGCTCCTCCTCGTTATCAGTGGGGGGCCACCCAGGGCGCAAAGAGGCGTTGATACATGTAGGTTACCCTATCAAAGAACTCCATGGGGGAGTGGGGGAGGGGAGAGACACCAGTCTGCACCCCCAGCAAAATAGAGCGGGAAGACATTTCGATAAGTGGCAAATCTACCTCCACTATTTCATTACATGTTGCAGCCCTGTCATACATACACAACATACATGGGTGGACAGACCCCACAGGACACTTTATTATCAGGAAGTTACAGGAAGGTACATGTAGCAAAAGAGACAAGAAAAAAAAAAATAGGAGATGGCAGGAGACCCATTACATGGTCCATGCTAAAAAGGGCTATTCCCACAATACAACTGGTGTGCTTTTCCCATTACGAAACACTGATGTTCAGGGCTGCCTTCTTATTGGCCTTTTTCGGGTTTCTCAGAGTGGGAGAATTCACAATTCGTAGTAAACATGAGGAGTCAGAAAAAGTGCTAACAAAAGACGACATTCTACTATGTCAGGGTCCAAGGCATTTTATGGTAGTGCGTATCCGATATTCCAAAACAAACCAGTATGGAAAGTCTACCACACTAATGGGGTGTTGCAAGAGAGTTGCGATTGATTGCGGGTTGCAACTGATCGGTACTGACCAATCGGAGCGAAGTCTACAAAAGGTACATAAGATAGGCATGCAGGGCATACTAAGATATACATAATGAGTCTAACATGAAAGGAGAATTTGCAAAAATAAGGATACAAATTACAAAGAAAGAATATATACACATATATGGTAAAAGAAGCATATTGACCGAAATGATAAAAACATAAACATAACAGCAACAGTAATAATTTCTTTTAAAAAAAAGAAAAAAGAATGAAGTGATAAATAACAGTAAATGATATAAATTTTAAAATGGTGATTGATGAACAGTAAATAAATGAACAATGCAATTAAATCACATCCAAGTGCCACAGAACAGGGGCTAAGCCATACCACATGGGGAAATTATGCATGGTCGCTTAGTACCCCAACAACCAAGGTACTGCAAGAGGCCATACCAGCCCCCATGCACAGCCCCAGTACTCGCCAGTCAGCTACATTTTATAGGGCACAGACCATCCAATTCACTGACTGCATTGACCTGTTGAAGAAAATAACACCCCACTGTAATTGCATTCGAGCGTGATACTCATTGGGTTGTAGCAAGAGATACTGCCGGAATTTTTTGTTTTTGTCATTTCAGGGCAACCCCGGATATGGATAGTAGGGGATAGCATCGTACGCCGAGCCAAGGAGAGAGCCGCAGCAGCAAACCGTCTCCAGCTGGGCACACCATACAGCATCCAGTGGCACGGCCAGGGTGGTGCAAGACTGGCTGACATGGAGAGGCTGGTCATACTCCACCTAGGCTCCAACAACATCGGCCAAATCGACGCTTGTGGATGTAGGATAGGCATCAAAACAGCCCTTAGCCTACTCAGGACCAGGATGCCAGAAGCTCGAATCCTTTGGTCAATGATACTTCCCCGCATATTCTACTATGGAAAGCGATCATCTGGCTCTACATCCCAAGAGGCCCTGGAAGGTGTACGATTGTCCCTGAACAGGTATGCGAGGCGACAACCGAAATATGTGGGCAATGCTTCGGTAATACAACACGACATAGATAGGGCCAATCACAATCTCTTTGTTAGAGACGGCATTCACCTGTCAAACCAGGGTTTGGATATCCTAATCGGGAACTTCGAAGACGCCGTGAAGGAAGCTATAGTGGCCTAACACAAAGGAAAATTGATGTATGCAGGTCTTTGCTCTAATGCTTTGCTCTCTTTGATCTAATGCCCTCACGAGCATGGACAGAAGAACAGAGGCTATCAAGGCACAGTAGCATTATTATAAGGGAAGTGGCAGCCCAGTAACCTCACATTGTGAACCCTGATGTATCCACAGACCAGGTTGCTGCATACGCATAATCTTAAGCCTGATTGGAGGTTAATCTTATAATGGGACAAAATACATTTGAGGTCGTATAATTCCCAACACAAGAGGTTGGATCCTGCCCACGGATCAGACAAACCAGTCAAAGTTGTTAAATACAAAGCATCAAATAAAATTTCAAAATAGGCCTCATTCTTTTAAATGAATAGACGAAACATAACCATGGTGAATGTAGAGACATAACCATAAGTGCACAAGCACTATTGGAAGCTGTGCAGCCCCCTGCCCAGGACATTGCCACTGTGGTCGGGTGGTGGAGAGGTAATCTCGGTCGCACTGCGCATAATACCCAAGTGGGCCATAAGGGAATTTTCTCCAGCATATCTCTCATAAATATGGGAGCGTTGCCATTGCACCTTGCTGGTTTTTCGCCCTTATCACCTCCCGTACTTCAGTGGCAATTGTCCGCCAATTGCCCCGGTAGAAACTGGGGCAATTAAGTCAAATAGTTATATCGGAGAGAAATGGCTACTACCACCCAAACTGAGAAAAAA
Organism: Heliocidaris erythrogramma; assembly: GCA_025617745.1. Taxonomy (NCBI): domain Eukaryota; kingdom Metazoa; phylum Echinodermata; class Echinoidea; order Camarodonta; family Echinometridae; genus Heliocidaris; species Heliocidaris erythrogramma. The sequence goes on from CM046861.1 coordinate 5,359,968, forward strand.
AAAAATTGGGTGGAAGATGTCTGGGGGCCTTAGCATCAGAAAAAGGATGTGAATTGCCACTCTAGGTACCATCCTGTTGGCAGGTAAACTGCTTGCTGGGTCGAGTTACCATCGCCCAGCAATCACGTTACAGCACATCCCAAACACTTGAGGCAAAACATTTCCGCCAGTCATTCAGTCACTCTGTCAAAATGCTCTAAATTGTTTACTCTGTACTTTTACGGTAATATGTAATGATAACCGCATATTTTCCTCTAGCTAGTCAAATTGTCTCGTTATTTACTTACGTGCTTAGCTATTCAAGAGTAGGGGTAGTAGGTATGATTACCACACTCCCCACTATCATGAGGATAGAAATGCTTCCAGATTTTTAAACATACTGGAAGTTAGTCAAGTTACTAAGTTGTGAAGAAGTTATTAACACACTAAGTTATTATATGACTGGCCGTGTTATCATGTGCTTGACACAATACAAAGTGTCAAGTTTTTAAGCATATTGTTCTGGGTTGAATACTGCCTTGCGTTAAAAGCAGATTATTCAGTGTTAAACATATCATTCAGTGTGCTTTACTATTGCTTGTATTCAAATGGCACTAAGTTTTTATCGCTGCCTTCAAGCAAAATTGTGTTAAAAGCAGATTGTTCAGTGTTAAACATATTGTTTGTTATACTATGGCTTGTATTCAAATGGCATTAAGCTTTTATTGCTGCCTTCGAGCAGAATTAAACAGCAAGCAATGGCAATTATGAGTCCACAGTGCTTTCTTTCCAAAAGTAACAATATACAAGATTCTTTTTTTTTACAATTTGGTCAATTTTCCAAAAGAAAAGGGCGAAAACCTGGATGTATGTTTCTTGTTTTGTGAATTTGTTGGAAAAAAAAACAACTTCAAATATTTTGATATAGTTTTGACAAACGCATTTCCTCTTAAAACTTGCATCTCAATAATGGAAAACAAAACTACAAAACAATGTTACAACAGACTTTCCAACTATATAATATGATCTGAAAGGTTGGTTTTCACATAACAAATGATTTAAGCCTTAGTCACAACTGCCCGTACGGGCTTGTACGGGTGGTTTACGGGTGGTTTACGGGCAGAAATTTGGGAAAACGCAAGGGGGACGCAGGTTGTTCGTACGGAATTTCGAGTTCGCAGACAGCACGCTAAAGCCGTAGGCCGAAAATGTGTATGCACATTATTTTCTGCGTTCTCGCTACGACAGGCAGCCCGTGGACAGGACGTAATGAACACTCAGTCTCCGCAAGAGGGTAGTGCGAATAGCGTGGGTGGGTCGCACGTTTGCTGGGGGTAAAAACCGCGTGAATACCGCAGGCAGCACTCACGAGGCACGCATGTGATGATCACGCAAGTGCGCATGCGCTCCTTGCGGGCCACGTGCGTGTTACGCGGGTATCCAATCATAGCTGAAAACGTGCATGTGACTTACGTGCTTCGTGTGTCCCACCCACGGAACATGCAAACACGTGCGTGCAACGTACGGCCAATTTGGGGTCGGTATAAAAACCGTGCGGGCAACAGAGGTCTCACACTTTCGCTCTGAATTTTCAGGGTCTTCAGGAGGTCCGACGTTTCTTCAAGACATTTTCTAAATCAGGACTGACTCTTGAATCACAATACCTGGAGCAAGAGGCAGGGGTCAGAAGAGAACACGTGGGGCTAAGAGGGTGGAAATCCACCGCCGACCGTACTGTCGCCGTACGGTTTTAGTACGTTCATCTTGCTTTCACCCTACTACCGGCGTGAATGTGGCGCAACAGGCCCGTACGTTCTTGCAACACGTACGGTGTACGTGCGATTAACGGACGTGAACCTTGCGTCATCTGCACGGAGCACATACAAATCGCACGGCATTTGCACGTTACACTCACGATTAAATTTCCGACTGAGGTGTACTGACGCCTTGCGTGCCGCACGTTAACTGCAAGACATACGTGCTCCTTGTGTAGGTAGCCCGCGCAACCACGGTACTACTTATACTCCCTGTGCGAACTGCCACGGACCTCTACGTTTTTTCCAACCCCGAAAAAACGCAGAAACCGTGCGTCCTGAAAAAACGTACGGGCAGTTGTGACTAAGGCTTTACATATAATTTAAGACATAATTAAAATATGTGACCCGACGCCTCAAAACCTACAATAAGTCGCCAAAATTATTATTTTTGTTTTATACATTTTCTGAAAGTAGAGATTCTCAGCTTTCCAATGGTATATCACTTGCCTAGTTTACTCAATGATAACACCTTTAAATATCACATTTAGAATCAGTATGTAACCAGCAATCAATAAATCCTATTCAGAGAAAATGGCCATTTAAGTTCGGAACAAAAGAGTGCTAAACCTTCGCTCTCTGTGTGCGCCCAAGTAAAACTGGGTATTCAAATGGCCATAGCAACCGGTATGAAGGGATTATTAGATTAGGCTGAATTTTGGCACGCTGCTCCAGGAGGACCTATTCATTACTCACTCCAAAAATCAATTTAATACCTTTAGAGGTAAAGTAGTAATTTGGCATTGAATGAAAGTATTACAAAAGCTCTCCAAACATTCATTAGCTGGACAGGTGAAAAAAAAAGGAGTCATTTTAAAATGCCCCAAAAACATATTTCTAAGTCGAATTACGACTCACAAATTTGAGACATGATAGAATGATAATGAAACTACCCATTTCTAACAAAAACAGAAAATCGACTGATCAAAGCAAATTTATTATTTTGGGCTGTTTGCTACGTTGTGGTCCGTGCGACTTATTGTAGGTTTTGAGGCGGCGGGTCACATATAATGGTGGCGTCACACTATAGATACTTAGGAATAAATCTGGACAAAAATTGAGCTAACTGCATGGCATTTTTGGCTGGCTATGAAAGTATTGGTGCACACGTGTAAATCGGGAAGTTCCGCCCGGGGCTCCTCCGCCGGCCTTCGCGGCGGAACGCAACATCAAACCGCTTCCAATGTGCAATCAACTCTGAAATGTGCTCTGGGTCTATAACATAGCTTCTGATGCAATAATAAAATTAATATAATGAAAATGTGAATGTTTTACAATTAAATGAAGAGATGACATCGGCTGGCATCCCCCACGATCTCAGCAACGACTCCATGATGACGATGAACTGTAGTGTAGCTTCACCACTGCACTGCATGTGATCTTACCCGCCGCGTTTCGCGCCTATATACACACACTAGAACTATGAACATGGCAAACAAAGAAGCGGACAAAATATACAGCTCCTCATTGTACCTTCCACACTGGTTCTGGTAGACAAAGAACATCCCTTCATTGCTAATGCTATTATGTAAAAAAATGTAGAACAGGTGTCACATGCATATTCACGGTTCTACTTATTTTACATAATAGCAATGAAGGATGTTCTTCTACCAGAACAATAGACCTGTTTACTAAGGATTAAAATTTATGGATGTTTCTTTCCTGGGGACCTAGTATTAGCTCTCTCTCTCTCTCCCTTCCGCCCTTCCTCTTCTCTCTCTCTCTCTCTTCCTCCCTCATTCTATTCCCGCTCCCTTCCTCCCCTCTCCCTCTATCTGTCTCTTTCTGTCTTCCAGTCTCTCTCTCTCTCTCTTTCTGTGATGAATTCACTTGTTTCTCCCACTTTTCCTATTCCTGGAGGGAATCAAATTATGTCCACCTTTCCTCGCTGGCATGAATATTTATACTTCTATTTACAATTTTAATAATCATGCATACTCCCCTACCACGACTAAAGAGCGCCTGCATGCTGCGCCTCCCCAAACCAAAGCAGCATAATAATTACCACCATTTCCGTCTCCTTCCGTCCGCTACTAAGTGGCTGATCCTTTTCATCATTTCTGTTGTTCTTCCCCTCCCCTTCAAAATCTTGTGGCTCCCGAGTCTTATCCAGCACCTCTTCTACTTCAATTCTTTTCTTCCTTTTTTGATTTGACAAATGGACTAAAGGAAAGTCCATCCTTACCATTCTTCTTCATCTTCTCTTCTCCGACTCTTGCCTGATGTGCCATCTTCGACACCGCAACCTCCTAGATCAGCATCTCACTGTCCTTCATATTCATCTCCTTGATGGCACTCGATTCCAGCATGGTTCCTGTATCTCCTCCAGCCACTCTGACACCTTCTCCACCTTCTCCTTGCCTTCTAGCTCCTTCACTTCCTCTGCGACATTAGCCTCTTCGACAAACGTGATTGCTACACCCTCCTCTTCCTGCTCTGCCTTTGCAACCTCCTTCATCTCCACCTGCTCATCCGGCTCTTCCTCTTCCTCCTTCTCCCCTGACTTTGTCTTCACCTCCTCCTCCTCTTCCACTTCCTCCTCCAGTTCTCCCTTCTTCCCCTCCCCCATGTCCTCCTCCCTGCCTCTTTTGTTTTTAACCCATAGACTACGGGAACCTGTTGACTCCTGTTTTAAGCCTATGGGAGTTAAAGAACTCAGCAGTCTACGGTTAAAATTGTTAACGTGAATACACCATATAGTATCACTCATTATTTATAATAAGAGTCTCAAAATTGTTGCTTGCTTGCTTCGCTAAATATCCCATTATTATCGCCTGTTTCCATACCATTATATATAAAAAGCAAGATTGATACTGTTTAGCAACAGTGAACCGCCGCGCCTGCGCGATGTAGTGTCCCACCTCATTACCATTCAATAAGAATTAATTGCGGATGCGCTGTGGTGTAGTGGATTGGGGTTCTCGTCTTTGGATCTGAGGGTCGCGGGTTCGAACCCTACTATGTCTGGTGTTTATGTCCTTGGGCAAGGCATTTTATCCGCTCGCTTTTTGTTTTACCCATGAGTGATGGGAACCTTGGTCGGGTGTTAACGTAGCCGTGAGCGTCATCTGATAGCCTGGCTTGCATGCTCCCCGGGGAGTTGAGATTGTGCTCAAGATAAAGTGGGCAGGTTTGAATTGTACCTGATGGATGTAAGATCAGCCGTCGCTCGGGTGTTGGCTACGCTGACATTGGGTACGACGACGCTCCGCTGAACCCCCTCGCGAGGAGGAGAGCGACCAAAACAATAAAGTGAAAAAAGACTCCTCCAAACAGAGGATTTTTCCGTCTAGCTGCAGTGTAACTATACACAGCGCTAACGCAACAGAAATTGGATATGCGATAGCACTTTTTTTAGCAGCATTGAAATCTGCAAAATTTTTCACGTAATGTGGCTATGCCTAGGCTAGCCCCGGGACGCTGCCGCAAACGAATGCCTATGCTATTATAGTTTGCTGCATGGATGCAATTTCCTATTGAATTCCACATGTGCATCTGTTTTTTTCTTTATTCAATTTTTTATTTTTTCTTTATTGTTTTGAAGGTGTGTATAGGCAATATTTAAGTCATACTATTACTTCTTTAGTTGGACCTAGATCTATAGTACAATGGCACTTATAAGGTAGCCACTTCAGTTCTAAGAACTGTTCTCCCAGCGGGGCCTGCATAACAATTATCATTTATCTGGCATTCTGTGTTCGTGTGTAGATCAAACTGTTAGGTCCAACGCGGGGTCTAAGTCTAACGACTACATCTGTGCTGCTGAGCTGTGTTACTGTAAGATCAGCCGTCGCTCGGGTGTTGACTACGCTGACATTGGGTACGACGACGCTCCGCTGAACCCCCTTGCGAGGAGGAGAGCGACCAAAACAATAAAGTGACAAAAGAATCCTCCAAACAGAGGGATTTTTCCGTCTAGCTGCAGTGTAACTATACACAGCGCTAACGCAACAGAAATTGCGTGTATAGGCAATATTTAAGTCATACTATTACTTCTCTAGTTGGACCTAGATCTATAGTACAATGGCACTTATAAGGTAGCCACTTCAGTTCTAAGAACTGTTCTCCCAGCGGGGCCTGCATATCAGGTACAATTCAAACCTGCCCACATATGGAAAACTTTAGCCATAAATGTTGCATTTGGCGGAGTGGTTCGGTGTGTGTGCACTCGCCGACAGCCAATCCTCAAATGCGTGCATTGTGCATGCGTTTTCCGTAAGCCTATTGAATTGCTGAACAAAGGAAAGCACGCGCACGTCATTGAATAATACGGCTCTTGATAACAAATGAGAAACTTGTTATGCAGGCCCCGCTGGAGAACGGTTCTTAGAACGGAAGTGGCTACCTTATAAGTGCCATTGTACTATAGATCTAGGTCCAACTAGAGAAGTAATAGTATGACTTAAATATTGCCTATACACACCTTCAAAACAATAAAGAAAAAATAAAAAAATGAATAAAGAAAAAAACAGATGCACCTGTGGAATTCAATAGGAAATTGCATCCATGCAGCAAACTATAATAGCATAGGCATTAGTTTGCGGCATCGTCCCGGGGCTAGCCTAGGCATAGCCACATTACGTGAAACATTTTGCAGATTTCAATGCTGCTAAAAAAAGTGCTATCGCATATCCAATTTCTGTTGCGTTAGCGCTGTGTATAGTTACACTGCAGCTAGACGGAAAAATCCCTCTGTTTGGAGGAGTCGTTTGTCACTTTATTGTTTTGGTCGCTCTCTTCCTCGCGAGGGGGTTCAGCGGAGCGTCGTCGTACCCAATGTCAGAGTAGCCAACACCCGAGCGACGGCTGATCTTACAGTAACACAGCTCAGCAGCACAGTTGTAGTCGTTAGACCCCGCGTTGGACCTAACAGTTTGATCTACACACGAACACAGAATGCCAGATAAATGATAAAATGTTGCGAGAAAGGCTGGTTGCGAATACGGCCGACTACAAACATTTTATAGTCCTGTATTCGGCTGTAGGCCAGGATAAATAAATATTATAAAAACAACAATAAAAGAAAAAAAATACATTGGTCATTACAGTGCATGTGTGACCGGCTAAGCTCCAGCAGTTTCTCCGATTGCGCTCTAATTACTCTAAATGGGTGTTGCAAGAAAGTTGCAATCAATTGCAAATTTTAAAGCAAATTAGAACAACCATTCTGAATGGTTCAGGGTCTGCCCATTCAAAAAGATGCGCTTGCAACAATGATTTTGATTGGTCAGTACCGATAAGTTGCAACTTGCAATCAATGGCAACTTTCTTGCACCGTACCCCATAAGACTATAGTCTCTCATCATACTAATAGCGCGCGCGCGGATACGATAACTCAATAGATACTATGTTGCGGTGCTTTTTCGTACACTGCATGCACAGGCCAAATACGTGCTGTACCTTCGGCGCTATAAAATCAAAAAAAATAATTAAAAGAATTAATTTTAAAAAATCAGATGCACCTGTGACCGTGGAATTCAATGGGAAATCGCATATTACTTAGATGAAGATTCGCTGAAAGTTTGGTGTACTGAAATGGAACCATTCAAACGTTAGAGCACTAACAAACAAACAAACATCGGGACAGAATCGACTGAAATTAGTACCGCCCTTGCTTCGCGCGGCGGTAAAAACCCAGTCCTAATAATTGCATCAAATGAGGAACAAATAATGATAAATATCATTCATGATAGTGTGCTAAGCGAAGGGGGGGATTTTGACAATGCTGTTCCACCGCCCTTAGAATGGCCATTGCTTATAAGACACGTGAACCAGTGACAATTTTTGTTCCACGTCTATTTCCTGCACTAACCAAAGTCTGAACTTCAAATCTGCACCAAAAACACTATCATGACTATACCTAACCCTAACCCTAAACCTAACCCTAACCTAAAAACCATTTGCAACCCTAAACCTAAACCCATTTGACGAAATAAAGCCCGGGTCACTACAGAAGTCTCTTACTTTCCTATTTTACCCCCTATGATGAAGCTTGGATGTCTTGGTGTTTTTAAAAGGAATTAAATGATATGCAGTGCATGTCAAATGTTCCTATAGCTGTGAAAAGTCGTGGTTGTTTGTTTTTTTTTTAATCAAACAAGTGGCAAAATAATGTAAATAAAAGGCCCCATCTTTGCTGTTACTAGTCTGTTGACTAAAACGATTTCCATCTAAACGAGAGGTTATCAAAATATGAATTTTTTATGCGTTTATATATATGGTGGCGTGGAATACTCGTGTGAGCCCTATAGCTGGAATATGTTACGCGAAAGAAGGTGAATGATTGGTAATCATATAAAACCTAATCAAGTTAAGAGCTCCAAAACGTAACCCGCTCGAGGCATAATGGTATGCAGGGGCACAAAGCCGGAAAAGTAAACGATTAAAAGGGGAATTCCTTTTCATTGTGTACTTAAGGTATGACTGTTGGGTTTCAAAAGAGGGGGCCCTGGCCGGTTTTCCCCCTGTGTAGATCCGCTACTGATGGCATGGACTCTGCTACGACATAGGCTGTGTAATGAAAAGTTAACAATATGATCGCATCCGTTTAAATTAATGGAAGTTTAATATCGATTTGCGTTGGATAAGCAATAACTTTTTATAGCTCTTCACTCATCGTTTACAGCCTTCATGGGAGTACGGACACAATATTTACAGGAGGATAGTCAACGTGCCCGTTTATAAATATTGAGACTTTTTAATAACGTGACGTCTTTACTTTTCTATCCCTTTTTTTTTCTTTCTATCTTTCCTTGTCATTCTTGTTTTGATCTTTCTTACATCTTTTATTTCTGTATTTCCTTATGTTATTCTTTTTTTTTGATATTTTTTCATCTTTTCTTTCTATCTTTCCTTGTTATTCTTTGTATTTTTCTTCTATTTTCCCTATTTTCTCATTTCCTCTTTTCTTGGGTTATTATCTTTGTATTTCTTTATCTTTCTTCTTAATCTTCTCTTTTTATCTGTCCTTATATTATTCTTTATTGTTATCCTTCTATCATCTCTTCAAATTTCCTGATATCTTTTCCATAATTATTTCATTTTTTTCTCGGGTGGATAGTTGTCCTGGATGTAATTGTCCTGGGGTAGCTGTTATGGAGGTAGTTGTCTTGGGTGTAATTGTCCTAGGGTGAAATTGTCCTTGGGTGAAGCTGCTCGGGGGTATTTGTCCTGGGGTAATTGTCTTCGAGGGAAGTTGTCCAAGGGGTAGTTGTCCGAATAGGTGACGGCTACTGGCTGTGCGTTTGATATCCCTGGCATTATAAAGTAATGTAATAACTGAAGTGTATCAGGAAAGATGTAAATGAAAGGTCACCTCGCTGCCTGGATACGAGGTGGTGGTTTCCTGAATACTGGAAATTTCAAACTTCTCGGGTTGAAATGTTTAAAATGTCCCTTCACCTTCACCTATCTCCTCTCTGTATGAAAACTCATCTGAGAATCAGACTCTGATCTAGACTATGACCCATATATGAAATGCCATTTGAAAAAACAAATACTAGAAAGAGTCATGCATATTCATTAATCATAGTTGACCAAAATGACTATAATTTTAATATCTCAATGCCTATCTATAAATGTGTGAAGGAATAATTCACTGGACTTCACTTGACAGAGTGGGTGTTCAGCAGCGGTATTAAGCTTTTTTTTTTTTTTTTTTTGCCTCTCTTCACCATGATGAAATTGAAAAAAAACATGATATGCTTGGCCGATCATCTGCAACCGGTGTAATGATCCTCTCGAAACTAGCACAAGAATGGCTCCTATCCTCCGACCTTGTTTGCTCATCATTGATGAAGTTTGTTCTTTTTTTCATGTCGATTTTTTTTCTTCAGTGAAGGCTGAAGCTTGATATCAAACATGCCGATCAGTGCATAACCACTTAATTTAATCAGCTTGTTTCTATCGCAACGTGCGTTTTCAAAAAGAAAAATAATAATCGGTGGTAAAATTTATGAAGCTATCCCATAATGTCTATCTTCCAATCAGCATGTTTCTAAGGTAACGTGCGTCAACAAACGAAAACATACACAAAACAAACAATCTTCAGCGCTAATAGCTATCCCATAAAGCTATCCCATAATTTCGATCCACCAATCAGCATTTCGATCCCATTCCCCCAGAATTTTACCACCTATAGTGCAGGCAAAGGAAATTATTTACCATTGACATTTGGTAGAAAACGATTGTTCACTTAGCATCAAAAGGGATTTCGGTTGATTGATTGGAATAGCATCCAGTTTGAGATTGTTTTTGTTAATTCCTTCGTTCTTATTCATAATTCGGTACTTCTATTGTGCGCTGCCAATATTTGGCTTTTCGGAGATAGATATTAGTTTATCATCGTGCCGTTGGGTCATATCTTGGGAGCTCTTAAAGCTTGATCTAAGATGGTGAGTAATTATTGTTTAAACATTTTTTTTAAAGTGGTCACTAGATAAGGATAATAGGAACAATTGAGTATAAAGTTGTCCCATGTCAAATTACTAAGTACATTAGCCATTCCTAATATTTAAGTATCCTTTTGATGAATATAAACTTGTAGGTCCCTATTTTTTGGTAGAAAAAAAGTTACAAGTGAACGGTGTGTTATACCATGATAACTACGCAGGGATATTAGTGAATATCATGAGCTTATTTAGAAATTGTTATCATCATTCATTATTATTGGGTGAAGGACTCAAATTTGATTTTGCATTGTAAATATGGTAAAAAGCCCTCTTCATTTGCTATGTTAGTGTGATTTACCCACGGTATTATCAGTGAATTCAAGAGTGAAAGGTTTAATCGTTATAAGAAGTGAAGGTGCAAGGGGGGGCAACTCTGAAGCTCTCAAGTGAACGTCCAAATACAAAAAAATAAAAAATAAAAACTCTACTCATTTTAACACAAGCCTCAATTCCAAATGTACCAAAAAATATCTTGCACGAGTTTAAACTTTGTTTATTTCTTGAACATTCTAGTAAAATATTTTTGCGGAATGAAAATGTAGAAAATGTAGAATAGTATTGACATTCTAATACTTACTTTATCAAATACACAATTACACGTATTGACTAACTTTTTTTCAAAATAAAGTCCAAACGTTTATCGAAAGCAATATGTGACCCGTCACGACAAAATGAGACAGAAGTCGCTGGGCTAGAACTCGAGAAAATTGGGCAAATTTAAAAAAACTTCAAATTTCGTCATTTTTTTTTTCTTAGCTGATTTGAATCTTCAATGTTTCATGAATGCTCTGTAAAAAAATTGAGTCCTAAATATAACGGGAAAGGGTAGAAAAAGCAGTTTTTCTACGAGTGTTTTTTTCGGTCAACTCTTCTATTTTTTCGGACAGCTGGCTCGTCCCAGAGCGAAAAGAAAGCCATCCGCTAGGCCCCGCCCCTAGCGACGCGTGGCTTTGTTCATTGGACGTTCGCAGTCACGTGATCTCTGTAAAAGAATTTGCAACATGTACTTAATGCTCGATTAAGATCAGATATTGCTTCTGTTATCATCGCATTCGTACTACTTTGGTCCCGTTATAATAAAGTACAATATTATCAATATTTCATTAATCTTTATTTTTGGGAGTCTTTCTTGTTTCGTTTTGAGTGCAGGCTAAACAAAAATCTTTTTCTTCTTTCTCTGTTTCAGTTATCAGTACCTCCCCTCTCTGTCTCTTTTTCTTTACAAGTTGATTATTTTGTTACTTTGCTCAGCCTAGTATCACTTTAAAGAAAGTCTGAAAGTGAAATAAGACCCAAGACCCCTTTGAATGGGGGGGGGTGAACCAAATGAAATTGTGACGGCGAATGAAAATGTGTTAGAATGTGATACATGTTCAGAATGAGAGAGAGAGAAGAATTCACTAATCATCTGGTGAGGGTGCGTGTGAAAATAATAGACAAATTATTTAGCTCTATTAAAAGCAAAAAGAAAAAGTTGAAATTGAGAAGGTGGTAGATTTCGTAAAGCAAGACTCGACTAGCGCAGAGAATTGTTAATCGTCAATGAAAGATCTCTTCATTACGAAGCTGGTTTAAGCCATCGCTGTTTAATCTATTGAAAGTAGAGAGGGAATAGAAAAGAGTTGGCTTTCAAAACAGAAGTAAGAAGAACTGGAAAGATGACTTACGAACAACGAAACTATTGATACGCGATAATAAAGGGTTAAATGCTGTAACCCTTTGAAAAGCCGAAAAGAAAATAAGCCTTTTAACCAGAAAGAACAGTACATGTACCTGTGTAGAGATTATGAAACAAGCGCGCGATTTAGGACAAAGAGAGAGAGAAAATCAATAATCGTCTCTTGCTGGAGGTGACTTAATCCTTGTTCTTTGAAAGGGGCGAATTCTCTACCTCTTTATAACATGGCGAAGAAGAAAAGAAATTAGCTATTAGACACCAGTAGATTGTATACATTTTTTTGGAGTAAACTATAGAGCGGAGAGAATCGATGACTTTCAAGCTAAGACGCGCGTTATCTTCATCATGTTCATACTGCCAGTTAGCCAGGGGCGGATACAGGATTTTCAGAAAGGGGGCACACACTGAGGAACCCTCCGTTTGACGAAGTCAAACGGCCATCTGGGGGGTCTGGGGCATACTTTGTCACACAAAACAGGGGGGCGCACGCCCCTTGCGCCCCCCCCCCCCCCCCCTCTGCTTATTCTCTTATTCGTTAAAGCCGAACAGACAAAGAGTCAAAATTAAGAAGAACTGTCGAAATTATGATACAGGTGAAAGATTTAGAAGGAGAGAGAATTGTCTGGGTGTCAATTTTTACAAAAAGCAGTTGCCATTATTATTTATTTTTTTAAGCTCTAGTTAACTAGAGCGGCGCTAAGAAGCAATTTATCTCTATCCCGCTTTTGAACATGACGATAAAAAGCGGCCAATTCTATAACTCGTTTTAACAGCCGAAAATAAAAGAAAATTATTTTTTAAAACTAGAATGAAAAGGCCCTCGGTTGCGATAATGAAACAAGTATCTGATTTGTTTTAAGCTTGAGTTAACTATTGGGCGGGGAGAAACGATGACTTTCATGCTAAGATGCAGTTTGTCTTCGTCATGTTCATACCGCCAGTCAACATGACGATAATTAGCGGCCAAATCTCTTATTCGTTTAAAAAGCCGAACAGACAAGAAAGAGTTAGCTTTCAAAATAGAATTAAGAAGAATAGTCGAAATTATGATACAGGTGAAAGATTAAGAAGGAGAGAGAGAATTGTCTGGGTGTCAATTTTTACAAAAAGCAGTTGTCATTATTATTTATTTTCTTAAGCTCTAGTTAACTAGAGCGGCGCTAAGAAGCAGTTTATCTCTATCCCGCTTTTGAACATGACGATAAAAAGCGGCCAATTCTATAACTCTTTTTAACAGACGAAAATAAAAGAAAATTATTTTTTAAAACTAGAATGAAAAGGCCCTCGGTTGCGATAATGAAACAAGTATCTGATTTGTGTTAAGCTTGAGTTAACTATTTGGCGGGAGAAACGATGACTTTCAAGCTAAGATGCAGTTTGTCTTCGTCATGTTCATACCGCCAGTCAACATGATGATAATCAGCGGCCAAATCTCTTATTCGTTTAAAAAGCCGAACAGACAAGAAAGAGTTAGCTTTCAAAATAGCATTAAGAAGAACAGTCGAAATTATGATACAGGTGAAAGATTTAGAAGGAGAGAGAGAATTGTCTGGGTGTCAATTTTTACAAAAAGCAGTTGTCATTATTATTTATTTTTTTAAGCTCTGGTTAACTAGAGCGGCGCTAAGAAGCAGTTTATCTCTATCCCGCTTTTGAACATGACGATAAAAAGCGGCCAATTCTATAACTCTTTTTAACAGACGAAAATAAAAGAAAATTATTTTGTAAAACTAGAATGAAAAGGCCCTCGGTTGCGATAGTGAAACAAGTATCTGATTTGTTTTAAGCTTGAGTTAACTATAGAGCGGGGAGAAACGAACTTTCAAGCTAAGATGCAGTTTGTCTTCGTCATGTTCATACCGCCAGTCAACATGATGATAATTAGCGGCCAAATCTCTTTTTCGTTAAAAAAGCCGAACAGACAAGAAAGAGTTAGCTTTCAAAATAGAATTAAGAAGAACAGTCGAAATTATGATACACGTGAAAGATTTAGAAGGAGAGAGAATTGTCTGGGTGTCAATTTTTAAGAAAAGCAGTTGTCATTATTATTTATTTTTTACTCTAGTTAACTAGAGCGGCGCTAAGAAGCATTTATCTCTATCCCGCTTTTGAACATGACGATAAAAAGCGGCCAATTCTATAATTCGTTTTAACAGCCGAAAATAAAAGAAAATTATTTTTTAAAACTAGAATGAAAAGGCCCTCGGTTGCGATAATGAAACAAGTATCTGATTTGTTTTAAGCTTGAGTTAACTATTGGGCGGGGAGAAACGATGACTTTCATGCTAAGATGCAGTTTGTCTTCGTCATGTCATACCGCCAGTCAACATGACGATAATTAGCGGCCAATTCTCTTATTCGTTTAAAAGGCCGAACAGACAAGAAAGAGTTAGCTTTCAAAATAGAATTAAGAAAATAGTCGAAATTATGATACAGGTGAAAGATTAAGAAGGAGAGAGAGAAATTTCTGGGTGTCAATTTTTACAAAAAGCAGTTGTCATTATTATTTATTTTCTTAAGCTCTAGTTAACTAGAGCGGCGCTAAGAAGCAGTTTATCTCTATCCCGCTTTTGAACATGACGATAAAAAGCGGCCAATTCTATAACTCTTTTTAACAGACGAAAATAAAAGAAAATTATTTTTTAAAACTAGAATGAAAAGGCCCTCGGTTGCGATAATGAAACAAGTATCTGATTTGTTTTAAGCTTGAGTTAACTATTGGGCGGGGAGAAACGATGACTTTCAAGCTAAGATGCAGTTTGTCTTCGTCATGTTCATACCGCCAGTCAACATGATGATAATTAGCGGCAAAATCTCTTATTCGTTTAAAAGCCGAACAGACAAGAAAGAGTTAGCTTTCAAAATAGCATTAAGAAGAACAGTCGAAATTATGATACAGGTGAAAGATTTAGAAGGAGAGAGAGAATTGTCTGGGTGTCAATTTTTACAAAAAGCAGTTGTCATTATTATTTATTTTTTTAAGCTCTGGTTAACTAGAGCGGCGCTAAGAAGCAGTTTATCTCTATCCCGCTTTTGAACATGACGATAAAAAGCGGCCAATTCTATAACTCTTTTTAACAGACGAAAATAAAAGAAAATTATTTTGTAAAACTAGAATGAAAAGGCCCTCGGTTGCGATAGTGAAACAAGTATCTGATTTGTTTTAAGCTTGAGTTAACTATAGAGCGGGGAGAAACGAACTTTCAAGCTAAGATGCAGTTTGTCTTCGTCATGTTCATACCGCCAGTCAACATGATGATAATTAGCGGCCAAATCTCTTATTCGTTAAAAAAGCCGAACAGACAAGAAAGAGTTAGCTTTCAAAATAGAATTAAGAAGAACAGTCGAAATAATGATACACGTGAAAGATTTAGAAGGAGAGAGAGATTGTTCGGGCGTTAATTTAAAAAAAAAATTAAAGCTCTATTTACTATATAGCGGCGCTAAGAAGCAGTTTATCTTTATCCTGCTGTTGAACATGGGGAATTGATTATAAAAGAAATGAAGCTTTTTAACCATACAGAAAAGGACCTGTGTGGAGATTATGACACAAGCTCGTGATTGAGAAGCAGGGACCGCGGAACCGGGGCCTGGGGGCTGCAGCCCCCCCCCCCCCCCCACTTTTTTCAGTTAACACGTGCAAACGTATGGCAGTGCAAAAATGTGATTATACACGCAGCCAGCCCCCCCCCCCCCCCCCCCCAATTAGCCCCTCCACTTTCCAAGACGTTCCGCGGCCCCTGAGAAGGACAATGAGAGAGAAGAAAAATCAATCGTCTCGCGAAGGCAGGATGTGACTTAATCCTTGTTCTTTGAAAGGGGCGAATTCTATACCTCTTGACATGGCGAAAAGAAAAGAAAGACGCATTTATAAACATTTTTTAAAAGGTACAACTAACTAGAGCAGGATACAATTTCTTATTATGATTCTGTTTCATTCCATCGTTGTTTAATCTGGTAATAAGTAAAGAGCGAACCGAAAAGAGAGTTAGCTTTCAAAAGAAAGAAATAAAACTGTGGAGATTATGAAACAGGTGCGTGATGTAGAAGGAGAGAGAGAAAATCAATAATCGTGCGTTAATTCCTCAGCTTAAGAAAGCGCGATTTCTTTCTATTGCTCTTTCACAAGACGAAAAGTAAAAAGTAAGATTCATACGCAGACATCAACGATCTCTGTCAATATTATTCTTGGTGAAGACTATAGTCTAATCAGTAAATTTGCCAAAATTGAATGACTTTGCGACAATCGAATCCAAGCTATAAAAAGAAAGCAAATAACATTGAAAGAAATCAAGTTTACATGATTAATTTAGAAAAAGATATAATGACATAAAAAGTTTGAACCATAATCTAATACATTTCCCCGCACAAAATGACAGACTTACAAACTTTTCACTAAAGCTAGGTTAATCAACCCTTTAAAGTAGAACACTGATGATTTTAAATATTGGCTTAATACTTATTATTGCATAGATGGCATAAATTAAACAAGGTTATCCAAATTAAAGCTTGGAAACATTTGAATTAATGATTATTATCAATTATAAAACGGTAAAATACAGCCCCCGATATAGCAGCTGAAAAGCTCCTTGAACGCTGCTGAGATGTGTGACGACACAAGAGGGGCGAGTCCTGTCTAAGCAGACGATGTCCCATAACATTATACACATTTTTCAGTGCCTGTTTTGTCATCTCCTCTTCACTTATTTCTCTTACTTGACTAGCGTCAGTCTTAATGTTAGTCTGTTGCCTCACTCTTAACTTCGTGTATGGTATTATTTTGATGAAAAATGCAGCGTTAAAAAAATAAAGGAATCAGTCACTTGTAAACAAAATAAGACGCCATTGTATTTTCAGCTGCTTGCACGCGGCATGTTCGGCGTTTCAAGAGGAACGAATACCATCCAGCTATTATTCGCAGGGCTTTTCAATTTGAAAATGGGGTTTATTTCATTGATCATTGACCCTTCTCCTGTGTATTTACAATCAAACGGTTTTAGTTATCAGAATCAGTTCACTTCCCTTTTAGAATGGTGTGAAATAAGGTCATGTTTAAATGTACCAAACTCTTTATAATTTGATAAATAATTGCATTGCAATTACGTTCATTCATTATAGGACGTCGTCTGCTTAAGCAGGATCGATCCCTCGTATGACGACATCAAAACATCGCTATATTTCTGGCGAATCCTCGGATATTCCACATGCTGAGAAGAGCTTTTATTTATGTTGTTTTTATAATCATCATATACGCAGTTGACATAAAACTTATACGATTGCCATCTGTAAGCTTCCCAATTTCTAGTGATACATTAATTGCCATATTTGTGATTTTCTTGAGTGTTCTACTTTAAGAAAATCATACCGGCATAGGAAAGGCTCAACGAAAAAAGCATGAAGTTGATGCGGGAAGCTTTTTCAGTGCCGTGAAACTACTTGATTTGTTACCCTTTAAAGCGTTAGAATTCATGGCTTAAATGAATTAAAATTCATGTTTTCATGAGAAGAGATCCTAAAGAAACATAAGGACTAGTTTTTATTAGAATTAATAAACGGTTGCTAAAGGCTTTATAAAAATCTATTTGACATTACAAACGGAAAATGCTGCATGACTGCAAAACGGAAGTCAAACTTTGGAAGCGTTTTTCTCGAAGAAATACTTTGCCACAGCCCTACTTTACTCAAGATTCAAAAGCTATTATCTCCACCAATACTCACTCTCTAGAGTTGAACTATATACCAAATTAAAGCTTATGAAACGGAGAATAATAATCAATAATAAAATTCAATTTCAAAAAATGCGACTTCTGTCTCATTTTGACGTGACGGGTCACATATTTCATGGGCAGTGTTTAACAGTAAATATCACTTCTCTATTTATAATAACATAGTTTTGATTTCAGTAATAATTATTTGTTCCGCTGTAAGAATATATTGCTTATTATCCATTATATTTATAAGGAGATGTAATGCGGTTACTTCGACGAATGATGTCATGGGTGGGCCAAATACACTCAGCAAACAATGAAAGTTGACATTCTCTGTTGTTCAAAACTGTCATATAAAACCATCAATAACATATAATGAAGTCAAAAGGGGCCTGAGCTTTCGATCCTAGCAGAATCTTCGTCAGAGGCAAAAAGACGAACATAAAGACCAAGACAAGCATATATATAGACTACAGGCACAAAACAGAATACATGTAACGGAAACTGTAAGGGAGGAGCTATGGACACAAAACAATGGGAACAAAAGGGGAGTGTTGGGAGTCAAAACCCATGAGTCAAGTGGGCGTGGAGGGGGATTAAAACAAATACAAAGGCGTGGAGATCAAAGGAGAGTAATAAGTGAGGAGCCCCAAGCTTAGGGGTGGGTAACCTGTGAAAGCAAAGGATAAGTGGGGAGGTAACATCAAACAGGATAAGGATCAATGCAAAGACAAGAGAAAGGAATAAGCGCTGTATAAGTTCAGTGCAGTGTAGTGGTAGGGCAGAAAATAAGAGGGAGTCGAGTTGTTAGACAACAAGTGCAAAATATAGCATATGAAGTAAAATGCAAATAAAATATATGTGTACATACACATACACACACACATATGTATGTGTATATGTATGTGTGTGTGTGTATATATATATATATATGTATATAGATATATATATATACACATACATATATATAATAATATGAAAATGTAGGGAAGGGGAGTAAAAAGATGTATTAATCATTTCCCTCCTGGATGTTGAGGCCATGAGGTTGGATGGTGCGAAGACGTCTCATCCAGTACTTCTCCCTGCTGGTTCGGACTGTGTCCGGACGGGTACCTAAAGATTCAATGCCCTGTAGAATCATATCGGTGGTGAATGGTTAGGAAGGTTAAAATGGTGGCCCACTGGAGTGTCGAGCTTGGCTGTGTTAACAGTGTATCTGTGCCCATAGAAGCGTCTCTTGAGTGTGGTCTTGGTTTCCCCTACGTACTGGGTCCTGCAGACTCTGCAAGTGATGAGATATACAACATTAGTGGTGGTGCAAGTGATATTACCCTTGTTTGGTGAGGGAGGTTGGTAGAGTTGCTGGTGAAAGTGTCACCCTCATGGATGTGTATAGCACATACGGTGCATTTGTTGGCTGTACATTTGAAGGTGCCGTGCTGAATGGGAGAAGAATGGCGAGAGAGAGGGGGACTTCAGCACGAACGATGAGATCCTTGAGGTTGCGGGGGCGTCGGTAAGACAGGATTGGGGTACTGGGAACAGCCTGTAGGAGACGATCAGAAGTGTTGAGAATACGGTGGTTGTCATGAAGGATATTGCGGAGAGGAGGGAGATTTAGGGTGGAAGGTGGTCACGAGAGGTATTCTGTCATTGGTATCCTGGCTGTCAGTTTTCTGTTTGAGAACTTCAGATCTGGGGAGGGAAAGAACTTTGTTGATGGCTTGTTGGGCTGTCCTGGCGCTATGGCCCCTGGCTACGAGATGTCTCTTCAAGTTCCTGGCATGGAAGGAAAAGTCGAAATCCTCAGAGCAGATACGGCGAAGTCTGAGGGCTTGACTGTAGGGGATGCCGGTTTTGCAGTGACGGGGTGGCAGCTGGATGAGTGGAGGTACTGGTGGGTATCAGTTGGTTTGGTGTAGAGAGTGGTGGTGAGACGGTTAGACTCCTTCTTGACTGTGACATCGAGGAAGTTGGTTTTCTGTGGGGAGAAATCAGAAGTGAATTTGATGGTCCTGTGGAAGGAATTGATGTGGGCAATGAATGTTTGGAGCTGTCTTCCTCCCTGGTCCAGATGAAGAAGATGTCGTCGATGTAGCGCCCCCACCATGGGCGACAGGGGGCTGAATCTAGCAGCTGTTGCTCCAGCTTGGTCATGAAGAGACAGGCGTAGGAAGGGGCCATCCGTGTGCCCATCGCTGTGCCGAATGCCTGTAGGTAGTGTTTGTCCATGAAAGTGAAGTTGTTTTTTGTTAGTACATGTGACATGAGAGATTTGATGTCGGATACTGGGGGACTCGAGTGACCGCTGTTAGCCAATGCTTCACATGAGGCTGAAATACCTTCGTCATGGGGATGTTAGTGTAGAGGGATGAAACGTCAAAAGTGCCGATGATTGCAGTCTCGGGAATCTGGTCCTTGATGTAATTGAGTTTCCTGAGAAAGTCTGGTGTGTCATGGATGTAGGAGGGTGCAGTTGAGACAAGGGGTTTAATGTAAAGTCTGCAGGACCCAGTACGTAGGGGAAACCAAGACCACACTCAAGAGACGCTTCTATGTGCACAGATCCACTGTCAACACAGCCAAGCCCGACACTCCAGTGGGCCACCATTTTAACCTTCCTAACCATTCCATCACCGAAATGATTCTACAGGGCATTGAATCTTTATGGACACAGTCCGAACCAGCAGGGAGAAGTACTGGATGAGACGTCTTTGCACCATCCAACCTCATGCCTCAACATCCAGGAGGGAAATGATTAATACATCTTTTTACTCCCCTTCCCTACATTTTCATATTTATTATAATATAAGTATGTGTATATATATACATATATATCTATATACATATATATATATATATACACACACACACATACATATACACATACATATGTGTGTGTGTATGTGTATGTACACATATATTTTATTTGCATTTTACTTCATATGCTATATTTTGCACTTGTTGTCTAACAACTCGACTCCCTCTTTATTTTCTGCCCTACCACTCCACTGCACTGAACTTGTACAGCGCTTATTCCTTTCTCTTGTCTTTGCATTGTTCCTTATCCTGTTTGATGTTACCTCCCCACTTATCCTTTGCTTTCACAGGTTACCAACCCCTAAGCTTGGGCTCCTCACTTATTACTCTCCTTTGATCTCCACGCCTTTGTATTTGTTTTAATCCCGCTCCACACCCACTTGACTCATGGGTTTTGACTCCCACACTCCCCTTTTGTTCCCATTGTTTTGTGTCCATAGCTCCTCCCTTACAGTTTCTGTTACATGTAATCTGTTTTGTGCCTGTAGTCTATATATATGCTTGTCTTGGTCTTTATGTTCGTCTTTTTGCCTCTGACGAAGATTCTGCTAGGATCGAAAGCTCAGCCCCTTTTGACTCCATTTTACTCCATTGGCTCTTCTATTATTGGATAAGCAGTTTTCAGCAGCTTGTTTTCGATAACATATAATGAAAATACATGTATATATCAAATTAACGAAAAAAAATCAAAATCTACCAACATCAATTAAGATCGAGTTTTGAACTTTCATGCTTGGGTGCATGGGCACGTTTATTTTAAGTTAGGTCTGATTAAGAAAAATGCACAAAATAATAGAGCAAGCACCCATTCAAATTGTTAATGAACATGTGCATCTGTACAACATTCTTGTTCAAAAATAAAAATAAAGAATGAGAAACAATGAGGATTTAGGTCTGGATGTCAACTGTAGTTTCAGGACTGCATGGGTTTGCCAAGCGTATTCAAGTTTTTCTCATGATTGTTTTTCATCGTTTTAATTTGACTCTACAAGATAGAAACGCTCATCAACATTCGGAATGGCCAGATGCCCCAATTTGGCATTTTTCTTTCTCAGACTCATTTATT